>QLTV01004391.1:619628-655987 GCA_003457575.1 Thermophis baileyi
GTTATTGACTTACCTCCTTGCATCCAGTTTCAGCAGTCTGATTTGCACAAGAAAATAAAATTCTGCCTCTGCCTCCCAGCAATTTGCCTCCTTGCAGCTTTAGTTTCACTTTCAGTTTTAGCACTGGCCTGCCTGCAGCCTCAATCAGCTGAGGGTCGGGAAGCTGATAATCAGTTGCTTGGCTTAACAGGATCTCTTCTGTTTGCTGCAAGGAGGTAAATTGCTGGGAGGCAGAGGCCAAAGGGTGGGGGTGGGGCTACATTCTGTGTATAAGACGCACCCAAGTTTTCACCCTCTTTTGGGGGGTAAAAAGGTGCGTCTTATACTCCTAATTCTCTGCATGTTTTGCTTCTTTTAAGGACTTGAACCTTGGCTAGAATTACCTCAGGTCCCAAGAATTGAATTTATTCCTGAGAGCAAGGTCAGCTCCTGGACATGAAGTAATTTTACTTAATTTTTGCCTTAGCTAAAGTACCGGTAGCTAGTCCTCTACATGTTTTGCTTCTTTTAGTTTAGAGTAGAAAATGAAAGGGGAGGGGAGGAATATAGAACAGAATTCTTTATTAGCGAAGTGTGATTAGACACACAAGGAATTTGTTTTAAGAACTTGAGCCTTGACTAAAATTACCTCAGGTCCTAAGAATTCACTTTATTCTTGAGAGCAAGATCAGCTCCTGAGATAATTTTATATTTAAAGGTATTTTTAATTCTGATTAGCTTGTGATAGTTTGGTTCTTTTACCAGACTCAGCTGAGATTACCTCAGGTTCCACTAATATTTTACTCTAAGAACTAGTCTTGGCTAAAATTGCCCCAGGTCCCAAGAATTCACTACTTTATTCCCAAGAGCAAGATCAGCTCCTGAGATAATTTTACCTTTAAAACTATTTTTAAATCTGACTTGCTGTAGTGATTTGGTCCTTTTAACAGGGCTGAGATAATCTCAGCCAATATTTTACTTTAAAAACTTGAGCTTTGACTAAAATTACCTCACGTCCCAAGAATTGACTTTATTCCTGAGAGCAAGATCAGCTCCTGAGGCAATTTTACCTTTAAAGCTATTTTTAATTCTGATTAGCTTGTTATAGTTTGGTTCTTTTACCAGACTCAGCTGAGATTACCTCAGGTTCCACTAATATTTTACTCTGAGAACTTGAATATTGGATAAAATTACCTCAGGTCCCAAAAATTGACTTTATATCAGAGAGCAAAGTCAACTCCTGGACCTGAAGTAACTTTTCAGTTACTTTTGCCTTTAGTTATTCCAGTTAACTTTTATCTTTAGTTACTTGTAGCTAGTCCTCTAGGTTTTGCTTCTTTTAAAAACTTGAGCCTTGACTAAAATTACCTCAGTCCTAAGAATTCATTTTATTTCTAAGAGCAAGATCAGCTCCCGAGTTAATTTTTACACCTTTAAAGCTATTTTTAATTGACTAGCTTGTGATGATTTGGTCCTTTCAACAGGACACGGTTGAGATTACCTCCACCAGTATTTTACTCTAAGAAGCTTTGGCTAAAAATTACCTCAGGCCTCAAGAGTTGACTTTATTTGAAGAAAGTAAAGTCGACTCATGGACCTGAAGCAATTTTAGTTAACTTTCATCTTTACTTATTTGCAGTACTTTTAATTTGCAAGGATATGGCTAAGATTACCTCAGGCCCCAAAGGAACTTTACTCCTAAACTAATGTTAACTTACTCGCCTGTGGTGGTTTGGTCCTTTTTACCTCAGGTCCCACTAATATTTTACTCTAAGAACTTGAGCCTTGGCTAGAATTACTTCAGGACCCAAGAATTCACTTTATTTCTGAGAGCAAGGTCAACTCCTGGACCTGAGGTAATTTTAACTTTATTCAAGAAAGGAAGGTCAACTCCAGGGATTGAAGCAATTCTGCCTGTAAACTAATTTTAAAGCTTATTCACTTGTGATTGTTTAGTTTAGCCCTTTTAACTGCACATGGCTAAACTTGCCTCAGCTTTATTCCTTCTAAGCTAATTTTAACTGTTACCCACCTGTGGTGGTTTGGTCCTTTTAACAGGACATGGCTGAGATTACCTCAGAGTCCAGCAAAATTTTACACCTAAAAACTTGAGCCTTGGCTAAAATTATTCAGGACCCAGAAATCTGCCTTATTCTGAGAGAAGCCACTTGGTGGGGACTGAGGTAACTCACCATAGGTGAGCTGTGGTATTGGAGTCCTTTAAATAAGACACCGTTGAGACATTACCTCAGCCACCACTGGCGTTTTACTCCTAGGAATATACGCCGTGGTTAAAATTACCACAGGTGCTATCCTTGCTCCCCGAGAATAGCCTATTGATTAGCTCCTCTCCGTATCCCACAACGTCTAAGAATTTCAGCTAGAATTACCTCAGAGCGCAAAAGGCCACGTCCCGGCCTAAGGCGCGAGGTCTTGGGCTGCGGAGGCGCAGTTGGGAGAGATTTTTTGCTCTCCCGCGCCCCGCAGCAACGTCTCTTTCGAGGAAGAACAGACCAGCGGCAGCGGGGTCTACTGCTTCTGCAGCGTGCTCGCTTTTTTGCCTCAGCTGAGGAGCCCGCCGGCTTTTTAAATTGTCCCCGCCCCTCGGAGGGGGAGAGGCCGCTCAGCCAATCCGAGGGTTGGCTTTCCAAAGCAGCCAATCACATCCGAAGTGAGTGTGCAGAAGGACCGGGAGGCCGCCCGAGAGCGCTTGGCGGGAAAAGGTGCACGTGCAGCTGTCTCACCTCGGCAGGGGCCCCGCCCTGCTCCCGGAGCGGTTGCCATGGAGACGGCGGGAAGCGCGGCGCGCGAGGCGGCTCATCATGGCCAGGGCGATTGGAGGCAGGCACGCGGCCTGTGCGCGTGTTTCTGAGCGTGTAATGCCTTCTCCAAGATTCGCCCCGCCTGGGGACCCTTCGCCCCGCCTGGGGACCCTTTGGACTACAAATCCCATCCGCCAGCCAATTAGCAATCGCCCCTTTTGCATGCGAGGCCGGGGTAGCTTTAGCTTTTCTTCGGTTGGGGGCTTCCTTCTCCTCCCCTCACCCCGGTCTGCAAAGGCTCAGGTTTTAAATTATCTCTATTCTCTTTGCAGAGGTGATTTGAGGACTGAGAGATCAGAAGGAGACTTGGGCTTATACTGGGGATGCTTTGGATTACAAATCCCATCAAGCACCTCCGGGGAGGGGATGTTGATAGGGATCGTCCCTTGTTGCAACAGAGAGCAAGAAATTGAACAGGTTGCCTCCCCCCTTATTCATTATTTAAAGAAAATCTGAAAATTTAATAAAATTATACATATATACACATATATACAATATATGCTTTGGACTACAGGTCCCATTAGCCAGCTTGCGGGGTGATGGCTGATAGGGATTACCTCTCTTGCAATAGATTGGCCCCTCTAGTTGTTGGGTCCTCCGTATTTAAAATTCAAGCCCCCACTTTTCTGTGTTTTTGTGTTTTGCTTGCATCTTCCCCACCATGTTACAATCTTGCCAAGCAGCCCTTGATTTTATTTTGCTGTGCAAATATTGAATTTGTTATTTTTTCCAGTTTCTATTTAAGAAAAAAAAATCCACTGGTTTCTTTGCTTTGCTTTCTAAGAATTCTGCTTAAATGTTACAAATGGAGTTTTTGATACATGATGTCTTAGTTCCTGAAAGTGAAAGAAATTGACCCAATTTTGAAATTGTGTCCTTCTTTCTTTGTTACAGGAACTTTGTTGCCCAGAAAAGGATATGAACAAATGAGTAGCATCATGACCAATCTGGCTATGCTCTCCCAACATGCTAAACCATGTTTCTGCTTTGTCATTCATGTGTTGTGTTGAACCCAATCAGCCAAAAATAAAAATGGTTTAATGCAATATGTAACCTTAGCTACTAGCTTTTTTTGTGCCTAAAGGATAATTTCAAATATTCAAATTGATTATATTCTCTGCATATTCAAATGCAAGTGTCTGAAGCAGAAAAGGATTGTTTTTGACAGCAACTAAGCAACAATATACATCTACATCAGTTACAAGAGGAGGCTCTGGAACTAGACAGAGAGATGCAAAAACAACAAGAAGAAATGGCTGAAAAGGAAAAGAAGTTAAAAGGCTTGCAAAGTTTCCTAGATTCTCTGGATCCTAAAGACCCAAGACCTCTAACTGTGTATGGCTTTCCATTTTAAAATGGATTGCTTTCTTTTTAGCTAGGACTTTACGTTGAAGAAATTCAACTGAACTTTTGAGTTAATTTCTTTAGATTTTTGGCAGCTATGTCATCCAGATGCTTCTTTATATTGTCAAATGTCCAACTGGTCTGTCAGAGGTTTATATTCAATTTTATTTTATCAAGGAGAGGAGCAACTTAAGAAGAAATTAACCAGTGGAACGATTGCCTCCAGAAGTTGTGGGGAATTTATCACTGGAGGTGTTTAAGAAGAGAATTAACAGCCACTTGTCTGGAATGGTATAGGTTTCCTGCTTGAACAGGGGGAGGGGGTGGACTAGACGACCTCCAAGGTTCCTTCCAATTCTGTTATTTTGTTTTCCTTTTTTTCCTCACTATAGATATGAAAGCTTCTTTACTGACTAAGATTTTCTTCAGAAAACCAAGAGGTCTGTAGGAGATATTCCTCCTGCCTTCCCAGATTCCCCCCCCCCCACAATCTACTTTTGCTTTGGAATATTTGGGAACCTTCTCACCCCTGAAAAGCCATCTCTCCAAAACAATTCCCCAGCCAGCCATGCCTCTTCCATTGTTTTTTTCCAAAGTCACCCAGCCTACGCAATCCTAAAGCAAGACTAGAAGACGTGGTCTCCTTATTTTTAGCCTGGTGCCTTTAACCACAACTCCAAATTGTCAACTTTAGAATTTAAAATGGACTGATACAATTTTTTTGATAACATGGAAACAATTTTCTAAACTGTGAAGTCAGGGAGAGCCTTCTTTTTGTGGAGAACAAAGTTTAAACCTGAAAATAGGAATATTACATGATTCCCCCCCCCCTCCCATGTGTGTGTGTGTGTGTGTGTGTTTTGGTGGTGATGGTAGTAAAAATGATTTCCTTCTTAGTTTTGGATTGAGCTGTACAGCTTCTTAAAATGAGAGAAAGGGGCAAGCATATTGAAAGCACTGTAAATTGTGTTGTTGTTTTTTTAGCACCGAAGGGACTGAATTTCATTACTCCCATTATGGAAAATTATCCAAAGAGACTGTTTTTTCAGAGATTAGGAAATCTTATGTTGGCCTTACATTATTCCTGTCAAAAACCAGAGGGGTAAGTATCATGGTGAGCCTCAGAAACACACTGCACTTCACGTCTGCTTCAGGCTTGGCAAGAAACAACAGAGTTTTTGTCAACTACCATTGCAGGAGACAGGTGGAGTTTTATGCATCCTTTAATTTTGCAAATTAACATCCCATCGTTCCAGGAGTAAGATCCTAGAATAGATTATTCTTGCTATTGATAAAACCCATTATCAACCTCAGGCAGTTGTCTTGGATTCTTTTTGACTTTGCTTGTCTGAAGATTACAAAAGGTGCAACGGTCATAAAGATGAGTCAGTTGCCAAGCATCCAAATTTTGATCATGTGATCATGGGGATGCTGCAATGGTCATAGGTGCTCGTTAAAATTAGGACCCAGATTGTTGGGTGCGATCTGCTGACTCTGTAAACCGCTTAGAGAGGGCTGTAAAGCGCTGTGAAGTGGTATATAAGTCTAAGTCCTAAATGCTATTGCTACCAGGTATATCCTAAGAAACCCAATTAATAAGTTCTCAGACAGTCCTTTGGACCTCAAGCGGAGACTGATGGAATTAAAGCACTGAAAGATAAATTAAAATTAAAACAAACATTTTGCATGTTGATCTATCCTTTCTCCAGTAGCAGATTCAGAAGCAGGAGGAAAATCCCACTCTCCTTCCATTTTGTTTTGACATTCTCACAACAGCCCTGTAAAGTATTTTGAAGGTGTGGATAGAAATCAATAACACAACGTGGGTGTAGGGTGGCAGATCGCCCCCTGCTGCCCACTGTCAGTTAAAGCAATTAACGTTGCCTTCTGCAATATTTAAACGAAGTTTATAAGGAGATATAAGGTTAGTGTGGCATGTAAATCAGATTAGCACCTTCTATAATGGGGGGGGGAACATTTGAAGGAAATCTTGAAGCATATTGGAAACAAGCTGTCAGTGGAGTTCTCTTGTGTTCAGCATTCTGAAACAGAAGGGAGGGGGAAAGACGCAGCTCACACCGCGGTCTTTGTTCTGCCCCGCCCCGCGCGTCGGCGCATGCGCAGAGCGCGCCGCTCGCGAGAGGGGAGGCGTGCGCGCCGCCGCCGCCGCCGTCGGGAGCGAGCCAGCGCGAAGCCGGCCGTGGCGTCGCGGCCCATCTTCGCTTTTTCTCCGTCTCCGGCCGAGCCGCGCGTTGAGAAGGGGAGGAAGGGGCGCCGACGGACGCGAGGTGGGTCTGGGGAAAGGGAGAGGAGGGGGAGGGGTCCCTTGGCAGGTGGCCGTGTGAATGCGTGCACGCACTGTGTTAATGTCTATGTCCCACCTCCCTCTGTAATCTCCATATGCCCAAGTGTGGACTGTGTGTGCCCACAGATGTCTCTGTCTAGACTTTTGTGCCTACACGTGTCTTTGTCCATACGTGGGCGGCTGAGCATTTGTATAACCCAGGAGGATTAACCCAGGCGTGTCTGTGGGTTGATGCTGCGAGTTATAGATCAGGGATCCATCGGGCACCAAAGAAGGACCTTCCTCTGTCTGAGCCTCCACATGCATCGGCTTCTTCTTGGGGTGCCCTTAATGCAAAGCACCCCATGAGTGACAGGGGTCCTAAAGATCACCCACCCACCCTGTTTTGCAGGGGTTGCTGTCCAAGGCATCTCTCTGAATGAGCCAGATCCTGTTTTAAAGCACAGGGCTCTTAAGGCTTTGTGCCTGACCTGTTCAGTCTGAAATGGTGATAATAAAGATCTTGATTCATTCCAGCCTGGCTTCTAATCCCAAAAGCTTTCTGATTGTTTTGGTCATGGATATAAAACAGATGGATCCCCAGGGAGCAAGTGGCCTTCTACTCCTCTTTGTTACCTTCTTGGCTCTGGAATTTTGGGCCAGTGTCTCTCTAGGTTGGACCATGGAGTAGGGTAAGGGCAGTGGCTTCGCTCTCGTTTGAGAGAACAGAGTTTAAAAAGCAGTGTGTTTTGTAGAAGGGATCCGTTTTGACCCCCATGGTCATTGTTAGCCAATGCATGGGTCCTTCCACATTCCCCATTTTGTTCGTAGCTACATGGAGCTCTGCTGGGTGAAGGCCTTTGACAGGTTGGCTTGAGATGTAATTAATGCAGTGCTGAGACACAGCTCCACCCTTCTTGGGTTATCTGTGGGTCCAAAAAGAGATGGTGCGAATCTGAAATGGAACAGATCTATGCAGGCAGGATTATTAGCCTCTGTGCTAATATTCTCACACAATATCCAATACGTATGCGAATTCATTAAAGGAAATGTTCGCAGTGCATACAGGTAGTCCTTGACTTACAACAGTTCATTTAGTGACCGTTCGAAGTTACAATGGCACTGAAAAAAGTGACATAACCATTTTTCACACTTATGGCTGTTGCAGCATCCCTCTGGTCACATGATTTACATTTGGATGCTTGACAACTGACATTTGTGACAGTTGCAGTGCCACAGAGTCATGTGATCCCCTTTTGCGACCATCTCTCAAGCAAAGTCAACAGGGAAACCAGATTCACTTAACAACCGTGTTACCACAGTGGTTCACTTAACAAATGTGGAAAGAAAAGTCATAAAATGGGGCATTTCAGTTTCACTTAACAAATTTCTCACTTAGCTACTTAAATTTTGGGCTCAATTGTGGTCAAAAGTTTAGGACTACCTGTATTGCATAAGGGCAGGATTAATATTTAAAAGTATATAGAAAGGCAGTCAAATTGAGAAGCTTCATCAAAATTGGATGTTGAATAACAACTACCTTTAGGTTAAATAGGAAACTAGCAAATCTAATACTTTGGCCACCAAATGAGAAGGAAGGATCACTGGAGAAGAGCCTAATGCTGGGAAAGATTGAGGGCAAAAGAAGAAGGGGATGGCAGAGAATGAGGTAGATGGATGGAGTCACTGAAGCAGTCGCCGTGAGCTTAAATGGACTCCGGGGGATGGTAGAGGACAGGAAGGCCTGGAGGAATGTTGTCCATGGGGTCGCGATGGGTCGGACACAACTTCGCGACTAACAACAACAAAGCAAATCAAACATGTGTTTTGTGAATGATCCATTCCCCCCCCCCTCTTTTGTAGACACGATGGATGAAACAAGATGCTGAAGAGATCGGCTACTCTTTGGGAGCTTTGCCCTGAGGGACTGGAGTGTGAAAGGAGCACAAAATGAAAATGCTTCCCGGTGTCGGGGTATTTGGGACCGGGAGCTCGGCCCGTGTGCTGGTCCCTCTGCTGAGAGCAGAAGGCTTCTCCATTGAAGCTCTATGGGGGAAGACTGAAGAGGAAGCCAAACAGCTAGCTGAGGAAATGAACATTTCCTTCTACACAAGTCGAACAGATGATGTTTTGCTGCACCAGGATGTAGATCTGGTTTGCATCAACATTCCCCCGCCGCTAACGCGACAAATTGCAGTGAAGGCTCTAGGTACGGTGTTTTTCCCATAGCCAGTTTTGGGCATTGTATAAGATTTCAGTTTTCTCTTGGGTAGACGCCAACTGGAAGACGGTCACAGTTGTTGAGTAATTAATAGCAGAAAATTGAACATTTCATCCTAGAACAAATTGTATCAGGGAACTGGGAATTCTGTTGTTAAAAGCCCTCATGCCTGGTGAATTTTCAGTTGGTAAAGTAAAGGCCTGATGTTTGTTTCTAACTACAAACTTGGAGGACTATTGTTACTCCAAAAAGAACAGACCACACGAATCTCCCATAGGGGGGGAAATGATCACACCACCACATGCCTTGCAAATAAATAGATTATGGGGAACATACAGAAAAAAATTAATGCAAAGAACATTTCCTGCAGAGGCTCAGATCCACATATGGTGAGCTTGAAAATTATTAGGCCATAGGGCAATTGCTTGTGCCCAGGTATGTTTTATTTCAGGGTTTTGCTTTTGCAGGTACAATTTTCTGATAAACATATTTGCTTTTCCTAGGTTGGATTTGCATAGCAGATGCCACATATTAAACCAAAAAAAACCTTGCGAACAGAGGCCATCTTTTCATTTTTGACAGCCAGCCAGTATTAATGCTTTGTTTAAACCCAAATTACAGGTAGTCCTTGTTTAGCAACCACAACTGAAATTGGCAACTTGATCATTAAGCAAAGAGTGGCTAAATAAAACTCTGGCTGTGCTTACAATCTTACTTCAGTTTTAAAAAGGTAAAGGTTCCCCTCGCACATATGTGCTAGTTGTTCCCGACTCTAGGGGGCGGTGCTCATCTCCGTTTCAAAGCCGAAGAGCCAGCGCTGACCGAAGATGTCTCCGTGGTCATGTGGCTAAATGCCAAAGGCGCACGGAACGCTGTTACCTTCCCACCAAAGGTGGTCCCTATTTTCCTACTTGCATTTTTTACGTGCTTTCGAACTGCTAGGTTGGCAGAAGCTGGGACAAGTAACGGGAGCTCACCCCGTTACGCGGCGCTGGGGATTCGAACCGCCGAACTGCCGACCGTTTGATCGACAAACTCAGCGTCTTAGCCACTGAGCCACCGCGTCCCTTCAGTTTTACAGACCTGCAAAAGTTGTAAATGTGAATCTTGGTTGCAAAGTTACTTTTTCATCACCGTTATAACTGCAACAGACGCTACAAAAGGACTACCTGTATTTCTGTATGGATTTATTTTGATTTATACAAGATGAAACTTTTCTGTGTTTCAGTAACAATATTGTTGCATAGTCTTCCGGGCAACATAGCAAAAAAAAAAAAAAAAATAGTCATGTTGATTGTTGCAAGTGTATTCAGGACAATTTGCTTGCCTGTGTGCATACAGGCAAAGTTATATATTTCAGGAGCATTATATGCTGTTTTAATTCTTGGCTTGACTTGGCTTTCGCTTTCTTCCTCGTGCAATTCTCTGAAGGCAGGCTTGTTCTCCTACTCAAGATTAATTCAGCACTCCACCCTTGCTGCGTCTGGCAATATTTTCTGCCCAATGCCTGGGAGAGCAGCCAGGTCTTCAAAGTCTTTCAGACTGTCTCTGGGTTGCCTAAATAGTGCAGCTCGGTAGCTGTTTCTCAGGGTATTTTTCAGCAGCCTCATCCCTGCAAATTGCAACCGTTATTGTGGCTGTTGGCCTATCCAGCACTATAAGCAGGAAGATTACTTTATAATCATTTATATTCCTCTTAAATAAAACTGACATAATGTCCCAAGCCTTCGGAACAAAAATGCTTGCTTTTTTTTTTTTTTTTTTTTGCAGAAGTTAAAAGAAGTGGCACCTTCTGTATATTAACTGTACATGTTCTGAGACGTTCTAAGGGATAAAGTTATAAACAAACCAGCATGTTTCTGTAGCTTTGCTGTGCACTGGAAATCTACAAAGACTACAACAACATATTTAACCCTTAAACGATAGAATAAACAACTTCAGATATGCCGAAAAAATGAATTCTTAACCACTGCATTTCTTGTTATCAGTTCTTTTCACTGCTATAGCATGTATTACAAAAACAAGCAGACAAGTTCATTTTTCATGGATGAATTGCTAAAAATAACTAACATTACTTCCTGCTGAATCAACACAACCAGTTTAGGAGCCTCTTAAGTACTAAAATGATGTCAGGAGGAATATATAGAAAAAATATAAATGAAATGTGAGCACCTGTTACAGTGCGTCTTATCCTCCAATCTAACAGGAAACATGAGAAATAGTACAGAGGCCGGATAATCCTTGCAGGCAGCAAAAAAAAAATATAGACCATAGCAGAATGTAAAATAAAAGCAAAGTAGTTGGAAACTGGCCAGTTGCAACCACTCTGCTTTCGAAGGCTTCGTTTTTCTCGTTGTTTGGGTGTTGAATAAAAAGTCTCCGAGTTAAAATGCTGTCCTTTGTTTGCAGGAATTGGAAAGAACGTAATCTGTGAGAAAGCCGCTACCTCTCTTGATGCTTTTAGGATGGTCACGGCTGCTAGGTATTACCCCAAACTCATGAGCATTGTGGGCAACGCTCTGCGCTTTCTACCCGCGTTTGTCCGAATGAAGCAGCTACTCGACGAGCACTATGTCGGCAGCATCCTGGTCTGTGACGTGCGAGTGTATTGGGGAAGCCTCCTCAGCCAGAAGTACAACTGGATTTGCGATGAGTTAATGGGCGGGGGCGGCCTGCACACGATGGGCACTTACATCATAGACTTGCTGACCCATCTCACAAGCCAAAAGGCCGAGAAAGTCCACGGGCTGCTGAAAACCTTCGTCAAGCAGAACTCGGCCATCAGCGGCATCCGCCACGTCACCAGTGATGACTTCTGCTTCTTCCAGATGCTGATGACAGGAGGCATCTGTAGCACAGTGACGCTGAACTTCAACATGCCCGGGTCCTTTGTTCACGAGGTCATGATCGTAGGCTCAGCTGGCCGTCTTATTGCTCGCGGGATGGACTTATACGGCCAGAAGAACGCAGCTCCCCAGGAAGAGCTGTTATTGAAGGACCCCCTGGATATCCACACAGAGCTTTCCGAAAAAGAATTCAAAGACATCCCTCTTCTGTACCTCAAAGGGATGGTCTACCTGGTGCAAGCTCTCCGCCTTTCCTTCCAGGACCAGGACGACCAGCGGACCTGGGATCCCAAACCGGTGGCAATGGCAGCTTCCTTTGAGGATGGCCTCTATATGCAAAGTGTCGTAGATGCCATTAAAAGGTCCAGCAGGTCTGGGGAATGGGAAACGGTGGAAGAGATGATTGAAGAGCCTGATGCCAACCAGAACCTCTGTGAGGCGCTGCAGAGAAATAACTTATAATGCAGATATTCCTGCAAAACAGAACAATTGGAAGCAGAAGCAGGGGTGGGTGCGTGGGTGGGTGGGTGGAATGGAAGCAGGGAAAAAGAGGAAGGTTATATGCGTGTAAAGGGGGAGTCTTTGGTTTTTAATCTGGGAGAATTTTAAATGTGGCAGATGTGCGTGTCTTTGGTTACTTAAATTTAATAACTTGTGGTATTGTTAGGAAAACTTGAATTGCCAGTTGCACTCAGCGGACAAGAGCTCTGCCCCCCCCAAAACAAGAGCTTTTGGGGTGCAAAGCTCTCTTCAGCGCCCAGCTCACGTATTAATGCAAGTTGAACAGAATTGGCATGTAGTGCTAGAGAATGCCGATTACTGTTTTTAAAATAGGAATCAGAGTTTTTTTTTTTTTTTTACAGCTCTTTGAGGGGGAAACAGTTTCCCCAAAAGAATACAAGGAGGCAAATCTTTAGAGCTGGCCCTTTAAGAGGATTAGAAGGGACAGATACAGGTATCTCTCTCTGTAGATACACAAGACTTTGCTACAATTCAGGGATAAACTGGTAAAGATCATGTTCATTCCTTGGGTTTCCCCAACTCTCACATGAAGCCCATCTGTACCGAAAGACTGAAGCATGGATCTGAGGAAGTTTGCATTAAATTAACCCAGTCTAGAACTCCATGGCTAGATGCTCCAGGCTCTTTCCGCCGTTTCTCAGTCTATCCGTGGAAGTAGAAATGAAAAAAAGATGATTGGAGCCCAAGGCCAAAAACAAGTGAAATGGGGGGCATATTTATATATATATATATGAACAGTGGTGGGCTGCTGCCGGTTCGGACCGGTTCAGCCGAACCGGTAGTTGCGACCTGCTGGTGGGCCCGCTCACCCGCCCCGGGGCTATGCCATCCTATTTAGCCGTGTTTTTGAAGCCGTGCGCGCGCTCACATTTTCGGTGCTGGGCGAACCGGTTGTTAATTTATGTGCTGCCCACCTCTGTATATGAGGATGGGGGGGGTGAAGGCAGAGAGGATTTAGAATGAAGTTCCTTCCCTTAGGAAAAAAAAAACCACACACGCACACACATCAAAAAAATCCTGCTTTTTGCACAAATAGGGTGAACTTGGAAGTCTATCTACGGTAATTTGCATCATCATCTTGAATGCTCTTGCTTTATTTTATCTGACAAAACACCAAATGGAATGCAGCTGCTGTTTGTGCATCTCAGTGCTTCTCACCCTTGTTGGAAAGAGGCAGGGGTGAAATGCTCCCGGTTCGCTCTTACCTGTCGGTCGCCGTAGAACCGGTCGGCAAGGTAGCGCGAGGCTCCGCCCGGACGCCACCATTTGGGTTCTTTTACCCTCTGCGAATGCACAGAATGCTTTGCGCATGCGCACAGGGTAAAAGAACCCAAATGGCGGCAGGTGGGCGGCGTCTCGCGCTACCTTGCCGACCGGCTCTATGGCGACCGACAGGTAAGAGCGAACCGGGAGCATTTCACCCCTGGAACGAGGGTTGTACAAGACTTTGCCCTTTCTTTCCATCCAATATTCTTTTCTGCCTTTTTGCCATGCTAGCCAATCCCACCAATGTTGATTGCTTGGCAGTGCAAAAACCATGTCCCGTAGCCAACTCTGATGGTGAGAATTTTCGGCTGTTTAATGAAGCAAGCATTAAAACTGTCCGAAGGAAGGGAAGCTGACCTTGAAAACATATCTGAGTTATATCTTAACTGTAATCTGGTAGGGCTTGGCAATTGTTGGAGACAATCCAAGATAAACAGCAGTTTAGTGAATTGAAGCAAACTCTGGTTCCTTTGCCTTTCTCCCATTTTTTTATGCTGTAGGATCTCTGGAGGAGATTTTATTACCAGAACTCGAAGAAAAACAACCCCTAACTTTTTAATGAAACGTCGTTTACTTGAATGTTATTTTATTTTTCTTACATTGTTTTCCTACTGGGTTTTAATCCTGTAAATTAAGATAAAGCATTAACAAGCCTGCCTCTGTTGTGCTCTTTTAAATGATAGTCTATAATGGAAACTAAGAACAGATACTATCAAGTACGAGATCAGCTGCTCTGCTCCCTGAGGGGGAAAAAATCTTAATTATTTTCTTCTCTTTTGTGACTTTGAAGCTATTTTTAGGTACCACGGCTATATCTTATGATTAGCATTTCAGTTGGACTAACGAGGTCCAGGATTTGTGCAGCTTCTATAGTAAAGAAAAGGCAAGATCTTGAATGGTGATTTTTTTCCCCCCAATTTCTCTTCCCAGGTAGTCCTCGGCTTACAACAATTCATTTAGTGACCATTCGAAGTTAACAACGGCACTGAAAAAAGTGACTTATGACTGTTTTTCACACTTACGACCATTGTAGCATCTCCATGGTCACATGATCCAAATTCAGACCCTTGTCAACTGATTCACATTTATGACGGTTGTAGTGTCTCAGGGACATGGGATCCCCTTTGGCGACCTTCAATCAATTTATTACCAGGCTGGGATGATCGAAATTTGTGATTAGATTTTGTGATAGAACACCAATAGATCGGGGATACAAAATGGTGCTTAATTATCATCCCGCTTATGGTGTTTTTTTGGGATCTTCTGAGGGGGAAAAACTCTTAATTATTTTCTTCTCTTTTGTGACTTTGAAGCTATTTTTAGGTACCACGGCTATATCTTATGATTAGCATTTCAGTTGGACTAACGAGGTCCAGGATTTGTGCAGCTTCTATAGTAAAGAAAAGGCAAGATCTTGAATGGTGATTTTTTTCCCCCCAATTTCTCTTCCCAGGTAGTCCTCGGCTTACAACAATTCATTTAGTGACCATTCGAAGTTAACAACGGCACTGAAAAAAGTGACTTATGACTGTTTTTCACACTTACGACCATTGTAGCATCTCCATGGTCACATGATCCAAATTCAGACCCTTGTCAACTGATTCACATTTATGACGGTTGTAGTGTCTCAGGGACATGGGATCCCCTTTGGCGACCTTCAATCAATTTATTACCAGGCTGGGATGATCGAAATTTGTGATTAGATTTTGTGATAGAACACCAATAGATCGGGGATACAAAATGGTGCTTAATTATCATCCCGCTTATGGTGTTTTTTTGGGATCTTATGTTTCTCCCATCATGCTGCTATTTGCAGATACCCAAAAAGGGAGAAAAGGTTTAAAACATATCCCACAACCTTATAGTCTCTTTTTAAAAGCTGTGGTTGTGAAATCTGATCTTCGATTAGTCAAGTCCAGAAGTCATTGCATTGTGTATTAAAAGTGAACCACGCAGGAACATAAGATTTGATTCCAGGAATTCAGAGGTCTGGCTTCTGAATTTTTAAAGTGTGTCCTGTTTATGTACTTTCACAGCAGGAGCGCTAAGAATTCTCCCCCCCCCCCCAGATACAAGCTGATAGCCTCCGTCAAAATAATACTTCAAATTTTATTACTTGCAAATGCGCAAAGTAAATACAGCTCCAAGTGGTAACTTCTGTTTATGTTTTGCCTTAGTCAAAAGAACTGATTTTCTGAAGTCATAAATTCCCCTCTTCCTTTTAATGCAGACAATCTGATTAAGTAAGAATGCCTTTGTACTTCATTAAGGAATCTTGTTTGATCTAGAAAAAATCCTGATGATGGAATTCTATCTAAGAAATTCAGGATTCCTCAGAGATCTCTTGGGGACCTGTATTTGCTTTAATAGATTTCCTTTCTTTTTTCTCCACTCCCCCCCCCAAAAAAAAGTACAATCCAGTGATGGAAAGTGGACAAAATATTTTAACCTGAAGTTTCCTTTGAGTAAATGTTTTATTGGCAAAGAACAATGTAGTCCATCACCCTCTTCCCATATTTTAAGTCTTGTTTCCTTGTTTATTTTCAATGAATTAGAATATCCTTTTCTTCCTTAATTCCCTCTGTAAGATCACATTTGGATTCAAGGCTAGAAATATCATTTCTGTTCTTTGGGACTTCTTGCTCAACACGTGGTACTTGTCATATGTAACCCAACAAAGCAACCCACCTTTTGTACGTGCATCTCTTTACTTTGTAAAGAGTAGAGTATAAATTGTATGCACTTGACCCTGCAAAAGATACATAAGAACAGCCATGCCATCTAGTGATGTTCTGGAAACGTTAGCCAAATGTTCTGGAAGACCCCAAAGCTAGGTTAGATGGACAAAGTCCTTTCCAGCTGCTATTAAAAATGCATAGAAATTAAGATGTCATCCAGAAGAAGTAGATACAAATTACTTACTATCCTTGCTTGGACTAACTACCTCATAGAGCAGAGGTCTTCAAACTTGGCAACTTTAAGACTTGTGGACTTCAACTCCCAGAATTCTGGCTGGAGAATTCTGGGAGTTGAAGTCCACAAGTCTTAAAGTTGCCAAGTTTGGGGACCCCTGTCATAGAGAGATTGTTAGGGGAATAAAATGTGGGAGAAACCTGTGTACATCTTGGTCATTGTTTGTAATTACTCAGAAATGTCAAGGAGGATCTTGAGATGAATGGATTATACTCCTCTGTCTTTTCTAACACTCATTTGGGCACTGGTTTACAGAATTTAGACAGGAGCAATTCCACTCCTGTTTAGACTGCTTCCATTTTTCCTCTATTTTACAGCAAGGAACAAGACAAATACTTTCGACACCTGGCTGTAATGAACAAAACAAAAGAATTACACTCCGATGGCCTTCAAGGAGCATCTTCCAATTTCTGGGGGAGGGTGGGGGAGAAGCACTGTTGATCTCTTGAGGGAAGAGTTTGGCCTCCTATCAGATTCGATTATTTGTTCTGGGGTGACAGTGGTGGGACTAGGTGAGCTGCGCAGACGCTGAGCATCTTATCAATGTCCACTTGAGTAGACTTATCCACCTCTGTTTTCACCACAGCTCCAGAAGTGGCATTCGATAGACTCCTCAGTTCCTTGCTTTTCTCTTCTGCAATTGCAACAAAAAACAGAGGATCAGTATGGAGTAATTTCTGACCTAGGTAGATCAGGAAAGGCCATGATAGCAAACAAAGTGGCTTTTTGAGTTCCATAGCATAAATATTTCAAAATGCATCATAACTTCAGACTTTTGGAAAAAGGAAGGACATAGACTTCACATCAAGAATAGGTTTAGCCAATCACTCAGAGCACCAAACTATTTTTCAATTCCAGCCCTCTTTGTTTCCAGGTTGTTACCTATTGACGGAGTTGTTCTCAGTTCTATGTTGCCTGTCTTGTATTCTTGTGTAGAAGGAGCCTCCACTGGGGGCAGATCATATTCCTTGTCCGATGGCCTATTCATCTCTGGGTTGTCGTAGTTAATGTATTGATATAAAGGACGCAAACGCTGGGATTTTTCTAGAAGAAATGAGACTGTGAATGTTGTAGAGCAGATAACTTCTGAAATATAATGATCTGTTACTGAATACAGCTACAGTACTCCTTAAACATGACAAATGCAACCCAATTTGGTGTAGTGGTGAAGGCATCAGGCTAGAAACTCTGAGATTGTGAGATGATTGATAGATGAGCGAGAGAGAGAGAGAGAGGAGACAGCATAGATCCCCTCTTTCGTTAAGGTGGAAACTGAGGTAGGTATTGTCCCTGAATCTTTATCTGACCTATTTAGGTACACACCTTGCAAACCTGTCCAACTGGTAAAACCATAAACACCTTCCAACATTCTGCTTACAACTTCTAATGAGAACATTCATTCATTCATACATACATACATACATACATACATACATACATACATACATACATACATACTGTACATACATCTATACCTCCATGTTTCCATACATCCATTCATTCTATATGGCACTCCATTTCCTTAGTTTTTGAATCGTCACGCCTTGCATAAGGAACAAACACTTTGGAACTGGAATTCCCATTCTTCCATGGTGGAACGTGTTTGAGAAAAATGTTCTTGGTTGTCCAAACAAGCAGTAACATTGTTCTTTCTTTTTCATGTCTGCTTATACATTTCTTGAAGAATATCACATACATTGTGGTATGCTGGCCATGGGGCTAAATGCAAGGTATAAGTAGCATTTGCTACTTACTCTCTCTCTCTCTCTCTCTCTCTCTCTCTCTCTCTCTCTCTCTCTCTCTCTCTGTATAATCATCTATATCTCTCTCTCTCTCTATCTCTATATCTCTCTCTCTCTCTCTCTCTCTCTCTCTCTCTCTCTCTCCTCCCACCTATCTATCTATCTATCTTTATGTCTATCTGTTTCTATACTGAGAAAGAGAAAAAGATGTATCTGTACCTGATACGAATAGAATTAATTTTGGAGAAGGAGTTCCTTATTAACAAATGAAAAAGGAATTACATTCATAATAACTATTTTAATCAGTAGTTATTTAATATGTATTGATTTAATCTCATTTATGTTTTTTTCTTCTGTCCTGGCCTTTCTGCTGTGGGACTCCCGGCAGAGCAACAATTAGTCAACAGCTAATAGGGCTCAATTAAGAGTCGTGCATCCATAAACTAAACAAACGTTATCTCCTCATTTTCAGACCCTTGAAATGCAGTACTTGCATCAGAAAGTAAGACAATGAAATACTGAATATCCCAGGCATTGCCAATGCTCCGATGCCCTTCTGTTCACTCACTCTCTGTAGTTGCAGATTCTGGAGGCAGAGAACTCCCTGGGGTGGCGGGTGGTACTGGAGTGATCTCTTGAGTTGACTTCCTTTTCTTAGATTTCTTGGGCTGCTTCAGCACAAGAGAAGCTTCAGCTTTGGAGCTTTCAGCCTCCTCTGCCCTCGGAGGCAACTTCTTGAAGTCTGCATGCTGAAAAATGAGCATGTCAGAATCAGTTCTGTGGGGCAGAAAGAAGACAGGAGAGGAGCAAGAAGGAAGGCCCGGTCCCTCTCCCTCTCCCTTGACCCCGATCCCATCTTGGAAACCCACATAGCTAGATCATGGTTGGTTGTTTGAATTGTTGGTCTCCTCCATGCCTCCTTCTTGCAAGCATCCTTAGGGAGGGCAGAAGAAACAGTTAAGATGAAGTCCCACTCCAAGAAACAGGACCACCTACAACTAGTCTCAAAATTCTTAGGACAAGAAGGCGTTAGGGCTTTACGGGTAGTCCTCGACTTACAACAATTCATTTAGTGACCGTTTGAAGTTACAACGGCACTGGAAAAAAGTGACTTATGGCCGTTTTTCACTCTTACCACCATTGCAGCATCCCCATGGTCATGTGGTCAAAATTCGGACACTTGGCAACTGACTTGTATTTATGACGGTTGCAGTGTCCCGGGGTCATGCGATCACCTTTGGCAACCTTCAGACCAGCAAAGTCAATGGGGAAGCCAGGTTCACTTAACAATGGTGTTACTCATTTAACAACTGCGGTGATTCGCTTAGCAACTGCGACAGGAAAGGAGGTAAAATGGAGCAAAACCTACTTAACAAATGTCTCGCTTAGCAACAGAAATTTTGGGCTCAATTGTGGTTGTAAGTTGAGGACTACCTCTATTTTTCTATCTTAGGTGACATGATGCTTCCTACCCCATTTTGCATGGAGAGATCTTTGAATCCTTTATTCAATATCGTTTTTTCCATACGTGGAGATCTTCCTCAAGTTCAATCTTCCTCAAGTTCAAATCCTTTCATTCAGCACAAGTTTTCTTCCACTTCTGCTTCCTGGAAACCTGAAACTCTAAATCTGCGATACTCAAAGATCCTATTGCAGAATAATCTCCTTTTGAGTTCCAAGGCCCAGATTTCTCATAACTTACTTGGTCATCCTTGCCTTGAAACCATAATTCGTCAGCCAAGCTTGCAAAACTGAAGCAGATTTCAGATTCTTGAGCTCAGGAAACAAGTCTTGGTGTTGCTGGACTTCTTCCTCATACAGCTTGGCATGCAGGTTAATGCCCTTGCCATCTTCGTGCCACTGGAAAGAGGAAACACCATCACCATTAATTGTGGGGGGAGGGGCAATGTAGAAGAGGAGAGGAAAGAGAGAATACTTTTCTCAGGAAGAATATGAAAGATTATTGGGGTGGAGCAAATTAATTTTTTAGGGCCTGGAGCACATTCAGAATTATCATTATATAGCGTGGGCTTACTCACAAAATACAGATAGTCCTTGACTTATCACCGTTCATTTATTGACTGTGCAAAGTTACAACGGCACCGAAAAAAGTCATTTATGAACGTTTTTCACATGGCCGTTGCAGCATCCCCAATGATCAGTCATTAAGGGGCGTGCATAGGTGCACCAGCGTGCCTACCGTCCCTGTCCTAAAGTCCCCATGTATTCGAAAAATATGTACTCGAAAAATATGTACTCAAACTATGTTTGTACTTATTATATACTCACATTAATATTTATACTTTACCTGTAATCATATACATGCTTGACTAAATAAATAAAAATAAATTAAGCGAACTGTTGTAAATGGAGGACTTACCTGTATATGATGCTAGAAGCTGGATTTTTTTCTAGCACCATGCCAGATTGCTGTTTCTTTATTATTAAAAGTGCTTTTAAAAAAGGATACAGTAAGGAATCTGTGAGTGTCAAGGAAAGTATACGAGATGTATACTGGCAATACTTGATCTTGGGACAAGAGACATATTTTGGAGAAAAATAGTGTGTAACCTTCCAAACTTGTAATCAATATTTCTAGTATTGATTGGCACATTCCTCTCTCCTGCTTATTCCTGCATCAAGTTATCCATTCGTTCCACCTTTTCAACATATGGGTGTTGCCAGTGTTTATAAGTCATGCATCCTCCGTTTTCCTTTCCTGTATTACTCATCTTTTACCTCCAGTGACTTGATGGTGGGGTTTTCCAAGGCTGCAGCCAGCTGGAACAGAAAATGTGGGGTGTTGGTCTTCCCTCCCAGTTTCTTCTCATTGGAGCTTCTGGCACAGGTTGCCATCACCTGCCAGGTGGGAGAAGAATGGGGGGAAAAAAACCCAGAAATGGCACTGGCTGTTGTATGTATTTTGCTGGGCAAATAAAATAGCAGATTTACAATTTATTTACACTTAGAAATAGTGGTATTTCCTGCTGTCAGGGCACCACTGTTTGAATTGTGGAGCGCAATAGAGAGTTAGAGGGACTGGATTGATGCAACAGGTAACAAGGTAATGATTTTTCAGAATTGTACAGGGGGGGGGGAAATGTGGAAAGCAGGGTTTTTGGACCCCTTCATGATCATCTATAGCACAACAACTGGTTACTAAACTGTTTATGTCTATGGAGATTCTCAATCATCCAAGTCATGGTTGTTCCAAAGGTCCTTTTGAAAAGGCAACTGGACTATCTTGGTTTGTTTTTTTTTCCTTTGAAGACGTTTCGCTTCTCATCCAAGAAGCTTCTTCAGTTCTGAGCTGAATAACTGAAGAAACTTCTTGGATGAGAAGCAAAATGTTTTCAAAGAAAAAAACCAAGAAAGTCCAGTTGCCTTTTGGAAAAAGCACCGTTGGGTAAACTGTGGTTACCAAAGAGCCAACTTAGTGCAGCCTTAGAGAAAAATGGCTCAGTCAGTTCCCATGGAAACTTTGGGTAAAAATTCTAGTTATTATTAGCAATAACTCTAGCAAGTGATGTCAACTGAACTATAGCACAAAAAGGAGATACCTCTGATGTACCAAGGACAAATAGCCTTTTTGGTGTCCTTCTGTGTCCTTCTCAGTGACTAATAGCTAGCTGTTCCTTCTGTAACTCTGGCTGCTCCTACTAACCATTTTATTAAGCTTCTACAGTTATATTATTTACCACTGGTTCATGAATTATGGGGATTTCCATCAATCCTGAAACCCGAATGAGGATTTATTTTAAAAAGGTAAGGAGGTTCTGTTTCCCATTTTCACTGCTGTACGCTTGGAAGTTGTGAGCATCCAAGCATCAATTTGTTGTCATCATTCAAACTGAGGACCAACTCAGTGATGCTGGCGATTCAAAAACAGATAAATGTGTTCTCACCACAACTGTCTGTGACAGTTTGTCTAGACTAAAGCGTTGGTGGGTTTCCACTGCTCTGTCCAGTAGTGATTGGTTAGTAGGCCTTGGAGATATTAGCTTGTCTTCTTTAGGACCAGTTGCTAAGCTACCAGGTTCATAGCATTCTGCTGCCATTCCATCAATGGTTGGGAATCTAGATCCTTTCTTTGATGCATCTCCAGAAATGTTTGCTACGTTCTCCATCAATTAGCCTCTTGGAGTAGTGACTAAATTGCTTAATATGTTAGCTACAGAATATGTGGCTGCCCTTCTGTCTTTTGCCAAGCCATTGCAATTGTGCAAGATCAATAAGCGTGGAAGGACATTGAACATTGGATGAATAATAAATTAATTTTTCATTAGAGGTCATAAGTAGGATGTTTTCAGTGGACCTTTTTCTTATTTACCTCAACCTCTGCCCAATGCTTCCGAAGAAGGCATTAACACTAGGAAAGGTGGAAGGAAGAGGAGGAAGAGGATAAACAGCAGCCAGGGGAATGGACTCGGGTACGGTAGCAATGTCTACACTGTTGGAAGATCAGAAAGACCAAGTTAGTCTTCATAGAGGAAATCTATGTGGTCACTAATAGTCAACAACAACTACAAATTGATGGCACATAATCAATATTCTAGCAAACTAATGAGCACCAAAATGAAGGTAGAGATGATAGATAGATAGATAGATAGATAGATAGATAGATAGATAGATAGATAGATAGATAGATAGATAGATAGATAGATAGATAGACGGACAGAAGAACAGACGGACAGAGAGACAGATGGACAGACGGACAGACGCACAGACAGACAAAGGCAAAAAAGAACAAAAGACAAAAGGAAGGAAGGAAGGAAGGAAGGAAGGAGAAAGAAAGAAAAAAAAAGAAAGAAAAAAAAAGAAAGAAAGAAAGAAAGAAAGAAAAAAAGAAAGAAAAAAAGAAAGAAAGAAAGAAAAAAAAAAAGAAAGAAAGAAAGAAAGAAAGAAAGAAAGAAAGAAAGAAAGAAAGAAAGAAAGAAAGAAAGAAAGAAAGAAAGAAAGAAAGAAAGAAAGAAAGAAAGAAGAAAGAGAAAGGTGACTGAGATGTAGGGAAAGGAAGCCCAGCATACTTCAAAAAGCTCCATTTGGAACCGTTCTAAGCCAGTCCTGTACAGAGAAAGGAAAACTACAATTCCCAGCAGCCTCCGGGAAATATTGTTGCTAAGAGACCGGAGGCGGGGAGTCCAACTGTCCGCAGCCGGATTTTTCTTGGCATCGCAGCGCAGGAAGCGCCGCGAGGGGCTGCTGGAGAGGACCGGCTCCAAATGTGAGTGGAGGGGCTTGATGGGGTCGCGGGAGGAAGCCTGGGGGAGCTTCTCCGGGAAGAGGGGGGCTGTTGCTGGCATGCACCCAAAGTAGGGGGCGGTTCGCGTCCATGGGGGGAAAATCGGGGTCCTGCGGGGTGGTGGGAGCTGGAAGCGTGATTCCCTGGGCTTGGAAGGATGGAGGGAGGCTATTGAGGGAGGGGGGTTCAGTTGCTCGTGACACGTGGATTTTGCATTTCCCCCCGAAGCTGGAATTGAGACGCCTGGCTTTGCAATTTCTTATTCACAACAATCCTGTGAGGTAGGACTGCAAATAGGACTGGTCCCAGGACCCTCAGCGACCTGGGTGGGGGAAAATCTGAATCCGGACTGAGCCCTGCATTGCAGAACTTTTTGAGGTACCCAGAGTCGTTGAGAGTTGAGGGGCAGACAAATTTAATAAATGATTGTTGTTGTTACAGTTGTTATATTGTGTCGTGTGTTCAGTATTCCCCAGATGTTGTGGTTGTTCATTTTGAGTGGAAGGATCCTTCAGATGCCAGGATAGAAAGGGGCCAAGGATGAAAGTTTGCAACTGTTTGCAATTTTCCCCCTTCTTTGCATTTCTTTTTTCTCTCTCGTCACTTGCTAAATTCGCTCAAGGGGCTGCATTCAGGCAACATGCTGAACAATAAACTTACTAAACTAACCATACCAGCTAAGTTTTCCTGAGCCACAAACTAGCCAACCATGGTCTCCCTGGATATTTGGACCAGGAAGTTCAGCAAAACTCTGCTGCTAGCATGTTTTTTATGACTGGGATATATTGTTTATCTTCATTGGTTCGGTCATTAAGATCAGGATGTGAAACATAAAAATGCAAGACACCATGAATTCTTTTGTTGACTGATTCTGTTCTGAGGGTGCTCTCTGAGCTTGCTTGTTTTTCTTGCAGACGTTTCATTACCCAACTAGGTTACATCATCAGTGCTAGGAAGGAGTGCAGTTTGCTGTCAGTTTATATTCTAGTGTCTTGCCCTGTCAGTTTTGGTGGGGATGGTCTTAGAAGTTCTTTAGTTGGGCTGTTTGCTGTTGGCTTCTTTGGCAGTTTCTTGGTTGGGGTATTGTTTACTTGATTGTTGGTCTGATGTTAACTTTAGAGTTAATCTATGCTGATCTGGGCGCTGATTGCTGGTGGAGAGGTGCTTAGGTCTTTTTCTTCCCTTTAGGGCTGGGTGATGGTCTCCTTTGCCTAGTCTATAGATGTTGCTAATGTCTATGTGTCTGTTGATGGCTAATTTGTCAGAGTGCCAGGCTTCTAAAAATTCCCTGGCGTTTTTGGACTTTGCTTGGTCTAGGATGGACACATTTTTCCCAGACGGTTAAATCTGTCTAAATCTGATTCTGTTCTGTATTGTCTTTCTGGACTCCTTTAGCCTGTAGCACTCATGAATCCACAGAGCCCTTGGAACTGACCAGAACTTCAAATTTACCACTTTAAAAAAATAGGAATCTTCCATGCTGAAAAGCGGTGGTTCCCATTCTCCAGCACTGTTATTTCCAAAATTCCTCTGAGACCTAAATATTTGCCATATACTTCCTTAATATGTTTTTTTTTTTAAGAGGTTGGTAACTGAAGCGCAGGGCCTTGCTTGGCAATATTTTCCCCTGAAAAAGGACTAATACAGGAAGTCCTCATCTTACAACAGTTTGTTTAGTGACCGAAGTTACAACGGCACTGAAAAAAGTGACTTACGACCATTTTCCACACTTATGACCATTGCAGCATCCCCATGGTCATGTGATTTACATTCGGATGCTTGACAACTGTTTCATATTTATGACGGTTGCAGCGTCCTGGCTCATGTGATCCCCTTTTATGACCTTCTGACAAGCAAAGTCAATGGGGAAGCCAGATTCACTTAACAACACTGTTACTAATTTGACAACCGCAGTGATTCAGTTAACAAATGTGCCAGGAAGTCGTAACATGGGGCAAAACTCACAACAAATTTCTCATTTAGCAGCATAAATCTTGGGTTCAGTTGTGGTTGTAAATCGAAGACTTACCTGTATTAGCAGAGGTGGCAGAGAGAGAGTTCTGCAGGAGGAAGAGGCAGGGAAGAAAGGGTAGCTGGTACAGGCAGTCCTCAAGTTACGACCACAATTGAGCCCAAAATTTATGTTGCTAAGTGAAACATTTGTTAAGTGAGTTTGCCCCATCTTACGACTTTTCTTGCCCCCGTTGTTAAGTGAATCGTTGCATTTGTTGACTGAATAGCACGGTGGGTAAGTGAATCTGGATTCCCCATTGACTTTGCTTGTCAGAAGGTCTCAAAAGTTGGTCACGTGATTCCCAGGACACTGGAACCGTCATAAATGTGAACCAATTGCCAAGCATCGACCTGAATTTTGATTACGTGACCCTGGAGTTGCTGGAATGGTCGTAAGTGTGGAAAAATGTCCATAAGTCACTTTTTTCCAGTGCCGCCGTAACTTTGAACGCTCACTAAGTGAACTGTTGTAAGTCGAGGACTACCTCTGCAGCTGTGCTTTCTACCTGCCTCAAAGCAAACCTTAGGTAGGCAGGTCAGTTTTCCCCACCAACTGCAACCTAGTCTCAAGATTCCTAATGCACTCCACTCCAGCATAGCTGGCTGGAGAATTCTGGGAGTTGAAGTCCACAAGTCTTAAAGTTGCCAAGTTTGGGGACCCCTGCATTAAGCCCTTGCAAGGTAAGGACTCCTGTTGCATCCACCAGCCTATCTGAGTCAAGGTTCCTGCTAGACATTTAGGGGATTTTTCTTACACCAGCGTAAAGTTTGCCTTCCCAGCAGTTTTCCCAGGTTGGAACCACCTGCCCTCCAAACATCCCTTACAAAAGGGCCTGAACTTTCCTTCTCCTTTTAGATCCTTGCAGTCCCAGGATTTCAAGCCAAACAGCCTCCCAACTGTATGTTTGTATTGTACTTGGCTCTTAAACAGCCGTTTACCCTCCAAGCTGACAGAATAAACATCTCTATGCTGTGCCTGGAGTGAGGCCAAGCGTTAATCCTTCTTCTCCTTCTCTTCCTCCTCCTCTTTGTGAGAGAAAAGCATTTGGCTGCTAATGCTGAGACTGGCCTGATGATACTGTACCAGCCAGCTATTGTCTTTATGCAAAATCAGGGATCATCTGATTGCCTTTTGCTTTCTCCTGGGTACCAGGAAGGCATGGAAGATATTTAAAATTTGCTTTCAGGATGTTCCAAGGGAAGTTCAGAGACTGCTGCGGTTTTGCTCACTGTCTTTATGCCTGTCTAACTGCACAGGCAGCTTTCTGATATCGGTTGACAGATACACCCATCACAGATATCTGTGGAGACAGATTACCAAGGTTTTGACATCCCTCTGCTATGTCGTAATGCGAGGCATGCTTTTTACTTGAGAAAGAGGCTCCCAACTGATTTGGTTCGGACCATGCAGACGTTGACATGGATTGTTTTAGGAATCTCCTAGCTTTAAAGAATGGTCCCTGAGTCTGTTACCAGGACTAGAACTTGTGAATATTGGATTGAGCTGCATCTGGAGGACCACAGGAGGTTCATTTGCTATTCTGGGCATGATTGAGACACATAATTATATGAATAATACAATAGAAGGGAAGAGAAATATATCTAACTAGTAGCTGGATATCCGTGCTTCGCTACGAAACTGAACTCCTTAGCATGGAGTAGAATGTCTAAACTCCCAGCCCGCAGGCCGGATGAGTCACGCGCTGGCCACGCCCACTGGCAGTTGGAACAGAGTTCTTTTCAGGTGGGGAGGGGGAGCAGAACATCTAACTCCTTAGCATCAGAGCGTGTTAATAATAATATAAGAAATAACTAATGATATGATGGTCATTTCAAAAAATCCTTTCTTAGCGAGCACCTAGAAGCCAAGAGGAACATATGTGCCAAGATTCAAGTTTGTAGGCTTTACGGTTCTGGAGATTTCGTGATGATGCGTGAGTGGTATTTGGCTTTTATATATATAGATTTGTGCCTAACATTTTCACTCCTTAATGATACAGTGGTTGATGATTGCATTTTTTCCCCCTTCTAAACTTCTTCCTTCCAGCTACTCACTCATACATTATCCATGGTTCCATAGCAAACCTGGTTCTTATTTGCAACAGGTCCCCCAAAAGATGAGATTTTGCCATTCCTGGTTAGAATCTACGAAGTAAGGTTGAGATGTCAGAAGGTCCCTCCAGGATCACAGGTCCCATTCCTCCGGATCCTACCCTATGTCCGGATTATTACAGACGCCCGCTATCAGGTCAGTGTCTGGTTGTGTCTGGAATTCTTATGAAGTCTGTTCACCGCAATAAGCCCTGTCCTCCATCTGCAGGTTGCATGTTTGTCTTCCTACATCCAAAAGGGGCGCGATAGCTCAGCGATTAAAGACGCTGAGCTTGTCAGCCGGAAAACCGACAGCCCCGGTTCGAGACCCAAGCATTGGTGATGGGGTGAGCTCCCCTTCCTGCCTCAGCTCCTGCCCACCTAGCAGTTCGAAAGCATGCAAATGCAAGTAGATAAATAGGTACCACTTCAGTGGGAAGGTAACAATGTTCCGTGCACCTTGGCATACAGTCATGTTGGCCACATGAACACAGAAAATGTCTTCGGACAATGCTGGATCACTCGGCCAAGAAACGGAGATGAGCAAATTGCCCTAGAGTCAGACACGACTGGACAGGGAAAGCCTTTACCGTTACCTTCCTACATCCATTGTGAAATGGAGGGATAGTTTGTTGAGGGTGTGCTCTCCACACTTCCTTTCTCCAAAAGGATATCTTTCAAACTGTGAATTGAAACGTCCATCATGCCCAACCTGTATGAACATCTGTACGGCACTTTTTACTGTGCACTTAATGTCTTTTTCTTGCTCCATGTCCTTGAGGATTCTGAGAATTTTCTGCAGCCAAAGCCACTGGTTCTGCTCTTAAGCCACTGACCCTTTCCTGATTTTTCTCTTTTTGTGTCTTTAGCACGAGGAAGGCTAGAAGGGAACTCCCTGAAATTGGATTTGCTTCCTGGCCCCATCCCGCCAGAGTTCAGCCTCTATCCTGGGTGCTACAGCGCTCGCTGCCCGCAACCTCCTCCACGGATTAAGCCCAACGCCAGGGACATCTTGGAGAAGGGACAAAGGGGCACCGTAGGAGTTCTCCTGAAGCTAGATGAGATCTCCTTCTTTGAGGAACTGAGGCCCAAACGTAAGTGGAGGATAGCAGGATTCCACAGATGTTGGTAGAGTTTTGTCTAAGCTGCCAACTAGTTCCTCAGACCTGCCTTCTGCTCTATGTTATGGCCAGGATGCCTTCAGAGGGCATCCCAAGAAGCCTTTTTTTCCCCCTTCGGTGCAGGCAGGGATCACAAAGACCACGAGAAGGAGAATCTGAGGCGCATGAGAGAGATCCAGCGGAAGTGCCGAGAGAAAGAACAAGCCCGGCAGCTGAGTCAACCCAAGCCGGTGAAAGCCCTGTGGAAGTCCCAGAAGTATGAAAATGTGGAATCCAAAGTCAAGGCAAAGTTGCAGGTACTATTCCTTGCTTCCCTTAATTAATGCTGTCGAGAAACAATCCGGCACATCAGTTAAAGTACTGTTTCTCCACCTGAGCAAGTATTCCAGATGTGTGTAGTTTAACTCCCAGAATTCTTGGCAACCAAATTGATTGTTTGGGTTAAGAAATTTGGGACTGTGGCGTCCTTGAGAACACAAGCGAGGACTCAGAGGACAGGAAACTAGCATGACTAAACCTTGGTTAGTCTGTATGTGAAGGTATGTTTGGATGTGGCAGGGCTATTTTATTAAACATTAAGCCAGTTTGGGTCTAAACAGTGATGAATTTGAGGGGTCCTTGGTACTCTCTGAGCTTGGTTGTTTCCTTGCAGACGTTACATTACCCAACTAGGTAACCCCATCAGTGCTAGAAGGGAGTGGGGTTTGCCCTCGATTTATATTCCAGTGATTTGCCCTGTCCGTGTTGGTGGGAGTGTTCTTGGTAGTTCCTTGATTAGGTTTGCTGTTAGCTTGTTTGCCCAATTTGGTAATTGATTGTGGTATCTATGGAGATTCCCAGTCATCCAGGTCATGGTTGTCCCAAAGGTGCTTTTTCAAGAAGCAACTGGACTTGCTGGTTTTTCTTTGAAGACGTTTCACTTCACATCCAAGAAACTTCTTCAGCTCTGACTGGATGGTGGGGAAATGGAAGGATTTCCACTGGTCAATTGTCCTCCCTGTTAGGAAGTTTCTCCTCAATTCCAGGTTGCTTCTCTCCTTGATTAGTTTCCATACATTGTTTCTTCTCCTGCCTTCTGGTGCTTTGGAAAATAAGTTGAAACCCCCCCCCGCCGCCGCCCCTCTTCTTTGTGGCAGCCCCTCAAATCTTAGAACTGCTAGATCAGTGATTCTCAACCTTTGTAATGCCGCGACCCCCCCCCACGACCACCTCCCCCCCGCCGCCACCCCCTTCCTGCCCCCTCCCCCTCTGCGCATGCGCAAAGCATTCTGCGCATGCGCAGAGGGTAGAAGAACCCAAATGGCGGTGTCCAGGCTACCAGCTGTCCGGCGACCCGCAGGCACGGCCGAACCGGGACCTTTTCACTCCTGCAGTGACGGTGGCACCAAAATGGCGGCTAACGTGCACGGCGCCCCCTGTGAAATGGTCGTTCGACCCCCAAAGGGGTCGCGACCCACAGGTTGAGAACCGCTGTGCTAGATAGAGACCTGCTGATTTGAAATATTTGTTTATATAATATAGTTTTCTTGTTAGATAAGAATATGCAGTACTTTTCCCCCCATCTTTTCTCAAGTAGCTGTTCCTTCTCCTTCTGGGTTTCGTAGGAGAGTCCCAGCCCCCCGCATCCAGAGGCTCAGAAGTACTTGAGAGCCTATTCTCGCTGTGGCACAGGAATTCGCCCACGCCGATCGCCGTCCCCAAACCCTTCCCAGTTGCATGAAATGGATTCAGGAGCTGCCCTGGCTCAGAACGGGAATGGCAAGGTTTGTGTGTGTGTGTGTGTGTGTGTCAGGGGTGGGTTCCTCCCGGTTCGTACTGGGTCGGCCGAACCAGTAGCGAGGCGCTGGTGATGTCATGATGGCGTCGTGGACCCGCCTTGGGCGGTGCCGGGCTGGGGGCGCCGCCATTTTTTCCCCGTGAATTTTTGGCGGCTTTTTTTTACGTTTTGGGCCGTTTGTGCTCTGCTGCTGCTTCGGAAAGGGCCCTCCCACCCGCCCCTGGGTGAAGGCTGTCCTTTATTCTTCGCCCGAAGCACAGCTGATCAGCTCCTCAGCTGCGTTTCAGGCAGATTATAGTGACTGAGCGTGCGCGGACACAGAATTGCACCGGGGGAGCGTGCGCGCGCGCGTAACCCTAAGCCACGCCCACAGAGTGGTAGCGGAAATTTTCGGAACCCACCCCTGGTGTGTGTGTATATACGTGCACAGGTAGTCCCTGACTTACAACAGTTCATTTAGTGACCGTTTAAAGTTACAACAGCACTGAAAACAGTGACTTAGGACCGTTTTTCACAATGACAATTTCAGCACGCACGCACGCACGCACACACACATGGTCACGTGATCAAAATTCGGACGCTTGACAACTGGCTCGTATTTATGACGGTTGCAGGATCATGCAATCAACTTTTGCGACCTTCTGACCAGCAAAGTCGATGGGGAAGCCAGATTCACCTTCACAACTGTGTTACTAACTTAACAACTGCAGTGATTCACTTAACAGCTGTGGCAAGAAAGGTTGCAAAATGGGGCAAAATTCACTTAAATGCTTCGCTTAGCAGCAGAAATTTGGGGCTCAATTGTGGCCGAGAACTACCTATAATTGGGAGGGGAGAAGAAATAAGGGGCAAGGAAAGTGAGGAAAATGAATATGGCTAGATGTTTCTGAACTACAGTTCCCAGCTTCCCTCACCGTTGACAGCTAGGGATGCTGGGAGATGTAGTTCAACCTCTGCAAAACATGACACAAAGCTGGGTGCTGCCTCTGTCCGAGTTTGCTCTGTGACACTGTTATGTATTGTGGGAATCCGGATTGTGGCTTGTGCAACAAAGCATGGCTAAAACAAGTGTGGCGTACGGTTGCATGTGAACTCAGAAAGTGGCGCTGCCCACCAGATGCATTAAGCCAGACTTGCTTCTATCTGTGCACATGAAGTGTTAATACCACTTTATAATGCCTTGGTAAGGCCACACCTGTGGTATTGCATCCAGATTTGGTCACCATCATATAAAAAAGATGTTGAGACTTTGGAAAGAGTGCAGAGAAGAGCAACAAAGATGATTATGGGGCTGGAGGCTAAAACATTTGAAGAACGGCTGCAGAATTGGGTATATCTAGTCTAGGGAAAGGAAGGACTAGGGATGACATGATAGCTGCCTTTCAATATTTGTGGGGCTGTCATAGAGAAGAGGGGATCAGCCTATTCTCCAAAGCACCTGAAGGCAGGACAAGAAGCAACGGATGGAAACTAATCAAGGAGAGAACCAACCTAGAACTAAGGAGAAATTTCCTGGTAGAACAATTGATCAGTGAAACGGCTTGCCTCCAGAAGTTGTGGGTGCTCCATCATTGGACGTTTTTAAGAAGAGATTGGACAACCATTTGTCTGAAATGGTATAGGGTCCCTTGCTCGGGCAGAGGTTGGACTAGAAGACCTCCAAGGTCCCTTCCAACTCTGTTATTGTTTTACGAATGCAGCCATCATATTCAATCCACTGAATGAAGATGGGCGACCCATATTTGACACCCAGCCCTCCCAAAGCCCTTTTGTGTAGCCCCTGTCTCCAAGACAGTGATCCGCCCCTGCAGGAAACCATGATTAAACAATCATGCCTTGGCCCAGTGGGTGGGTCTAGTCATTTCTGGGTTGCCACCACCCAGAAGCTCTCTGCTTGTTATCGTTGCCTTCTCTCTTTCCATTCCAGGTCCCAGAGAACAGCAGTAGGGTGGATTTCGTCAGCCACAATGCCCAAAATGCGAAACGCGCCTCGATACAACGCTCCCGCTCCCTGCAGTCAATCAACAAAGTCCTGGAGCAGAAGCAGAAGGATCTGGAAGAGTACAACACCAAGCAGAAAGGCCATGTGCCCCACTAGTAAGCTCTCCGGGCTGGCTGAGGTGATACGGGCTGTAGGCCAGCCAATCTAGAGGGTGGCAGGTTGGGAACGGCTGTGCTGTCCTTCGGCAGAGGGCAAGCAGCCGCCTCCGGGAAAACGTAGAGAGCCACTCCTCTCTGGTACTTCAACGGCCCAGAGCATGTCAAATTCAGCTTTGGAAACCTAAGGTCTGGAAACATGTATTGACAAACCAACAGAGGTTCTTCTGGTCTTACAGCCTGTTTAGCTATATCAGTGCTAGAAACTAAAATCTGTACTTTTGGATCCAGTTTCAAAAAGGTGCTTCAGAACACACCGAACGTTTTCTTGTAGCTGTGGCCTTCTCTCAGTTCCATTGCCAAAAGGCTGGGTTGATGACCATGCCAGAAAGAGAAAGCATTTTGGCTGGGAAAAGGCTTTCCTTTCTTTCTTTCTTTCTTTCTTTCTTTCTTTCTTTCTTTCTTTCTTTCTTTCTTTCTTTCTTTCTTTCTTTTTTCTTTCTTTCTTTCTTTCTTTTTTTCTTTTCTTTCTTTCTCTCTCCCCCTTCAGTAAAGTTTTGCTTTGCACAGGCACTAATAAAGGAGCAGCAAAAGCAAATATGTTCATTTCGTCTAGTCGCGTAAAACACTGAGTATTGAACTCAGGATTCTATAAGTTGCAAAAAATTGCAAAAAAATATATGATGTGGATTGGTGATAGCTTCATAAGAAGGTAAAATGGACTGCTTTGGATTAGTTAAAAATTCATGTTAATTTGTTGTTATTTTGATTGGTAATTCTTATCAGCTCCTATAATTTCTGCCTTAATGTTATTAATACTTATTAAAATACCAAGCAGATGCAGATATGATTATCTTTACACTTTGTTCCAGTTAAGTACTATATTAGAATGTCTGTCTGTCTGTCTGTCTGTTTCCTTCCTTCCTTCCTTCCTTCCTTCCTTTTCCTTCCTTTCCTTCCTTCCCCCCTTCCTTTCCTTCCTTCCCTTCCTTCCTTCCTTCCTTCCCCCCTTTCTTCCTTCCTTTCCTTCCTTCCTTCCTTCCTTCCTTCCTTCCTTCCTTCCTTCCTTCCTTCCTTCCTTCCTTCCTTCCCTTCTTTTCCTTCCTTCCTTCCTTCCTTCCTTCCTTCCTTCCTTCCTTCCTTCCTTCCTTCCTTCCTTCCTTCCTTCCTTCCATGTGGTCTCCGCTTTACTATTCTTATAAGTGACTTCCACTTTTCTGCTGTATGTAGCCTGATTGAGCGGAAGGACCACTGGCGCAAAGAAGCCGAGGAACGCCTGCGTAACACACCTGATCCTGACACACCACCTGGCCATGCCATGATGCCCGAGAGCCAGCGCCTGGAAACCCTCAACAACCTCAAAGAGAGTAAGAAGGGTGGAGGTGAAACCCTCTGAAGCTGCCTTCTTATAGACTTTACACACACACACACACACACTTAACCAGGATAAGGAAAGAGCTAGGGGTTATGCTAAGGGTAGAATTAGGTGTTCCATTCTCCATTCTCCTCTTCCTTGCTTCCTTGCCTTCCTTACTGAGTTTTTAATCTCTTGGAATTTAAATAGAGGGTGGATTTACTCTAAGATACAAAGAACGTGTTCGTGGCAAACCAGATTTTTCAGAATTCCGATGTTATCTTATAAGCATAGGCAACCAAGGATTGGTCTCATGCGTTGTGCTGAGCCATGATTCATGCAATCATGGCTCATTGAACATCACATGGCTAGTGGGATACAGTACAACACGGCAAACCATAAAACCTGGCTCACAAATCCAAATGGCTGAGTTCACACAACCAACGACACTAGAACCAAAATAAATCCCATTATGGCTTGGTGCAACACGTTGATGGGTCAACCAGGGTGGCTGAAGAAGACCGGCTATCAGAATTGTCCACTGATGGTGCTCCTTTTTCTTCCCCATCTCTTCTGTGTAGGCCAAGAGAAGCACTTGAAGGAGCTCCTGTTGCTTCCCGTGAGAATCGATACTCTGAGTGTTCAAACCCGGCGAGTTTCTTTAGAGAAGAAGCTGTCACAGATCGAAGAGGCCCTCAAAATCTTCTCCCGACCCAAAGTCTTCATCAAGTTGGACTCCTAAGCACAGAGGCCATTTTGTCTTTAGCCTCTCCAGCCTCTTGCACTCAAGTCACAGGTGGCTTTGCTTCCTCACATGGTGGCCCCAGCAATGTAGGTTTGTCTTGTTGCGTTGTCCGTTGTTCTTGCTGTGAGCCCTGATTCTTTTCAGCATGTCCGAAGCAAATCTGTGTGTCTTGGGTCAGGCATGGGAAACCAGTGCAAGTAGTAAGGGTCAAGACCTGGGATGATGGAACCCAAACGCTTTTGAAGGGCCAAGAGAGCCGTTTCCCAAATACAGTAAACCTTCTCAAGAAGGTCTTCTCTTTCAAGCAAAGGGAAAGTTTTTTTTTTTAAAGTACACATTCTCAGTGAGTTTAGAGGAGTATGTGCATATTTAACTGAAACGGTTGGACAGTTTTAAACAAATAAAGCACGTTTTGTAAACTAAGTTGGAGGTTGTGAGGGCCTTCCTAAGTAATTCTGAACGATTCTTCAACGTTGGCCGTGTCAGTCTTTTTTTTTTTTTTCTTCTTTTTCTTCAATGCATCAAAAAGTTGCCCTTAATTGCAAATTTCAATTAAGGTGATTTTCTCCTTTGAAAGAACTTTCCAAAGTACCATTTTTTTTGGCAACTCACCATGGCCAACTCGCCACAGGACAAGAGTTACACCAGTGGTTCTCAACCTTTCTAATGCCGTGACCCCCCCGTGACCCCCCTGCCGCCGCCGCGACCCCTCCCGCCGCCACAGCCCCCGCCCTGCCCCCTCCCCGCGCGGGATGAGTTGACAAAGGGGGTGTGGCACCAGGGGCGAAATGCTCCGGGGTCGGGCTTGCCTGCCGGTCGCCGGACAGCTGATAGCATCGGAAGCGGGAGACTTCGCCCGGATGGCGCCATTTGGGTTCTTTTACCCTCTGCGCATGGCCAAAAATAGCAACGGAAGCAGGAGACTTCGCCCGGACGCTGCCATTTGGGTTCTTTTACCCTCTGCGCATGCGCAAAGCATTCTGCGCATGCGCAGAGGGTAGAAGAACCCAAATGGCGGCGTCCGGGCTACCAGCTGACGGCGACCCGCAGGCACGGCCGAACCGGGACCTTTTTACCCCTGCAGTGACGGTGGCACCAAAATGGCGGGCTAACGCGCGCGGCGACCCCTGTGAAATGGTCGTTCGACCCCCAAAGGGGTCGCGACCCACAGGTTGAGAACCGCTGAGTTACACTAATATCAAAGAACTGGTGGAATCGAATCATTAAAGAAAGGATGCAAAAAGGAGGGGCAGAAGGAAATGTGAATGACAAAAATTGAAATATTTTTTAAATTTTATTTTAAATAATTAGATGGAATGGTTCAATTGTCCTGCTGTAAGTTGTCCCACGGCGAGTTGGACATGGTGAGTGGGCTGCATCAAGGTGGCTGTGGCCAGTTGTCTCATTCGGAACAAGAACTGGTGGCAGGAATTTGCAGGATTTCTCAGCCTCTGACAAATTTATATCTCAGCTTTGGTGATCTGGTTTGTGCTGCCATCTACCGATGGGTCCAATAAATGGTTGAAGAAAGTTCACTGCACATGAAGGACTAAAACAAGCCAAGGGTTTATTCTGAGGTTAGTGACCTTTGGCAAGTCTGGCATGACTTAAGCTGACAACTGTTTACCCATTGCATTTTCTGTTTACACCAGGCCAAGGTTTGCAATAAAGACCACCTCTCCATAGTCCAGATCAGGGGTCTCCAACCTTGGCAACTTTAAGACTTGTGGACTTCAACTCCCAGAATTCCTCAGCCAGATTTGCTGGCTGAGGAACTCTGGGAGTTGAAGTCCACAACTCTTAAAGTTGCCAAGGTTGGAGACCCCTGAGCTAAAACACAGGGAGCCTGGGTTCAAGATTCGAGCTCCTCACAACAGGGTGAGCTCCGGTTACTTTGCTGGCTGAGGAATACAGAGAGAG
>QLTV01004391.1:657212-676887 GCA_003457575.1 Thermophis baileyi
ATTTTCTGTTTACACCAGGCCAAGGTTTGCAATAAAGACCACCTCTCCATAGTCCAGATCAGGGGTCTCCAACCTTGGCAACTTTAAGACTTGTGGACTTCAACTCCCAGAATTCCTCAGCCAGATTTGCTGGCTGAGGAACTCTGGGAGTTGAAGTCCACAAGTCTTAAAGTTGCCAAGGTTGGAGACCCCTGGTCCAGATAATCCTGTATCAATAAGTTATTTGGACACATTGAAACATTCAATGCTTTGAGAAGTTAGTAATCCGCTTTAACTTCTGCACTAAAGCACTTTTAATCTCTTACTGTAATGCAGTATAGGTAACAACCACAATCGGGACCAGAATTTTTGTTGCTAGGAAAGTGGTGGTCAAGTGAATCAGTCCCGATTTTATGACCTTTTTGCTGCAGTTGCAAAGCGAATCACTGCAGTCCTTAAGTGAATCATAGGGTCATTAAGCGAATCCAGCTTCCCCCTTGACTTTGCGTGTTGGAAACAGGGTGGGAAGGTCATAATTGGTGATCACATGACCCCGGGACACTGCCACTATTGTTAATAAATGCTGGTTGCCCAACACCTGAATTTTGATCGTGTGACAGTGGGGATGCGGCCACAGTTGTGTGAGGATCCATTGTAAGTTACTTTTTTCAGTGCCGTAACTTCGGTGGCTAAACGAAAGGTTGCCAGTTGAAAACTATCTGTCAGAGATGCTGTATTATTCCATCTGATCTCTTTGCCATCCTCAGAAAAATGTAAGTTTACCCCCTAGGTCAGCGGTTCTCAACCTGTGGATCGCGCCCCCTTTGGGGGTCGAACGACCATTTCACAGGGGTCGCCGCACGCGTTAGCCCGCCATCCTGGTGCCACCGTCACTTGCAGGGGTGAAATGCTCCCGGTTCGGCCGTGCCTGCGGGTCGCCGGACTGCCGGTAGCTACAGAAGCGGGAGACTTCGCCCACCCGCCCGGACGCTGCCATTTGGGTTCTTTTACCCTCTGCGCATGTGCAGATGGCGGCATCCGGGCGAAGTCTCCCGCTTCCATTGCTATTAGCTGTTCGGCGACCCGCAGGCAAGCCCGAACTGGGAGCATTTCACCCCTGGTGCCACGCCCCCTTTGTCACCTCATCCCGTGCGGGGAGGGGGTCGCGGTGGCGGGGGTCGCGGCGGCAGGGGGGGTTGCGGGGGTGTTGCGGCATTAGAAAGGTTGAGAACCACTGCCCTAGGTGTATATTGCTAAATGTAAGTTTACCCCCTAGGTGTATATTGCTAAGACAGAAGAGTCATCAAGACATCACGGTCCCTGTTTCTACAGATCAAAGAGGTGCAACTCTTTGTAGCCCCAAACCAAAAGCCTAGGGCACAACTCCCACTGTCTTTGCAGACCTTGCCACTGAGCTGTGGTGGACCTGGTCCCCTCAGCAGAATAAGACAACTTCGGTCTTCCAAGTGGGCTGTCAGAATGGTCAAAGTTTCAGGCGATGGAATTTTTTTTTTCTTGGGCAGCTGAAGACCAATGGTCAGTAAGCTTGGTACCAAACGAGGCATTTATACGGAATGCTAATTTGTGAACATTTTAAATAACACTCATCGACTGTTATATCCCGGCTGCTTAATAGTTCTTTTCTGGAGCACTGCTAGGCAGCACGAACAATGAAAATGCTGGAGATGATTGATAGATTGGATGGATGGATGGATGGATGTGGATGGATGGATGGATGGATGGGTGGATAGATAGATAGATAGATAGATAGATAGATAGTTGAATGGAAAGATGGATGAATGGATGGATGAAGATGGATGGATGGATGGATAGGTGGAGGAAGAGAGAGATGATGCATGGTTGGTTGATTGGAAGGATGGATGTAGATAGACAGAGACAGACAGACAGACACAACAAACAGATATAGATGCTTGGCCACATTTCCCTTAGGTCTGAATGGCTCAAAAGAGCAAGCACCCAAAACCTGCAGGTTGTGTCTCTGCTGGTTGAGATTCCTCTTGTTCACTTTAGTGTCTGTAATTTAAAAAGTGAATGAAGTTTCTGCATGACCAGTCATTCAAGTGCTGTTAGCCAGCTGTAGGAGAGAAGCAGCCCTGATTTGCTGCGATCAATACAGCAGGTTTCGCTTGAAAGCATTGATATGTCTCTTCTTCAGTTTTGTTTTGTTTTCTTTTGTTTGGCTGAAGAAGATTTAAGTAAGTGGGTGGCAACCATTTCCTAATCATTAATGAAAAGACAGCAGAAGGACGGTTAGCACAATAGGGAGGCTTCCACCTCGCAAAGACCCATACGTACATCAGGAACACAATGTGTACATCAAAATCTGTCCCCTTAATGAGAAATAAGATAGTTTTCCCAACCTGGTGCCCTCCAGACGGATGGAACTACAAGTCTACAGTGGGGCGGATGGCTGACATACAAGGTCAGTCTTTAAAGTGCTAGAAGGTTCCCTGTTGTTACTGCAGATCAACCCCTTCTAAAAAATGAAAATAAAAGCCACCCTTTAGCCCAGTGTTTCTTGGCAATTTGAAGATGTGTGGCTGGGGAATTCTGGGAGTTGAAGTCCGCACATCTTCAAACTGCCAAGGTTGAGAAACACTGCTTTAGCTCATGGAAGACATTCCCCTTGTCTACTGCCCTTCCAACATACACCCCATTCCTACCAGCAGGCATTTAATAGCATCATGGGAGAAAATTAGACCATTTTGGGATCTTCACCAATGTGGTCTTGGCATAAGCCCCGAGTTCAAGAACAGAGGCGGCTCGCTGACCCCATGATTTCGTAGAGTCATTTGCAAGAACGAGTCTTGCAAATGCAAATTAATTTATACAATAAACTCAATTGCCAAAACCAACACCAACCATAAGAAACTTCGCTCACGGCCTGACCTATCCATACTGCAATGAGCCCGCTCCCCGAACTCCATGCAGAACTTAAAAGACGTCAAGACCAAGGAGAGACTGACTTATACATTGACTACCGCGCTGACTGCATCAAAAGTAAGTCCTGCAATCCGTCTCCCAACATCCAACCCCCCATCATCCAAAACTAAGTACGCACGCCCCTAACTTCCTCAATACCAACCACTACTAACCTTAAATGCAAGCTAATTAACGCTAGAAGCATCGTAATCAAAATGCCTGAATTCCTCCTCTTACTAAATACGGCTAAATTCGACATTATATTTGTCTGCGAAACATGGCTGAACGCATCCCTCCCTGACTCCATTATCACAGTAAGAGACTATCATGTTTACCGGTCCGATCGTGAAATCCGTAGAGGAGGTGGTATTGCTATATTCTATAAAAAGTCCCTAAATCTAAAAAATATTCAAGTTACACAGGAGCTTGCTCTTCCTGAGACCATCAATTGCAAACTGTCCTTAAATACCACATTTCGATTCTTACTATGTTACAGAGCCCCCGATTATGACATCGTACATGCGAACAAGTTAACTTCACTACTAACGTGGGCAGCCTCCTGCCCACATCCTCTTTATCTTTCTTGGTGACTTCAATCTACCTCTTTATCAACTGGACCCTAAACGAATGTACAACTGAACCTATACATGCAATCCTGTACAATGCTGTAACTAATCTGGGACTGGAACAACTAGTAACTAACATAAGCCACGTAGTTTGTATTATCTCAGGCAGATTTCTTTGCTCACTTGTTAAAAGCCCTGGGAGTGTTAATCGGGGGGCCCTTTTCCCCCCAATCTGCCTGCCATAGAGACTGAGGAAGGGGTGTGATGGGGGGGCTTTCCCCTCAGCTGAAATTTGCCAAGCCGCCACTTCAAATGGAGACAGGTGCCCATCTCTCAGAGAGGCACGCTAGCTTCTCTCTCTCTCAGGATGGAGACAGAGAAGCTGTTGTCTCCTCCTATCCCTCCTGCAGGTTTCTTTCAAAATAAATAAATAAATAAAACAATGTGAAGGAGCACTACTTAAAAAAAAAAAGCCATGGTTTAATAGTCTGTTGCAATATATTAACTGTGACACATATCATCATAAAAACACCTAAAATCAAACACTTCATGAGAAGTTGGTGGAGGCAGAGCTTGGGGGATGAATGAGGCCAGCCCCGTACCTGGAATACAGGTAGAGGCCGAAAGGGGGAAAGTAACAGGAGGCCCGTCCCTTTAGCTCCCTGGACACGGAAAGGAGAGAGCCTCTGGGGCAGCCAAGGGTTGGGAGAAGGTGGACCGGTCTCTCTCCTTCCAACTGCCACTGTGTCAACTTGGTTGCAAGAAGCACCATTGGAGCATGAAGGGGTGTGCAAGTCCGGGTCAGCGAGAGCGAACCTTGGTTCCGGTCTCTAGATTTGACCTCCGATGGTCAAGGATGGCATGGCTCTTCCACACTGACCTCAGAAACAATGTTTTTCAAGTAGAATGGGAAGGAGAGACACTGGCACCAAAGGCTATAGGGTGATGATGGTGCCATCCTCCTGGAGGCTGCCCGCTCGGCTGCCCCGCATGGGGCTCCCGCTGCCACTGTGACTGTTCAGGGAAGGCAGGGAGCCTTGGGAGCTATAGAGCGAGAGGCTGTGCTGGAGGCTGTCAAGAAGACCCCCGTTGGGGCAGCTGGCAGGCAAGTCACTCTCAATGACCAGGTCTCCCTCTTCATCGCTTTCCCCTTCAGCTGTGCTACAGTTGCTCAGGTACTGGGAAGCCGGGCTGGGCGTCTGCTGGCTGGGCGTGCTGTCCGTGGACATGCCAGAACTCCCCGAAGCCTTGCTGCTGCGGATCACGTTATTACGTTGATTGGCCGGCTTGACGGTGATGATGAGATTGTGGCTGTTGGCCACCATCATGTCGGTGACCTGGTCCAGCGACTTGCCCGCCACGTCAATGCCGTTGACTTCGAGGATCTCGTCGTTGACGGCCAGAAGTCCGGTGCTCTCTGCCAAACCTCCCTTGACCAAGCGGGAGATGAAGATACCGGGCACCTTCTCCACCCCGTGATGAGCCACTCGCACACTGACCCCATCCCGGATATAAAAACCCAGGGGCTTGTTGGAGCCGTGTTTATGGAGCCGCACACGCCGGTGGGTCTCGGGCAAGATGTCCACATCGATGATGGAGGAGATCTGGCGGAAGTCCTGAGGCATGCCGATCAACAGGTGTGGCTTGGCCCGTTGGTGCGTCGGCCTCAGCAGTCCCTTTTTCTTTCGCTGCAGTGAGTTGGAGGCAAAGACGCTGGCGTTGGCTTCTGCTGCAAGGAAAAAGAAAACAAGAAGGTGTCACAAGGGGAAGTTCTCTTCTCCAGCGATAGCGTTCTTCAGCTTCACCCCTTGGTTTCCTGAGCTCCTTGTTGGCTTCTTCCTATTCTGAACCACAGTAAATCTTAGTCTATGGAGATGCTCAGTCATCCAGGTCACGGTTGTCCCAAAGGTGCTTTTTCAGGAGGCAACTGGACTTCCTTGTTTTTCTTTGAAGACATTTTGCTTGTCATCCAAGAAGCTTCTTCAGCTCTGGATGGTTGGGGAATGGAAGGATATGAAAAAGCACCTTTGGGACATACAGACAGTCCTTGACTCACAACTGCCGATATGACAACGGATAGTTATGGGTAGTTATGACCCAGTTCCAAAGTTCTGATAGCTACCCTCCCAGGTCCCATGACTGCATTTCAGGTGTGATGGTCATACTGGCCCACATTCCCCAGTGTTTGCTGCAATTCACGGTCACCTGTTTTATGATTCTTCTTTTTTCCTGAAAACCAAACCATTGTTTTAATAACCGCAGCATTTGAATAACAGAATAACAGAGTTGGAAGGGACCTTGGAGTAGCTAATGTGCTTAGCGACCACAGCAGAAAAGGTCATAAAATTGAGCCCGTCACATGGGTGACTCATTTATGACCATCACAATTTATGTGGGCAGGTTCCATTACAGTTGTAAGTAGAGGACTACCTGTAATGATTTTTTTAAGTCACTTTTTTAACATTGATCCCAAATCTATGGCTTTCCAGCCACATATCACCTCCCATGTGCCGTGTATACATGCATGTTATATTTGTACACAAACATACCTATGTTACCCATTTACAAACAAAGCTGCCTATTGGCTACCCAGCAATATTAGGTGCTAAATTCTGGGTTTCCATCTCTTGATATACTCTTTTGCAATCATTTGTGTCTTTGGATCACCAAGTGATCTATCTTTTCACAGCTCTGTCTTTCTCCCAATGTTGGATACTTTGAAAGTGCTGTATGGTTCAGTGATGCAAAAATGATTTAGCGTTTTGGGATGTACAGTATCTGAAGGCCAAGGTGGTGCCTGGCTGGCAAGGAGAAACATCAGCCAGATGTATCATTTTTGAGCTTGTCTAAGCAAGGGACAGCGCCAGGCCGCATGGCTTAATCACCCAAGGATAAGCCTCTTATCTATGTTACATAATGGAATGTTAGAATATGAGTTATTCTCTTTGTGGAAACCTGCCTGATTGGGGCGGGGATTAAGAAAAACTGAGTTTTGATAATGGGGTGCTTTTATAGTTACACTCTGGAACACTGACAATACTATGGCCAACCTGAGGAATTCTGGGAGTTGAAGTCCACCGGTCTTAAAGCTGCTCAGGTTGAGAAACACTACTATAAGCACTAGAAGATAAAGCCAATATTTTATCCTGCCCAGAAGGGTTGCCTCCTTCCTCGCACTCTACTTCTGAGTGGCATTTGCTTCTAGAATTACAGAGCACAGCCTGGGAGGATTACACAGGGGTATGAATAATTCAGTTTTAATCACACTTTGAGTTATGCCCCGCAGGCATTATTCTGCAGATCTCAGCTACAGAACACAAAGGGCCACAGCACTTAACCATCACCACAGCCAGAGCCCCAGACAAAGAAGCAACCAACGTGTTTGAATCCTGCAAGAATTCATTAGAAATAACCTTCCCTGAAGCTCCCAAAATACACATGTTTAGGCTGCCAATTCTTCCATATTGAACAAGGGGATAAAAAGGGGGTGGAGGGAGGGGTGTTTTGTGCCATAATGCCATAGGATGACTTAGTTAAATGTTTGCTGATCTAAAATAATCTACATATTAGCATTTAAGCAGAGTAAAAGACACTAATACACACATTCATTGAAATTATTATTTAGAATTGACATGTTCCAATGGTAAATAAAAAAAACATTGAGTGCACAAAGGTAAAACCACACTTGGAATATTGCATCCAGTTTTGGTCACCGCCACAATGTAGAAAAGATGTTGAGACTCTAGAAATAGTGTGGAGAAAAGCAACAAAGATGATTAGGGGACTGGAGGCTAAAACATATAAAGAACAGTTGCTGGAATTGGAGATGTCTACTTTAATGAAAAGAAGGACTAGGGATGACATGATAGCAGTGTTCCAATATCTAACAACCTGCCACAAAGAGGAAGGAGTCAAGCTATTCTCCAAAGCACCTGAAGCAGAGGTGGGTTCCTCCCGGTTCGCACTGGTTCTATAGAACCGGTAGCAAACCGCTGTTGACGTCACGGAGCCGGTTCTGTCGGTGCCGGTCTGTGGACGCTGCCATCTTTTTTTTTGAAATTTTTTTTTATTTTTTTGCTTTTTTTTTTCTTCTGCGCATGCGCAGAAGCTGAGTCTCCGGCACTGCGCATGTGCCGCCATCTTGTTTTCAGCTTTTTTTTTTAATTTTTGCAAATTTTCGGCACTGCACATGCGCACGTGCCTGCAAAGCGCGCATGCCCATGTGGCGTGGCCACGCGGCACGCAATGCGCATGCAGCCACGCGGCGCAGGAGGAAGCGAACCAGCGGCGAGGTAAGTTAGAACCCACCCCTGACCTGAAGGCAGGACAAGAAGCAATGGATGGAAACTAATCAAGGAGAGAAGCAACCTGGAACTAAGGAGAAATTTCCTGACAGTGAGAACAATTAATCAGTGGAGCAACTTGCCTCCAGAAGTTGTGAATGCTCCAACACTGGAAGTTTTAAAGAATAGATTGGACAACCATTTGTCTGAAGTGGTGTAGGGTTTCCTGCCTGAGCAAGGGGGTTGGACTAGAAGACCTCCAAGGTCCCTTCCAACTCTGTAATTTTGTTAAGGGCTGGGGAAAGGAGAAGAGAGAATCATCTGTTTTGTAACTAACCCAAGTATAATTTGCCAAAAGGTAACAACAAGACCAAGTACACATATCTTTGAAGCCTTGCTCCCCTCCAAAGCAATGGGAAGGTGCAAAAGGAAAACATAAACAACTCTCACTCTTCTGCCAGTTTTTATACCATATGTCATCAGAAGAGAGGGATGCCAGAATGCAAAGGAGCTGGCAAGACCTAAAGGCTATGTGTAAAAGAATTCCTTATAAGGAAGGACACAGGAGCTGCTTTCCAGGCAGAAGCCTCAGGGACCGGTCACTTAACATTTTCCACGCCTCGGTGAGTAGATGAACTACAATGGCCGTCACCCAACCTTCGCAGTCATGGTTAGTTTTTGGGAGGTGTAATCAAATGCATACGAAGGATGTCAGAATGGAGAAGGTTGGCCTGCTGATCCATGAAGAACTCTGGAGACAGGAACAGAAAGGAATCTATCCATCTTATGACTTAGTGCGATATATGAATTGAATGGTTCTTTTTCTCTGCCAGCCTAACCTACAGCCGAACTGGTTTTGAGAACCAAACAGATGGTAGAAAGAGCTGAATGTCCCACAGAGAAAGAACATGTAGCCAAAAGAAGCAGTGTAGTGTGATAAGATTGGAATATTTCTTAAACGGACCAGCCACCGAGATACGGGTAAGATACAATTTATGAATGAGTCCTCAGCATTAAGCCAAAGATGGAATCACAAACAAGCAGCAGAGGGGCAGGTTTGGGTTAAGGGCTCTCTTACATCATAACGTGGATTTGAAGCCTAAGAATAATGTGGCTGGATGTCCCAAAGGTGCTTTTTTCAAGAGGCAACTGGACTTTCTTGTTTTTCTTTGAAGACGTTTTGCTTCTCATCCAAGAAGCTTCTTCAGCTGTGACTGGATGATGGGGAATAGAAGAATTCTGACCATCCAGTCAGAGCTGAAGAAGCTTCTTGGATGAGAAGCGAGACGTCTTCGAAGAAAAACCAGAAAGTCCAGTTACCTCTTGAAAAAGCACCTTTGGGACAAACCATGACCTGGATGACTGAGAATCTCCATAGAGATCTGTCTGGATCAATCCAAGCCCACCACAGTCTTGCATTTTCTTTCTTGTGGAGCCAATGAGTTGCCTCTGGATCCTCACAAGTAGCAGATGAAGACATACAGGTAGTCCTCGACTTACAACAGTTTGCTTAGTGACCATTCGAAGTTACAACGCACTGAAAACTTATGGTCGTTTTTCACACTTATGACCATTGCAGCATCCCTATGATTACGTGATCAAAATTCAGAAGCTTGGCAACTGACTCATATTTATGACGGGTACAGCATCCTGGGGTCACGTGATCACCTTTTGTGACCTTCTGACAAGCAAAGTCAGTGGGGAAGCCAGATTCACTTAACAACTGTGTTCCTAACTTAATAACTGCAGTGATTTTCTTAACAACTGTGGCAAGATAGGTCATAAAGTGGGACAAAACTCTTTTAACAAATGTTTCGCTTTGCAACAGAAAATGTGGGCTCACTTGTGGTCGTAAGTTGAGGACTACCTGTATCCCCATCCTTCTAGGAGTTGGAATTGTGCTGTGCCCAGGCCAATGTAACCTTGAGCCTTCAAAACCAAGTGCTCATCAGATCTGCCCTGGGTGAAATTATCCAATCCCCTTTTAAAGCCATCCAAGTCAGTGGCCATCCCATCATTGTAGGGCAATGAATTCCACAGGTTCATTATCACTGTGTAAAACTGAAACAGAAATCCAGTGATCCCCATATTAAGAGTAGGCAAATGACACACCCCAACTCAACCCAACCAGAAAGATTAATAGTAAGGGACCGCAGGCGATACTGTCCCCAACAGATGGAAAGTTGGCAGGTTGTCTAGGCCTCATTTTGACTCTCCTGCTGTTTGCAATTCTTCCCCCCCCCCCAAGTGTTAAGTAGGAGGACAGGTTAATCAACCTGAGACCAAGGGGAATATTTCTGGTGAATTGTATGTTGCTTGGGGAGAAAACAGATCTGCCAAGTCTGAACAGGTTGCTGCCTTAGCTGGAAAATAAGTGGCCGTCACTATTTGGACCTACATAAAAATGTAAGAATGGGAACCGCAGGAATAAGCAAACGGATACCTGGAATTCATATACATGATGCCCTGGTGGGTGCCTCGTTTCACAAACAGAAGCAATGCAATACAGCCTGATGATGTTACCTAGTTTGGTAATGAAACATCTGCAAGAAAACAACCAAGCTTAGAGATCACCAAGGACCCCACCACGCAGCCTTGCAAATTCATGTCTCCAAAGGAGAGAGAGCTGGGATTACAAATATTTTAATGCTCTCAGGGCATTATTTTTCCCCTCTTTCATCCTGAAAAAGAGGAGAAGAAGTGCTGTTTCCATTTATGATTTTCCCTGCCTGTTTTCCTGGAGGAAATTCTTGTTCCCTGCAGGCCAGAGGTGGGTTTCAGCAGGTTCTGACCAGTTCTGGAGAACCGGTAGCAGTAATTTTGAGTAGTTCTGGAGAACCGGTAGCGGAAATTTTGAGTAGTTTGGAGAACCGGTAAATACCACCTCTGACTGGCCCTGCCCCCATCTATTCTCTGCCTCCTGAGTCCCAGCTGATCGGGAGGAAATGGGATTTTGCAGTAACCTTCCCCTGGAGTGGGGAAGGAATGGAGATTTTGCAGTATCCTTCCCCTGCCACGCCCACCAAGTCACGCCCACCAAGCCACACCACGCCCACAGAACCCGTAGTAAAAAAAATTTGAATCCCACCACTGCTGCAGGGCAACATAGTGTTACAAGCCTGCTTGACCAGGGAAAGAGGGTGGGAAACCTCTCAGCAGAGCCTGTCATATGCAATTTTTGAATCTCCCCAAAACAGAAGAGAGAGAGAGAGAAAAAGGAAAAGGAAGAGGCCTTTCCAGATGGCCATGCCTAAATGGAGCACCTTGGCAGACCCAGATCCTAAGTTATAAATATCATCCTGTGTTTTGGGTACAACGGCTTATTTTTAGCCTGGGAGCCTGGGTTGAACAACAGAAGCTTTCTCCCACTCCAGGAAGTGGTCCAAGTTACGTCAACTCCAGGTTTTGTAGGAGCCTTAGACAAGACGTGCTCCATGGGTCTCCCACTGCAAGTGGGTATTGTTCTCCCTATCATCTCTCAGCTCAGCATGTACCATCACACACAAGAGGCTAGAAACAGTTTCCATTCTCTCTGGGGCTCTGAAAAGACAGGAAGAATGAAAGAAAAGAGATATGAAGACATGAGCTGGTTTCTGGCCAGTTGTTGGCCGTGGCCATCTCTGGTATGCACCCTGATTCCAAATAAATCACATTAACAGTCTCATAAACTTTACTGCTGCTTCTGGATGACAACCGACCGATGAGATCAAAACTTAACCGCAGAGAGACATGCCAGCAGCTTTTGCCAGCATCTGCCAAGTTCCCAGTGCTCAGCCTGATGTCCTGTCACCATTGCCTATTCCAGATCTTCTTTTTACAAACTATTTTTCAGATCTGTAGTTTATACAATCCTGGTAATCTATGATTAGCTGGATTTTTATTTCTCACAATATACTGGAACCTTTAAAGGCCAACAGCCTGGCGTTGTTTGGAATGTGATGCTCATTATTATTGTTAGTCAAGAAAGTTCATCAGAAGATTTTCAGTCCTGGAGAGCAACATTTGTTGGGGCAGCAGAACAAGATCATTTTCAGAATAGGTTTTTGAAAGACCTGAAATGACAGATCAGGAGCTAAGAATTTATGTACTGCAGCTCGTGAATTTGGGTCTAAATGTTGACCTAAGACCAGAGGTGGGATCCTGCTGGTTCGGACTGGTTCTATAGAACCAGTAGCGGGAATTTCCCCCCGCTCGCCGAACCAGCAGCGATGGCCGGCTGGACATGCCCCTGAACCGGCTCTCTCGGCGGCACCGTAGGCGCTGCCATCTTGTTTTTTGCTTCTGCGCATGCGCAGAAGCTGGGTTTTTAGCACTGCGCATGCGCGTACGTGCAAAGCGTGCCTGCGCGGGGCGTGAGGAAGCGAACCGGCAGCGAGGTAAGCCAGAACCCACCCCTGCCTAAGACCTAAGTAATCTGATTTACTGGAGAAGAGCCTAATGCTGGGAAAGATTGAGGGCAAAAGAAGAAGGGGGCGACAGAGAATGAGGTGGCTGGATGGAGTCACTGAAGCAGTCGGCGTGAGTTTAAATGGACTCCAGAGGATGGTAGAGGACAGGAAGACCTGGAGGAACGTTGTCCATGGGGTCTCGATGGGTCGGACACGACTTCACGACTAACAACAACAAATCTGATTTATTTTATTTTTAGTTAGCATTTAGCGTGCAAACCCAGCCAACTAAGGCTTAGCATCAAACCAAGCTTGACTAAACCCTGCGTTAACAGAAGGTATAAATTCAAGTCTGAATGTCTGGGATAGCATATTTATACATGGCTCTCCAATGTTTGATTCTTTGATAGTCTGATCTAATCCTTCCAACGCTAGAATGAAAATAAGTAATATGCAAAAATCTAAACTTCGATGGAGTCAAATCAAACTTTGACAAATACACTCATGTCATTTAAAAAAAATATTACCACAAATTTCAACAGTCAGTATTTCAGTCCACAAACATCTTTGGATTCCACTGTTGTCTCAAAGTATAAAAATTTATTTTCTCTTCTTTAAGGCAAGAGGGCGCTACTACTGCACAGATTATCTGTGTGTCTGATGAAAGGACCCTCCTTAATATGAGAATCCCCCCCAATGCCTAGATTCGGAGGAAGAAGACTCTGATGACTGAAATTATTAAAAGATGCTAGGTTACAACTAATAGTATTGCCTTATAAGGGTCACAAATGACCAGTCCATATTTTCCTACAGGCTGACTAAGTTTTGGAAATCAGATTTTTCACCCTTTAAAACAGCGTCTCCTATCAAAGCACAATACTAATTTTTTTTTTAAAAAAAAAACCTCCTCCCTTCTGACCTTTAAAAGCCCTATTATTAATGCCTAGTCAGGCATTTGCGGTAGGCAAAGATAAGGAAGCTGTTCTCTTTCAAATATTGCTAAACTGCAATTCCCAGCATTCCTCACCATTGCACATACTTCCTGGGACTGCCTAAGACAGTGTTTTTCAACCAGGCTGGCTGGGGAATTCTAGGAGTTGAAGTCCACCCCAGTGGTGAAATCCAATTTTTTTTACTACCGGTTCTGTGGGCATGGCTTGGTGGGCATTGTGTGGCTTGGTGGGCGTGGCTTGGTGGGCGTGGCAGGGGAAGGATACTGCAAAATCTCCATTCCTACCCCACTCTGGGGCCAGCCAGAGGTGGTATTTGCCGGTTCTCCGAACTACTCAAAATTTCCAGGAAGGATATTTCAAAATCTCCATTCCCACCCCACTCTGGGGCAGCCAGTCGTGGTCAGAGGTGGATCTCCCAACTACTCAAAATTTCTGCTACCGGTTCTCCGAACTACTCAAAATTTCCGCTACCGGTTATCCAGAACCTGTCAGAACCTGCTGGATTTCACCCCTGGTCCACCCACCTTAAAGTTGCTTGAGCTTGAGAAATACTGGTCTAAGAATGGTGGATCATCAACATCTGGAGTGTTCCAGACTCACAACTAGCATGAATAGGTACACAAGGGATGATGTCCGTTTGAGCTTCCCGTCCCTGGTTTCTTGTTCCCCATCATATTTTTAAATCATTTTTTCTTCTTCTCCTACAGTCAATAGCCTAGTGCCGTGATGGCGAACCTATGGCACGTGTGCCACAGGTGGCACGTGGAGCCAGATCTGCCGGCACGGGAGCCATTGCCGTAGATCAGCTCCAGCACGCCAGCTGATTTTCAGCTGGCCAAGCCCCCCTCCCTTCTCAGGAGTCTCCAGCAGCCTGTTTTGAGGTAAGTAAAGGGCTCACGCGGAGGCTCTGGGAGGGTGTTTCTGGCCTCCGGAGGGCCTCTGGAGGGGTGGGGGCGGGGGGGGCGGGGTGGGGGAGGCTGTTTTTTCCCTCCCCAGGCTCCAAGAAAGCCTCTGGGGCCTGGGGAGGGTGAAAAATGGGTCTACCTGGAAGTTGGGAAACAGCGGGGGAGGGGGGTCGTGCACGCATGCGCGGGGGGAACAGCGTGGGAGGGCTTTGAATTATGGGTGTGGGCACGCACGCACGTGTTATCGTACACGCACGCGCGCTTTCAGCACCCGAGGAAAAAAAGGTTCGCCATCACTGGCCTAGTGACTGCAAATAGGCAAAGAAACTTCATCACTGGAGGCTTTCAAGAAGAGATTGGACTGTCGTTTGTCAGAAATAGTGTAGGGTCTCCTGCTTGGGCGGGGGGTTGGACTAGATGACCTACAAGGTCCCTTCCAATTCTGTTAATCTGTCTAAATTCAAAATGTTAAAACTGAATTGAATCGAACACTCTATTTGGCTAAGTGTGATTAGCCACACAAGGAATTTGACTCCGGTGCAGAAGCTCTCAATGCACATGCAAAGGAACAGAATAATGATAATGATAATCTTAATAATAAGAGGAGGGAGTAAAGAAGATAATAGAAGGATAAATGATACTACTACAGCAGGGGTGAAATGCTCCCGGTTCGCTCTTACCTGTCGGTCGCCGTAGACCCGGTCGCCAAGGTAGCGCGAGGCGCCGCCCACCCGCCACCATTTGAGTTCTTTTACCCTCTGCGAATGCACAGAACGCTTTGCGCATGCGCAGAGGGTAAAAGAACCCGAATGGTGGCGTCTGGGCGGCGTCTGGGCGGGTGGGCGGCGCCTCGCGCTACCTTGGCGACCGGCTCTACGGCGACCGACAGGTAAGAGCGAACCGGGAGCATTTCACCCCTGTACTACAGCCATATTACATGGGTAAATACGCATAGACATTAGACAGCACTGTGAGAATTAGGTATTCAGCAGAGTGATGGCACAAAGGAAAAAACTGTCCCTGTGTAGTTGTTTTGGCATCTAATGCCCCATCGCACCTGTTCTGACCTAGGCTTCCTGATAAAGCATAAATCACAAACGTAGTCCCAAAAAACCTCTTTTTATTTCAACGGCTGTAAATTATGTTCATTCACAGCCGTAATAAGTCCCAAACAGTTTTAATTAGTCTGACAGAAGTCTGCCACAGTCTTTCAGGAGAAGGCTGATAAGCACCACCTTTATCTCTCTTGACACGCTGCCAAAGACCTTATTGGCAAGTAGCTTTGCAAGGCCAAACAGAGCCCAGAGTCAAAACGGAGCTGCTGAGTTACACTGAACATAAATGAACCAAGTTGCTTCCTGCCACGCTCACATCCATTTGCCCCTCTTTTATGTCCTATGGGAGGGGCCAATCATCTCCAAGCCTTACTCCTGAGTAGCCCTTTTCTTCCTTAACTGTTCTTGCCTTCTGGCAGCTCTGCGCATGCGCGCATTGGGAACAGGCTCCCCCTGTTCCTCTGCCTCACTGATGTCAGCCTCTGGAGGCTCCGGAGTCAGCACAGACCTCCCAGATGGCCCGGGCCCCATCTCTGCCTCCGACACAGAGCCTTCTCCAGACTCCAGGACTGGCCCATGTTCCTCCCCAGCCTCCTCGCTGTCCGACTCTGCTACCAGCTCCGCAGGCCGCTGGCGGACCACAACAGCGCCATCCCAAGTAGAAGAGTTGAAACCATTTATGTCCAGAATGTGAAGCGTCTGCAGACATCATCTCAGCCCTCCTTCTGACCTGCGCAATTTAAGTCTTCTATGGAATGCAGGTAATTGCAATTGTTCTTTCCGCAGTCTTAATTATCTGTTGGAGTCTCTACCTGTCCTGTACAGCAACCAATATATACTATTCTCAGTATATAATAATTGATTTGTTTTACTATTCTGAATCATCATCATCTTCATTTAACGACCCCATAATCCCTTGTGGGGTGGAGTCTGGGCAACCGAATGGAGCTAGCAGAGTGTTTTAATGGCCGGATGCCCTTCCTGTCGTCAATGCGGAGTTTTGTTCAGCAGATATATTCTCAGTGTGCCCAGAGAGAGAAATAACTGCCTCTACCTAGGATCAAACTCACAGCCTCCTGATTGTGAGGCGAGAGTTCCACCTGTAGGCCACCGCGCCACTCCTTTTACTATTCTGAATGAAAGTTATCAATCTTTCTCAGCATTCGATGGGGACCTGAAGCAATTACCCTCACTTTTACTCTCTAAAAACGCTTTGCATTAAAAAAAAAAAAAAGGATACCTCACCGGAAATAGAAAACATAAGCGAGGGGGTTAATCCTCAAGGTTTGTCCTACCTCTCTTCTGGATGATGATCCGGAGAAGAGGATTGGCAGAGGAGAGGGCCTTGTGATAGTTGTCATCATTGTTGATGGGAAGCAGATCTCCATGGATGTCTGTGTATCCCAGGAGGACCTCCGAACAAGGGATCTGGTGCACCCTTTGGATCAGCTGATAGAATTCCTGGAAACCACCCACGCTGGACCTCTTCATGGCAAAACGGCGAAACTCAGCCTCGAACTGCCAGGAAGACAAAACAATCTCAGACACAAAATAATAGCCAAACCGATAAAAGCCGCTCGACCAAGGCAGGGAAAAAAAACCTGGCCTTGGGGGAAACTTTCCAAAAAGCAGCAAAGAAAGTTGAGATCTCTTTTAATTCATCATATATATATTTTTTCTCCCCAAATGAAAACTGCCTTTTACACTGTTTGGAGAAAACACACAGCCAAGCACCGTCTGCGCTCACACATCGCAGCAAGCCATAATGTGCTTGTTTGGTTTTGGCTTCGTGGGAGGGGTAAGCGGAACCTGGCTGGTAAGCAGGGTGTGGAGACAATCCATTCGAGTTTGTCAAACTACAGTGAACACAGACCAGGGCTTGGTGTGATAGAAACAAAACACTCTATAGTGATCTTAAGAATACACCCGGAAAATAACAGTCCTTAATGCTTCTGAAAGGCAGAGGATCCAACAAGGTTGATTCAGCCTTCCATCCTTCCGAGGTCGGTAAACAAGGACCCAGATTGTTGGGGGCAACAGGCTGACTCTGTAAACCGCTTAGAGAGGGCTGTAAAGTCCTGTGAAGCAGTATATAAGTCTAAGTGCTATTGCTATTCCTTCCTTCCTTCCTTCCTTCCTTCCTTCCTTCCTTCCTTCCTTCCCTCCCTCCCTCCCTCCCTCCCTCCCTCCCTCCCTTGGTAGTGCAATGGTTAGAATGCAGTATTACAGGCTAACTCTACCCACTGCCAAGAGTTCGACCCTGAAGGGTTCAAGGTTGACTCAGCCTTCCATCCTTCTGAGGTGGGTAAAATGAGGACCCAGATTGTTGAGGGCAACAGGCTGACTCTGTAAACCGCTTAGAGAGGGCTGTAAAGCACTGTGAAGCGGTATATAAGTCTAAGTGCTATTGCTATTCAGAATTGTTTTAAGAGTTTGGAGCTTCTGCTAAATACTATACAGGTAGTCCTCAACTTACAACAGTTTGTTTAGTGACCGAAGTTACAACGGCACTGAAAAAAGTGACTTAAGATCATTTTTCACACTTAACACCCGTTGCAGCCTCCCCATGGTCACGTGATCAAAATTCAGATGCTTGGCAACTGACTCATAGTTATGACGGTTGCAGTGTCACTCTTTGTGACCTTCTGGCAAAGGTTTCAGTTTCACTTAACAACCATCTGACGAATTTAAGAACTGCAGTGATTCACTTAACAACTAACTTGTTACTAACTTACCAATTTCAGTGATTCACTTAACAAGAAAGGTCGTAAAATGGGCAAAATTCACTTAACAAACATCTCGCTTAGCAACAGAAATTTTGGGCTCAATTGTGGTCGTAAGTCGAGGACTACCTGAACAGACATGTAGTCAGTTTTGAGTAGATACATGATCTTGTACTCAAGAAAGAGAATGAAAGTTTTTCTCAGACAGCAAATATGTACAACACAGCATCTTCTCTTTTATATTTACTGCTTAAATGGAAAAATGGATACAGTGGCTGGGCATGTTATTAGAATTAGCTCATTTCCTGCTCTCAAAACCTTTGATTTTAATCTCAGCTAACTGCGAATTCATGCCTTGAATTTCTGATCTTCCCAGCCTGAGTTGAGCCCGGCAATCAACAGAATCACCGAAATGGAAAAGAAACTTTTTCTTTTTTCCTTGACGAAAGCTTTTCTAACTAATGCCCTCAGGATATGTTAGGACTGTGTTCTGAGAATCCTCAGCCAACTGCTCGTAAATTGGAAAGTCATACTTCCAACACACCTGGAAGGCACCTGTCAAGCTTTAGCAGCTGCTTACCAGCTAAAATTAGATACAGGTAGCCCTCCACTTACAACAGTTCATTTAGTGGCCGTTCAATGTTACAGCAGCAGTGAAAAAGGTGACTTATGACCGTTTTTCACTGTTACAACCTTTGCAGCATCCCCATGGCCTTGTGATCAAAATTCAGATGCTTGGCAACGGGTTCGTATTTATGACCGTTGCAGTATCCCTGGGTCATCATGTGTTTCCCTTTTGCGACCTTCTGACAGGCAAAGTCAATGGGGTAGCCGGATTCCGGTTGCTAACTTAACAACGGCAGTGATTCACTTAACCACTGTGCCAAGAAATGATGTAAAATGGGACAAAACCACTTAACAAATGTCTCACAACAGAAATGTTAGGCTCAATTGTGGCCGTAGGTTGAGGATTACCTGTATATTGAAAGGGGAAAAGGTATTAGGTAAAAGAAGTCTTGGCAAATGGATACATTTGCATTAGCAATCATTTCGTTTCTAAGTTTGATAGGGATTTTCTTGATCCTCTTGCTAAGCACTTGTTGGTTTCCTGGGGAACCAACTCCTTTTCCAAATAAAAGCACATTCTCCATATACCTTTAATATTTTGCAACCAGCAGGCTCTTCCCCAGGTTTTGAGAAGCCCATTACAGTAACTACCCGGGCAAGTTTTATGTAGTCATTCTCTTCAAGCACACAGATACTTTTCAACCATTCAGTACAGGCATGCCAACCCACAACTCACACGCCACATGAGGTCCTAGTAACGGAGCCCCACAAATTCATCAACTTGTATATTTTATAATTTATATGTGGCCCAAGACAATTCCTCTTCACTCAGTGTGGACCAGGCAAGCCAAAACGTTGGATACGCCTGATCTAACACATTAACTTTTTGAAAGCAATCACATTCAGTCCTTGCTACTTGTCCTAATTATGAAATGTTTTTATTATACTATTTATGGTTACATTTGTGTCTCTTTCATTATGAAGATTGTATTTTTTTTTCCATCTGGAGAACTTTGGAGTTCTCCAGAGGATCCAAACAGCAGACGACTTTTCTTTTAAAATAGGTTTGCTTGCTCTGTTGGAAGAAGTTAATGTTATAAGAACAAAGAGTAACATATGGTCCTATGACTATCACTAAGTGCTGTACCTTATGATTCTTGACAAATGTATCTTGTCTTTTTATGTACACTGAGAGCATATGCACCAAGACAAACTCCTTGTGTGTCCAATCACACTTGGCCAATAAAAAATTGTATTCTATCCTACTCTATTCTATTCTATTCTATTCTATTCTATCCTATTCTATTCTATTC
>QLTV01004391.1:689725-736571 GCA_003457575.1 Thermophis baileyi
CGTCAGCTAAGCGGTGTTGGCTGGCGGGTCCACGGGGCAGGGCCTTCTCTGTGGCTCCCCCCACTCTCTGGAACCAGCTAACCCCTGAGATCCGGACTGCCCCCACCCTATAGGCCTTCCGGAAAGCATTGAAGACCTGCCTTTTCTGGCAAGCTTGGGGCTGTTGATCTCGCAATTTGCGAGGTCCGGCCTTGAATGATATGTATGTATGTGACTGTTAACTGGTTTTCTTATATTTTATGATGTTTTAATATATTTTATGATGTTTTAAATGTATTTTCTATACCCTGTTGTAAGCCGCCCAGAGTCCTTCGGGAGTTGAATTAAATTAAATTAAATTTAATTAAATTAAATTAAATTAAATTAAATTAAATTAAATTAAATTAAATTAAATTAAATTAAATTAAATTAAATTAAATTAAATTAAATTAAATTAAATTTTGTCTGATGGCTCCTGGCCATTTCCCTTTCTTGAGGATCCCGGGTTCTGAATCTGCTTCATAACTTAAAATTGCTCTCCCTAAATTCTCCTGCAGTCCTGTTATATAACAAGAAGCCTCATCTGTCAACCGAGCTGAGTTGAGTTTAGGTTACTAGCTGAACTAGATTCTGGAGGTAGATTGAGGCCCCAAAGGAAAGTGTCAACTGTGTATAACCAGCCAATGAATGAATGAATGATGTTGCAGTGATCCAACAGGCTCCTGAATGCCATGATTTGTGATGGAGATGAGCACAAATAGGTTGGCATATTTGTGGTTTCATGGTGAGGATTATTGTGTTCCAAGTAGCTGATTTTTGTGGCTGGATCTGCCTATCTCCGGTTTATGCCTGCAGAATTCAGGAAAGACAGTCCAGTTTTTCATGTTTAGCCAGTAACATTATCTTCTGACCAGGCTGATGGTTTTTTTTTTATTGCTCGATACATTTTTAACAACCGAGCTGGGTGTAAAACACGGAAGATAGTTTTGCCCTCCTTGGCAACTTGTCCAAGGTCTTATCGCTTCTGCCGAGAATGTGAATTGCAGAAAACCCGGTGGCTATCTTATGTCACCAGGCTGATGCTGAGCATGTTTGCATGGTCTGCCGTGCCAGATGTTCTGTCTGCTCTTAATCAGCAGCTTAGCAGATATCTGCAACAGCTAAAAAGTTATTCCCCTAATGTTGTTCTCACTTGAGTGCATACGGGGTGCATCGGAGGATCAAATTCGATCTTGGTATGCAGGAAGGCAAAACAATTTCTTTTGGGTAGTGGAAATTCAGAAGACTGATGAATGCAAAAATGTGTGTATGTCTAAATGGGAGACTCACAGTTAGACTGTGGGCCCTTTATATCAAAGCGGTGAACACTTTTGATTCTGCAAATAAACACACAGCATTGAACCCCTGGCCAATCTATTCCAGCAGTCTGTTCTCATAGTGGCGCCAGGAAGCCCAGGGTTTCCCAGCAGATGGCTTGCAGAGGCTGCCCTCAAGATTAAGAACCACGGATGACCAAGACTTCCATAAATGTCTCCAATTGTTAGCCAGCAACACATTCCAGGGGGAAGCAATTGGTTTTTTATTTATATCCCGCCTTCATTATTTTATAAACAACTCAAGGCGGTGAATATATCTAATATCCTTCCTCCTCCTATTTTCTCCACAACAATTATCCTGTGAGTTGGGCTGAGAGAGAGGAATCATTCCAAGGTCCCCCAGCTGGCTTTCATCGCTAAGGTGGGACTAGAACTCACGGTCTCCCAGTTTCTCGCCTTGTGCCTCCCTCGTCCACTTTGCCATGGAGGAGGTGATAAGATTTATTTATTTATTAATAAAAATTTTATTATTTATTATTAATAAAATTTGTATGCCGCCCAACTCCCAAAGGACTCTGGGTGGCTCACAACACATGAATAAACACCAATAAAAACATAATAAATACAATTTAAAAATATCAAAAAACATTTACACCTGCATACATGGGCCAATCCATAGGTTATTGGCCCCAGGCCTGCCGGAAAAGCCAGGTCTTAATGGCTTTACGGAAAGCCAGTAAGGTGGGGGTAGTACGGATCTCGGGGGGGGGAAGTTGGTTCCATATCTTTCCACATGCAAAGATGTGCTTTTTGAAGAGTGAAAAGCAGAGAAGCTAAAACGTGTACAGGTACTCCTCGACTTACGACCACAATTGAGCCCAACATTTCTGTTGTTAAGTGAGACATTTGTTAAGGGAGTTTTGCCCCATTTTACGACCTTTATGGTCTCAGTTGTTAAGTGAATCACTGCAGTTGATAAGTTAGTAGCTCGGTTGTTAAGTGAATCTGGCTTCCCCATTGACTTGGCTTGTCAGAAGGTCGCAAAAGGGGATCACGTGATCCCGGGACACAGCAACGGTCATAAATCTGAACCAGCCTCTGAATTTTGATCACATGATCCTGGGAATGCCGCGAAGGTCGTCACTGTGAAAAACGATCATCAATCCCTTTTTTCAGTGCCATTGTGAGCTTCAACGGTCACTAAACGAACTGTTGTAAGTCAAGGACTACCTGTATATACTGCCCTTCCCCCATTCTAGAGACCTCTGAGGGTGACAAAACAAATGCAGACAGCCATTCATCCAGAGTGACAGATATTTCTATAAGCCGGGCCGTAGGGGTGAACTGTATTAATCTAGGGTGGCGAAAATCCAGCGGAGTTTCATAGCACCTTTTCTGAGTAACCAATTTTATTGAAAGGCATGAACTTAACCTTTGCGTCTCCTTGCCTCCAGCTCTTCAGTTAATAGATTTGCACCTTGCTGTACACAATACACTTCCTGCCAGTTCCAATTACTCACATCAGTTCACAGGGCCATCCTGCGAGGGTAAACTCTTTTAATATAATTTTTAGCAGCTGATACATGATTTGGTAGCGGTGGCCTTTGCATCCCATTTGGTAACTCAGCAGGATGGCCAAGCCCTGAATTATGATGGATTACGGTTGGGTGCCACTTTGTCCCAAAAGGGGCCCTCCCCCGTGCCCAAAGCTAGCTGGTTTAAAATGAGCAAGGTGTCTCAATAAAATTCAGTACAACTGTGCACTGCTCGTAATAAAAAGCATATTTTTCAAGACACGCCAGATGCTCTTTCAGCCACTAGGTTAAGCCATAATTTAACTGCAATGTCTAGCTTTGCTAAATCATAAACCACAGTTTCCAAACAACAGTGGATGTGTTTCCATTGTTCAATAAGATGAAACCAACTATGGTCCATTATGGTTTATATCAGGGGTGAAATCCAGCAGGTTCTGACAGGTTCTGGAGAACCGGTAGCTGAAATTTTGAGTAGTTCGGAGAACCGGTAGCTGAAATTTTGAGTAGTTCGGAGAACCGGTAGCTGAAATTTTGAGTAATTCGGAGAACCGGCAAATACCACCTCTGGCTGGCCCCAGAGTGGGGTGGGAATGGAGATTTTGCAATATCCTTCCCTCAGGAGTGGGGAGGGAATGGGGATTTTGCAATATCCTTCCCCCAGGAGTTGGGTGGGAATGGAGATTTTGCAGTATCCTTCCCCTGCCACACCCACCAAGCCACGCCCACAGAACCGGTAGTTAAAAAAATTTGGATTTCACTACTGGTTTATATTACATGCTACAATGGCTGGGTTTAAACACAACTAGACAACCCGTGATCTGTTGGATCATATTTTCTTACCAGATTCCTGAATGCCTTCAACAATGGTAGAACTTCTAATGTACATACATGAAAAGTTCTTAAAAATCCAGAGATCTACCTGCCTTGAAATTAGCCTCCGTTAAGTTGTGTAGCACAAACATCAGGAGTTGACCACAGGAAATGATTTCTGCCATAGAATTTTTATTATCTGATAAAATGCTTTGGGATAAGTTTTATGTCATCAAAGTTTTATAACATTTGCCAAATTTCAATTCCATAGGAGTCAGTGTTCCCAGATTTTGGATGCATTCTGTCAATTAGCCCACTTGAGGCACCTTGGTTAAAAAATGCTGTCTTATAATGCAGCGGTTTACAGAGTTAAAGGTTACAGACATGAGAGTTTTAGTAATATATACATATTAAGCCAAAGAAAAATTGTGTTAATGGTTGCCTGGGGTAAGATGAATAAACACAAATACACACAAAATCAAAGCCCTGCCAGTGTGATGAGGTCATAATTTTAAAGTTTCTCCTGTGAACCCAAAAAACCGGCCTGATTAAATGTTGGTTAAATTAATTCTAATCATGGCTAGATCATATCAGCATTAAAATAACCTTCCTCCAGTAGTTCTCCGAACTACTCAAAATTTCAGCTGCTGGTTCTCCGAACTACTCAAAATTTCAGCACTTTTCTCCTCCAGATGTTCAACTCCCAAATCAGTGCTGTAAAAGCCCGAAACACTGTAATTCCAGGCACAGTAATCTGCAAACCATCCAATCACGTTCTTAGTTTGCAAACCCAAAGTAAGGGGTTTTAAGAGCAAAGGATTTTAAAGCAGAGTCTAGATCAGGGGTCCCCAACCCCAAGTCTGTGGACCGGCACTGGGCACTGGCATGCCAGAAACCCCATCCGCAGGATACAGGCAGCATGCAAAAACCACGCCCCATCTGGTCCACAGAAAAACCTCTCTCCACGGAACCGGTCCCTGGTGCCCCAAAGGTTAGGTGGGGGGCGCTGGTCTAGACCAGTGCTTCTCAACCTTGCCAACTTGCAGATGTTTGGACTTCAACTCCCAGTTTCCCCAACCAGCAGGACCAGTGCTTCTCAACTGGTTTGTCTTTCATTACCCCAAACTGCTTACTGCATCAGAAAGACTTTATTTAAATACTAGTAGCTGGATACCAGTGCTTCGTTACGAAACTATGTAATCAGGCTTGATACATTAACACTTAAAGCTTGAAAATTTATGTAGAATGTGTAACTCCTTAGAATCAGAGCGTGTTAATATAAGGCAACTGGCAGTTGGAACAGAGTTCTTTTCAGGTGGGGAGGGGGAGTAGAATGTCTACACTCCCAGCCTGCAGGCCGGATGAGTCACACGCTGGCCATGCCCGTGCCCAGTTTAGCAAAGGGGTAGCATCAGAGCTTGTTAATATAAGGCAACTGGCAGTTGGAACAGAGTTCTTTTCAGGTGGGGAGGGGGAGTAGAATGTCTAACTCCTTAGCATTAGAGCAGTGGTTCTCAACCTTCCTAATGCCGCGATCCCTGCCCCGCCCCGTCCCTGCGCATGATGAGGTGACAAAGGGGGCGTGGCGGGCTAGCGTGCGCTTAGGTGACCCCTGTGAAATGCAGCGGTTGAGAACCGCTGCATTAGAGCATGTTAATATAATACTGTTTAAGAAATACTAATGATCTGATGGTCATTAGTGAGCACCTAGAAGCCAAGGCGTGCCAAATTTCAAGTTTGTTGGCTTTACAGTTCTGGAGATTTCGTGATGAGTGAGCGGTATTTGGCTTTTATATATATATAGATTCCCGTTGTGATTTAGTGGGTTCGTGGGTCCTTATTTCCCCCCTCCCCCCAAAAAAACATTTTTACCCAGTTTTGGGTAATTTACTCAGATTTGGGAAGCACTGGTCTATTAGACTGCAGGCTGAGCGCAACTGAGGTCGACGTCAGGTCACTCCACCCGCGTCAACTGTTTCCCGGCCGCGCTCAGCGGAGCGCTTCCGATCCTGGCGCGCCCCCAACCTTTGCATCGGGACTAAAAATCTGCCTGCGGGTTAAGGTTGCAAGAGGCCGGCGTGAGCTCGCCTCCTCCAAATAACGTCGGAGTCGGCGGCGGTTGAACCCAACGGGCTCTGCAGCGCCTTTGCTCCCTTTTGGGCGCTTGGGTTGCCGTTTGCTAGGACGAGGCGCGCAAAGGCTCCGCCCGCGACCGCCTTTGCCTTGCCTTCTCCTCCCGAGAGCGGTTGGCTTCATCGGAAGGAGGAGCCCGGGCTGTGACGCGGCAACGAGGCTTCTCAGTCGTAGCAAGGGGACGGGGCGGCCTAAGGCCGCGTAGCCGCCGTCCGCATGGATCAGGGCCAGGCGCCGTATTGGTTGCGCCGAAGGAAATCTCCGCGACGCGCGCAGCCCGCCCGGTGAGCTTACAGAGCGGCAGGGAGGTTGCAAAAGGGCCGTTCCCCGTGGAAATCGCAGTTTTCCCAACTGTCCAGGATCCCACCGCCATTCCCGGGACTTCTGGGATCGGGGTGGGTGAGTGGGTGGGGATCTTCCACCTTGCCCCGGTCTGTTGTCACCTTTCTGTCTCCAAGCCTGGCCTTTTCGCTCTTGCCTGGCGTCGCTTTCGCTTTCGCTTTGCTGGGGTTCTTCCAAATCACTTTTAAGCCGGGTCCGGTTGACTCGCCCTGGGGTGGCCGCGGAGGATGGTTTGGCTGCCAGCCGTCTTTGCGATGCATCCGACAGACTCTGGTGGACCCCCGAGGTAAAGGTTAGAGACTGGGGTCTTGGGGGGTTCATTGCAATAGATACAAACTTAAGGTAAACCGCTCCAAACTCGATTGCAGAAAATACGACTTCAGCAACGGAGTGGTCAATGCCTGGAATGCACTACCTGACTCTGTGGTTGCTTCCCCAAACCCCCAAAACTTTAACCTTAGACTATCTACTGTTGACCTCACCCCATTCCGAAGAGGTCTGTAAGGGGCGTGCATAAGCGCACCTTTGTGCCTACCGTCCCTGTCTTACTGTCCTATTATTTGTACTTCTTTTATGTTTATACCTATACCTGCTATCTTGTACATGTTTGACAAATAAATACATAAATAAATAAAATAAAATAAATAAAAATAAACATATGATTGCATACCGAACGGCAATGTGGTATTTGAGCATCGAGGGGTCGGTTTAGCATTGTGACTTATTAGGGCAAGCTTGCTTGGTTGCAAGTTTTATTAGGAAATGCATGCCTTCTTGCTCAGTATATTGTTGAGTTTATTGTGACCTCAGAAGGATGTCATAGTTTATGCTCGTTATTGTTTCTAAAGAGGGGAGGAGCTGTTGAAAGCAAGTTTCTAATGATGCCTTCATTCAGATGGCATGTACCCTGGGCATGTCTGGACAAGTTTTCTATTCAGATCTTGGTTGAATGCAAGCTTCTCCTTGCCTGGCTTGTAAAGCAAGCAAGAAATCTTGACCCCGCAGGTTGTCCTTATGGTGAAAGAAGAACATCTAGATGTAGCCAGATATTTCAATGAGTAGAATGGCAGGATTTATATACTGCTCATCTTAATTTATCATGATTTATTAAATAACTAGATTCATACAGTATAGTGGACTAAGTAGAGAACCAGATTGGGGAAGTGGTAAAGGTATCAGGCTAGAAACTGGGAGGATGTGAATTCTAGTCCTGCTTTAGAATGGAGAGCTAGCTGGGTGCCCTTAGGCCAGTCACTTTCTCCCAGCCCTAGTAAGAATGCAACAACTAAATACTTCCCCCCAAAAATTGCCAAGAAAATTGTAGGCACTAGTCTAGGCCGTTGCCTGAAATAAAAGCAGACTTTTATCCCCCCAATTAATAATAACAAACAATCATAGGTTCACATCTCATTGTTAAGCCAAGGTTATTTTGCTTGGAGTGATTTATTGTGGCTAGTACTGTGGTTTTCCCTATCCTCCTTTCCAGATGATGCAGAGTTGAATTGATGCTTCCTTCTCACCATTTTTTCAGAAGTTTTTTGACTTTGCTAACATTTTTTTCTCCAGCTTAGACACTGAGTATAGCCTGGCCAGCAACAATAGACCTAATTTATCGTATTTGGACCCTTGGATTGTGACTCTTCTGTTGGAGTACAAAGAATCCGTAATCAAAACAGATGGACAGCTTGGACATGTCCTGAAGGTGGACTTTCAAACTTATTTATTTATGTTGTCCTTTCTCCCCCTCATTCAACTCTAGGAATGCAGACCTGTCTTGCATATCCTTGGTTTGTTGGTTTGTTTTTACTTTGCAACAGACTAGACACAGTTCAGAGCAGCTATAGGTTTAACATTTGGAATGTTGAGAGTGTCTCTTGCACGCAACTACAAAAATTGCATAAGGAAGGTTTTTTTCTGATTCTAAAATGACTTCTGTCATTGGCCTGGTTAATTGCAAAATACAGTATCTGTTTACCAAAGGAAACTGGTATCTTATTTCCTGCTGCTTTCTCAACAGCAGTGTTTCTAGAGCTAGATGGGGAATGCTGGGAGTTGGTTCACACATCTTAAAGTTGCTGGAGTTGAAAAACATTGCTGTAGATGTCCAGGGAGCTTCCTTCTAGCTTAGCACCATGTTCCTTTTTTCTGTGAAATAACAGCAACACTTCCAAACAAAACTCCAGATTGCACTGGGCTATCATCGTTTCCATCTTCCAATAATTATTATGGAATCCCCAAGAAGCATCCTTGTTGTTATAGATTGCAAAACTTCTTTTCTTTCTTCTGTGCCAGGTTCCAGTACTTCTTTTTCTGTTTTAAATTAAGACACACACAGATGGGAGAACCCAATTGACAGCCAAAAGAACTATCTGCAGATATTGTAGTGTCTGTGATACCCTTTGGCCCATCTCTTCTTTACACTGATGGAGAATAGTGGGCCCACATCACCCAATAAACTTGGTTTCCAAATATGTTGGTTATAGTGTAATTTTTTTGCCTCTTCCCCAGGTTTTGAACGAGCCAAGGGTTCACCAAGATGCTGAGCAGGAACCAGAAACAATTCTACATATTGGAGATGGACTTCACTATATTGAAGTGGTGGTTGCAGGCAAAGCTGCTAAAATGACAAAACAGTAAGTTTTACTTTGAATTTATTTTGGATTACAATTCAATATATGGATTTTTACAGCAACCAAAATTTATGTTTCTCTTCCATGAACTCTATACAATTTTACAAGACCTCTGCATTGCTAGGATCAGAATTTATTGCGATTCATAATTTCATTTTATGATTTATGGTGTGCTGACCATGACCTTTGACGTCTATGCCTTGCTTTGAGTTTAATAGAGATCTTCAAGCAATAGAATAATATAATGTATTCTTTCATTCACACACTATTAATGATACCCTAGAAAATTCTAATCTCTATATTTGTAAATGCTTTATTTACTCATTTGTTTCTACTCCTTTATTGCTTTTATTCTCTTTCCTTTTTCGTTTACATGTTTCCACTAAAATGTCTGATAAATCTGTGCATATAGATGGGTCCACAGGTGAGCCCAAATTTTATGTTGCTAAACAAGACAGTTGTTAAGTAAGTTTTGCCCCATGTTATGTCCTTTTTGCCACAGTTGTTAAGTGAGTTACTGCAGTTGTTAAGTGAATCATGTCATTAAGTGAATCTGGCTTCCCTCGTTGACTTTTGATCATGTTACCATGGGGATGCTGCAATGGTCATAAGTGTGAAAACCAGTCGAATGACTTTTTGCAGTGTCATTGTAACTTCAGACGGTCCATAAACGAATGGCTGTAAGTCAAGGACTACCTGTAATATATCATCCATAAGGATTAATTTAGAAATTTTGTGCTTCTACAGAAATTATCATAATTAGATCAATTCCCCCATTGGATTTTATCATTCATCTGTAACAAAATATGGGGGATTGTGCCAATCTTGTAGGGATTTGATAATTCCGTATTCAAAATTTGTTACATCTTTATGTTTGAACTAGTATCTGGAATTAACGGTTATATGTTTTCTTTTAAAGTTGCCAACTTTTTACATGTGGTTTCAAAGTCATTTTTTCTTGGGAAAATCTATTCTACAAGATGGTCAAAACAATTTACGAGAGGGGGATCTGTGAATAAGTAGCATGTAATCCTTTTTTATATGTGCTGACATAGGAAGTTAGGCTGTGAGAATATATGTTGACTTTGTTGATAAAAATGGATTCCCAGCATTCTAAAGAAGCTTGTGGATCTTTTTAAATTGTGTACAGAATCCTTCCTTTTGCAGATCAATATGGAAAAATATCAGCCTTAGCTGTAGGAGATAGTTTGATATGTTTAAGATTTGCCAATATATTTCTTCCTTTCTATTTCTCAGATCTATGGCTCAGTATGGATTGTCTGGTATTATTGGCCAGTTCATCGTCTTGCAGAATTATAGAGTCAATTTTAAAAGAGCAGCTGAAATGGTAAGGTACACACTCTTGTTGTAGTGTTTTCTTTGGAGGAGCACATGCTGATAATGCAGTTTGACCCTCCGAGGATATGACATAAAATTTATTTATTTATTTATTTATTTATTTATTTAGAAAATTTATATTTGTATGCTTCCTGGCTAAAACTCTTATTAATTTTCAAAGCAATTCTTCGAAAAGGCCTCAAGAACCACAGAGAAAAGGATTTGGGGAAATATGCATTATAAATGTTTGTTTATTTATTTATTTATTTATTTATTTATTTAGAAAATTTATATTGTTGTCTACTCGCACATGGCAAATCAAGGTAGATTACAGGACATAAAAGTACAATATAAAAGAAGTAAAAAAAATAAAATAATTAAAATAATATCACGTACTCCTCGACTTAAAATCACAATTGGGACCAGAATTTATGTTGCTAAGCAAGTTGTTAAGTGCCCAATTTTAAGATTTTTTTTTGCCATGGTTGTTAAGCGAATCATTACAGTTGTTAAGTGAATCTTGAGTCATTAAGTGAATCCAATGTCCTCCATTGAGTTTGCTTGTCAGAAGCTGGCTGGGCAGCTCACATGTGGCGATAATGTGAATTCAGGACACTGCAACTATTCTAAATACAAGCCAGTTGCCAAGCACCTGAATTTTGATCATGTGACTGTGGGGACGCTGTCTCTGTTATAATGCGAGGACTGGTCGTAAGTCACTTTTTTCAGGGCCATAGGTAACTTCAAACAGTCGCTAAATGAATTGGTTGTAAGTCGAGGACTATCTGTACTGTCCTTATGACATTTTTAAATGCCTATATAGGAAATAGAAATTCAAGATGAGTTTACTGAAGCATATCATAATTAAGAGAAAGAAAGACTGATAATGGCTGAAATCATACAGTTTACTAACTCAAACTAGAGTGTTTTTTTAAAATAACAGGTTTGTAAAAGGTGCTAAACACTTTTCCTGCACTGATGATAATACTTAGCATTGGAGGGGTATATCATTTAAATTTAAGAAGCATTAAATTGTAATGGTTACTCTGCAATTGTGTTGAATTTCAACTTCTTCCTTTCTATCATGTTACAAATTAAAATTCGCTATCAACTTTTGGAAATCACTGGAGGGGCTTAATTATGGCAACCAGACTTTAAAAAATAAATAAAGAAAAAGGGTCAGACCCGAAGGAGTTTCATAAGGAAAAAAATAGGTTTGTTTCTTTATTTATTAAATTTATATCCCACTTGATTTTAGGTTGGTCCCAACCCTGTAGTCCTTTTGTGCCTGGGCCTCCGGATGTGGGATAGAGCTCCTTTTCTGTCAGTATCGAGGACATTTTTATGATTCTCTGACTTGTGTTTTTGACTTAACAGTGAACGTACGTGTGTGTGTGTGTGTGTGTGTGTGTGTGTGTATCCTTTATGTCTGAAAACTATCCTTTAGATTTACATATTTATTTACAGCTGTCCTTTAGATTTATTTACATTTCAGATACGGTCGCTAAGGGAGGCAGTTGCTACACGAGGACTCCCTGTATGAAAATTTCCTCCCCCACCCCCACAATATTTATTTATTTATTTGGTTGTTCGTTAGTTAAATTTATTTGCTGCCTATCTCACAATGTGATGGTGATAGCCTGTAAAATGTTACTTATTTATTTAGCGTATGGCAAGCCTGTAAAATGTCTCCGGTAAAGAAACGGGCCCATCTTTGATCAAATTATTTGAGGCTTCTCCTTTTTTTCTTGATTTCATTGGCAATTTGCCCTGTTTTTGAACCTTGACAGATACTCCCTGCCACAGCCCGTTCCTGCAAGCCGAGAGTCGCTTTATTCTTTAAAACGGATAAAATAATTCATCCCCTGTGTTTGGGGGGAAGAAATTCACCCTTTTTGAGGTCTCCCCCAAAGTAGGCTTGTTGCCAGGCGGAATATATGTATCCTTAAACGTGCAATCTCTGATGTTTAACTCGCCTGTGGTTTCTGGCCTAAAATGTAGCTTTTTGTGGCCTTTTTGAAGCCTCCCTGAGGGAACGTCTCGGCCGCCATTAAATCCTGCTTAGCAGCCATAAAAAGACCTTTTGGGGCTCTGAAAATCTTCCTCCTTAAAGGAGGAAAGGAGGACAAGGCAGACCCACACAAAACTCACTGCTGTTTTTCTTCCTCTCTTCCAGTGGGGTTTTTGTGAGTTTCGGGAGACCGTTTTCCTCCAAGGAAAACTTTGGATATTCAGGAGATGCTCTTTGCCTTTCAAAAGCCACAACGAGTCTCGTGGGGCCTCTTATTGTTTTATTTTTTACTGCCAGAGAGAGGAAGGGGCTTCATTGGGCAGGGGGAGCCCCTAAATGTGAGAATGGGTTGCATCATTTGAAGGCCGCTTTTCCAAGCAACAAAATGTCTCCAGTTGATTTTTCTTGCTTCTTTCACGGATTGAAGGCAATGGAGAGAGAAGTCCCTTCCCTTTTGCAGCTTAGGTTCATTTTTTTGGGGGGGGGGGGGCATAATAAGTTTAAAGCATCTCATTTGGGCGCCTTCCACTTCTCGAAAAATTCTTCCATTTCTTCAGGTCTGGCTCAGGAATTCTGAGAGTTGAAGTCCACAGATCCTCAAGTTGCCATAGTAGCTCAACTCCTGCTTTAGGGCATTGATATCTTCATTTCTGTTTGAAAAATCTCTTAATTTGATCCTTGCCACCTCTTTGTGTAAAGCTGGATTGGGCTGAGAAGCAGGGACTGGCCCAAAGTCACCCAGGTAGCTTTTTATCCAAGTGGGGATTTGAACCGGGGTCTCCCCGAGTTCAAATTCCACCCTTTTAACCATCAATATATCCTGGATCTTGAATTCCACATATCTGATGGAGGGGCACCTCAGTTGGAGAAGCCTGCGTGGGTGGCTTTTATCACAGGCCATGCTGCTTTCTCCCCATCACTGAGATCATGTACAGTCTGATATTTCTCCTTGAGCATCGTTCATTGTGCTTGTTTTTCACTCTTTTCAGGAAGATTGTCGATTTTATCTCACCCTTGAGTGTTTCCAGGTCATGCCCATGAAGAGAGAGGGGAAGAGTCTGCAAAATTGGTGAGACCCACAAGAACACTGATCTTAGTTGTGTAGTTGGGGTACCTACTGGGAAAATGGGGACCTAAGCTCAAACCCTGAAGATGGCAGAATTGTCTGCATCCCATCCAGCATGCATCATGTTTTAATCAGGGTTAGGAACAAGGGTGAAATGCTCCCGGTTCAGGCGTGCCTGCCGGTCGTCGGAGAGCCAGTAGCGACGGCAGCGCTAGGCTTCGCCCACCCGCCCGTACGCCGCCATTTGGGTTCTTTTACCCTCTGCCCATGCATGCGCAGAGGGTAAAAGAACCCAAATGGCGGCGGGTGGGTGAAGCCTAGCGCTGCCGTCGCTACTGGCTCTCCGACGACCGGCAGGCACGCCCGAACTGGGAGCATTTCACCCCTGGTTAGGAAATTTAACAGAATGAATTCTTTATAAACACTTACCATATTTTTCGGACTATAAGACGCACCGGTGTATAAGACGCACCAAGATTTTGAAGAGGTAAGTAAGAAAAAACAGTTTTTGTCCTCCCCGGCCCCCAGGAGCACTCTGCAGGCCTCCCAAGCCCTCTGCGTGCCCTGTTTTTCACCCGTTTTTGCAAAAAATCGCAGAGGGTTTGGGAGGCCTGCAGAGTGCTCCTGGGGGCTGGGGGAAGGCAAAAACGCCCCCATTTTTGCGAAAAATGGCCCGTTTTCCACCTGTTTTTGCAAAAAACGGGGCGCGGAGAGGGTTTGGGACATTTTTGCTTTTCTCCAGCCCCCCAGGAGCACTCTGCAGGCCTCCCAAACCCTCTGTGCACCCCATTTTTGTGAAAAATGGGCCCATTTTTTGCAAAAATGGGATGCGGGGGCAGGGCTTCGGGAGGCCAAAAATGGCTGTATTCAGAGTATAAGACGCACCAACATTTCCACCCTCTTTTAGGAGGGGGAAAGGTGCGTCTTATACTCCGAAAAATACAGTAACTGCAATTCAATACCTGCTGTTGTCTCTCATTGACTGTCCAACTCTTGCTGTAGAGTTGAGCAGACTTACACATTTAAAAATAGTCAAGTTTTGGAAAGAGGAAGGATTAAATATTACAGCAGCACCTAGGTGCCCTTTTGATGGAGAACTATTATTTTTGTCATTATCTGATTCAGTTGATCTTTATAATGACACTGAACAACCCATGATCAGTTGCGTAGTAATTTCAGAGATATTTCCTTACCAGATTCCTCAAAACAGTGGCAGAAGTTTTGATGTACTGCCTTCACTGGAAGAGCTGGGATACATTTAGAGATGTATCTGAAGATACCCTGTGTTGAAGAGTATAGCCCAGTTAAACATTAGCACAGGAAATGTTTTATGACACTTGGTATTATGTCATAAACTGATTTATAATAATGTTTATGTCATAAAATGTTTACAAACCAAATTGATGAGATGCTTGAGGTTCTACATATGTTCTACATATGTCAACAATCAGCTTCTGTTTCACTGACCTACTGATTGGATTTGGTTTTATTATATGAGTTTTTCTACTGTGATAAAAAAACTGAAGATGTTAAATGTTTTTTTGTATAGCAATCGGGAGCTGTCAGTCATACAAAAGATAAAGGACCTATGGCAGTAAGTATATGGGCCAGCTATTTGATTCTGTTCTGTGAGCAATCTTAAAACTAGCAGTTTTAAATTCAGGTCTGTTCATAGCAACATCATAAACTTTATAAAATCTTCCTATGTATGTATCATAGAATATTCCAAGTTCTTCTCACATAAATTTCAACGCATAATCCAAAGACTTTAACTTTTTATTGTATTTGGCCTCATTATGCATTATGTGAATGGCAGCCTGCCTTCTCATACTTTGAAAAGCAGTAGGACATTTTCTTACTGTGTATTAATAATAATTAATGGATAATTAATGAATAAGTCAATAATAAGCAGGATAGTTCTTGGTTCCAGACATTACAGATTTGTTAATCCACTTTCCATTTCCTCAAGAAATGCAACATTAGCTGATCCACCAAAACGACTTTAGTTCCATTCTCATGACAAATTAGTAATACATCATAATCTAGGACTCATAATGGCTGTTTGAAATGCTGTTCTCATTTTGATTAAAAAGGAAGATAAAAGATTTTTTCCCCTTTTTTCCGTCTAGCACAATGTACAAGTCAAAATGTGGTTTAGCTCTAAGAAGCACCTGGCTATAATTAGTAAATTGTGATTTTAGGGCATAACTTAGTGTAAAACCACAGCCAAATTTCATTTATTTGGTAAGTACTTGGTTTAAATATAGTTTAAAGCAGGCGTATCCAACCTGCAGGCCACAGTCCATATGTGGCCCTGGACAGCTAGCAATGCGGCCCCACAAGATACAACAAAAATATTAAAAAATAAAGGAAGTTTGTTATTTATGTACATAAACTATATTATATATTTTATATGCAGCCCAAGACAATTCCTCTTCACTCAGTTTGGCCCACAAGCCAAAAGGTTGGCTGCCCATGGCTTAAAGCAAAGTACAAAATCAGTCAGCTAATTGATAGCTAGTGTTGGCAGTTGAAATGTATGTACATTGATGTTCAGAGTTGGTCCTCTTGATATGGATTCCTTCATGTCTCACCTCCACGTACCATTTTTATTTGTTTATGCTCATACGAGCTGATGATGGATACCCATCCCGATGAGCTGCCATTGAGGAGAGAACAGAAACATCTCAAAAGTTACATTCTTGGAAGGTTGAGATTTGGATTGAAGAAGCTTGAGAGAAAGAAAAAAAATAACTTTGTATAGAGAGATTCATGATGTAAATCGAAGAAGAGGTCTGAAGGCTTGACAAGTTACTGTCATGCTTAACTCTTGATGCTGTTTGATTATATATTTCAGGAAAGGTTTTGCGACGCAGCTGTGGTTCAACTCAGGTATGCTAGGTTAAATATTGGCAGCTTTTTAAATGAAATTTAGTGAAAAGTGTGGTCAGCATTAAGTGGGCTCCTCTGATTTTCTATGTTATATTTCATTGTGGAACAAATCTTATTTGTGTTTTATACCTCCCAACAGAGAATTCATTCAGGCCTCTTAAAGGCTGAAACATTTATAACACAACTCCTTCCTAAGTTGTATTTTCTTCATAACATAACTTTTTCACCTTGTGAGATAGATGTTTACCTTCAGGCCAGAATAGGTACAAAAATGATGCCAATGTATTTCTGAAAATGACATTTGATTAAAAAAAAATAGTTTCGAATCGCTAGTCTTACATCATTCAGTCTTAAAGCAAAATGTTGTGGGATCTTGCTTGTAAGCCGATTGTCTATTTACAATGTGCTTTTTCTTGTTCAGGACAAAAATCACAGTCGGTTTCCCAAGTATTGAAAGATGTAAACCATGATCAGCTGAACATTTTGAAACAAAACGCTAAGGATTGTCTCAACTTATTAGGCACCAGCAAACTGTTGGACTCTGAGCAACTGGCCATGTATTCAGACACTAAATGGCAACTGGAACGGAAGCAAAATAAGGTTTGTATTTACACATCTTCTGTGCCCTTGTTATGACATCGTAATTAATTGAAATTGAAGGTAATTCAGTAAATACCTCTGGTGAAGGAATAGTTAATGGAAAATTAGGAAACATAAGGAAAACTGTTAGCATTTATTCCTCATTCATTCATTCATTCATTCATTCCTAACTACAGGAATTACTCTGGTCACATGATCAAAATTTAGGGACTTGGCAACTGGCATGTATTTACGACAGTTGCAGTGGGTCGCGTGATCATCATTTACAATCTTCCAAAGGGGCTTCCGACAAGCAAAGCCAACGGGAAGACCTGGATTCTCTTAACAACTGTGGGATTCGCTTAATGACCGTGGCCAAAAAAGTCATAAAATCAGACATGTCTCATTTAACCACATCGCTTAGCGATGGAAGCTCCAGTTCCAATTGTGTTAAATTGAGACTCCCTGAATCAGGTTTTGACTTCTCAAAACAGTGGGCTATTATTATTATTTTTAGAACTATTTTTAGAGTTACTTGATTCCTAGGTTAAGAATGAAAGCAGGGGAAATTGGAAGAACTTGGCACTTACATTATATATTCTCCTTGTGTAAAGCAGAAACAGATGAAACGTTTTGATTTCAGATGCACCAAGATATCTTCACAGTTCCAGCTGAATATCTGGTGATCGGTGCAGAAAATGAGGCAGCACTTTCCCAGTCCTACATATCAAGTGAGTGCCAGAATCAGGGGCCAGATTTATGGATGAAAATGAGTTGGCTTGGAGGTTTTTTCCCCCTAAGGCAGTATTCCTGATTTCTAACTACAGGTAGACCTCGACTTACAACAGTTCATGAGCCGCGGTAGCGCAGTGGTTAGAGTGTAGTACTGCTTCTGCTGATCACCGGCTGCCAGCAGTTTGGCAGTTCAAATCTCACCAGGCTCAAGGTTGACTCAGCCTTCCATCCTTCCGAGGTCGGTAAAATGAGGACCCAGATTGTTGGGGGCAATATGCTGATTCTGTAAACCGCTTAGAGAGGGCTGTTAAAGCACTATGAAGCGGTATATAAGTCTAAGTGCTATTGCTATTTAGTGACTGTTCAAAATTACAACGGCACTGCAAAAAGTGACTATTGACCATTTTGCACACTGATGACCTTTGCAGCAGCCCCATGATCACGTGATCAAAATTCAGCTGCTCGGCAACTGGTTTGTACTTATGACCGTTGCTGTGTTCCAAGGTTGTGTGATCACCTTTTGCAGCCTTTTGACAAGCAAAATCAACGGGGAAGCCATATTCACTTAAAAACCTTGTTACTAACTGATCAACTGCAGTGATTCACTTAACAATTGTGGCAAGAAAGGTAGTAAAATACGGCAAAACTCACTTACCAAATGTCTCACTTAACAACATACATTTTGGGCTCAATTGTGGTCATAAGTCGAGGGCTGCCCTGTATACAAGCATTGTTGTTAAATGTCACAATTGTAATGGTAGTTGGCAAGGAGTTGGCATAACTCAGACTTGGAATTGAAGCTGAAATTTTGCTTGCACCCATCCAGCTCCTTATATATATAAGATGGCCAGACATAATACTATAAATGGGCTGGGTTTTAAGTTCACAAGATTTTTGTAGTTTTTATTGACTGCTAAAGACTGCACATCCTGCAGTCTTTAGCATCAAGAGGTATGTTTATAAGACGCACCTTTTTACCCCCAAAAAGAGGGTGAAAACTTGGGTGCGTCTTATACACCGAATGTAGCCCCACCCAGCCACCCCCACCCTTTGGCCTCTGCCTCCCAGCAATTTACCTCCTTGCAGCAAACAGGCAGAGCCTGATTAGCAGAAGCAACTGATTATGGGCCTCCCGACCATCAGCTGAGAGGCTGCAGGCAGGCCCACTGCTAAAATGAAAGTGAAACTAGAACTGCAAGGAGGCAACTTGCTGGGAGGCAGAGGCAGCATTTTATTTTCTTGTGCAAATCAGACTGCTGAAACTGGATGCAAGGAGGTAAGTCAATAACCATAAATGTCTATAGAATGTTCAAATTATTAGACTTATTTTTTACAGACTGCTTTATTATTGTTCTAGACAACTTAACAAAATGAAGAAGCTTTTTAAAATAAATGCTTGAGAAAGCCACATCAATTTTAACAGCATCTGTACAAGTAATAATCTGAAATGTAACAGTGTCCTGTTTTAGTATTAAAATAAGGCAGCTGAGTTAAACCCTGACTTAGTCATGTTTGGAGTAGATCTATTTAAATAATTGGGAGGAGTTAGTGTGACTACATTTAAGAAAACTTTCTGGCATTAATATACTGCCATAATGTACATTTCTCCAATTCTTTGCTATTTCTATGGGTCAGGCACACATGCACAGAAATACACAGCAAACAGAGTATATCATCTGTACTGTTTGCTGTTTGCTGGGAGGCAAATTGCTGGGAGGCAGAGGCAGATTTTTTTCCTTGTTTTCCTCCCCCAAAACTAAGGTGCGTCTTATACACCGGTGCGTCTTATACTCCGAAAAATACGGTATATCCTGTGGATTCAGTTATAGGAGTATCTTGTGGATAATTTTTCTTTTGAAAAAATCAAGAATAAAAAGAAAAAGTAAAGAGAATTGGATATACTTGGAAAACAGTGGCTGCTAGCAATTTAGGTAGCTTAAATCAGTGTTGGGTATCACAAATGTATAGCCTTAGAACAAAACAAAGCAATTCCCATGCCACAGTTGGATAAATTAAGCTATATTACATTTCTTTAATTTGTTCCTGAAGAACCTGCAAAGTATGCCTTATTACCTATTTTGGATTCCAACATTGACTCTTGCAAAGCCACAAATTAAGTTCTTAAGTTAACTTGTGTGGATTGATCTAAAGTGATACCCTTTGGCAGGGAGTGGGTGCTGATAGCTAAGCTCTTCTTTTTCTCAGATACCCCTCAAGCTGTTCCTGAAGAAGATGAAAACATTCAAGAAGATGATCGTAGTACTGTATCCTTTTTCAGTGGTGAGTAGCATTGGTTGTCTCTTGTGAACTTGCAAGTGAATAGTGCATTTTAAATTTTTTACAAAAAGGAATATTATCCCAAAGACTCAGGAATCAACATTCAGAAAACTTCTTTTAAAAAAAGTTTTCACAGAGGTTGATTAGCCCAAGCCAATCAATATTTTGTAATTATTATTAGTGTTTGATGTACTTTTTTAATCACATCTACGCCAAAGAAAGCCATTCTGTATCTCTTCTCATCTTTTTTCTTTTTGCACTTTTATCTTGCTTTTTTCTGATCTTTTGTTTTTTCAATTCTTTTTTTCTGGTTCATTTAACTTTCATTATTGATTTATCATTTATCATTATTCATATAGATAGATAGATATATAGATATATATATGTGTGTGTGTGTGTGTGTGTGTGGTATGTGTGTGTGTAATAATTATTGATGCCTAGAACCAACAATAAAACACTATCTTAAAAACTTATTTAAAAAACTGAACTTCAAAGTCTGCACAATTGTACTGTATCTCCTAGGAAAAAAAGTGATATGGATGGTTGCAGAATGGTATATATAGTCCACCTCCCTTAAGCCTTTAGGGACAGAGTTGCTCAAATATTACATTTTGTCATGCTCCCGCGTACAGAGTGTCACATGATTTCCACCTGCCCCTGTTTTTACACTGTATGTATCCTGTGTGATGTTTTTAGTTGCATTGACCGCCAGGAGGCACCATTCAACCAGGTTCGCTATCGCCTCTTCCAAAGGAAGTAGTGGTGACCTGGTGTAAAACCTTGAATCTAGGGGGCATGACATAACAGTGACATCTGTTTCTCTTCTCTGAGAGTGGTGTAGGGTTTCCTGCCTAAGCAAGGGGTTGAACTAGAAGACCTCCAAGGTCCCTTCCAACTCTGTTATTCTGTTCTGTTAAGCCTAATGGACGACATAAAGTATAAGGTATAATGAGTAGATATAAAGAATATAAGGAGACAGTATGATAAGTCAGTTTGGTCCTAGTGATTAAGGCACTGAGCCAGAAACCAGGAGACCATGAGTTCTAGTCCCATCTTGGACATCAAAGCCACTGGGTGACTTTGGGCCATTCACTCTTTCTCAGCCCAACTCATCTCCCAGGGGCTGTTGTGGGGAAAATAGGAGGAGGAAGGAGTATTAAGAATTATGTGCAGCTGGATATCAAATAAATAAAAGCAACAATATTGGGCTTGTGAATCCGGGTATTGTAATACAGACCAGCAACTCTACTTTCAAAATCTAACACTGTTTATGAAGTCTATTCAGAAGACCTTCTTCCTAAATCAAATTTTGAATGAACTTAGGTGAAGTTTACTTCCTATTTCTTGAACTCTTCATTCTGAACACAGGTCCGTTTGCTTGAGATACTGACAGCATTTGGGTCAGAATGGATTCCTATAATCCAATGTTTGAATATTGCTGCTCTTTATGACCTTATTCTGACCTTCTCCGCCTTTTTAAGGAGGAAGATGTTAATTTGATTTTCTTTACATAGCAGATTCTGCAAGTTTGGATGGTTCTTTAGAAAATCCCTGGGATGCGGTCCCTGGAATAACCTTGAACACCTCCAGTGGTGAGTGAGATCAAAAGCTAACCATCACCTTTAATCACTATTTTTCTATAACAATAAAAGCAAAACATTACAGGTAGTCCTCGATTTACAACAGTTCATGTAGTGACTGTTCAAAGTTACAACGGCCCTGAAAAAAGTGACTTACGACCATTTTCCACACTTATGACCGTTGCAGCATCCGTACGGTCATGTGATTTACATTCGGATGCTTGGCAACTGACTCACATTTATGACAGTTACATGATTCCCCTTTTGCAACCTTCTGACAAGCGAAGTCAATGGGGAAACCAGATTTATTTAACAACCGTGTTACTACCGTATTTTTCGGACTATAAGATGCACCAGAGTATAAGACGCACCAAGATTTCGAAGAGGTAAATAAGAAAAAAAAAGTTTTTGCCCTCCCCAGGAGCACTCTGCAGACCTCCCAAACCCTCTGCGCACCCCGTTTTTGCGAAAAAACCCCGTTTTTGCAAAAAATGGGACCGTTTTTTGCCTCTCAAACCCCCCACCCGTCACGTTTTTGCCCTCCCCAGCCCCCAGGAACACTCTGCAGGCCTCCCAAACCCTTTGCGCGCCCCGGTTTTGCGAAAAACAGGCCTGTTTTTGGCAAAAATTGGGACGCACGGGGCAGGGTTTCGGGAGGCCAAAAATGGCTGTATTTGGTGTATAAGACGCACCAACATTTCCACCCTCTTTTAGGGGGGAAAAGGTGCGTCTTATACTCCGAAAAGTACGGTAATTTAAGAACTGCAAGGATTCACTTAACAAATGTGGTGAGAAAAGTCGTAAAATGGGGCAAATTCGCTTAATGAATTTCTCACTTAACAACATAAATTTTGGGCTCAATTCTGGTCATAAGTTGAGGACTACCTGTACTAGTTTCTGCATCCCCCTTGAAAAAACTCTTCGTTTCAACACCTTACCCCTTTTCTAGCAACATGCTAATATATCTTTTTCTCTGCCATTATGAGCAATACCTTGCAGAAATGTCTTTATCTTCGTGCAAGGGTAGGAGGGAAACCGTTACTAAACATGGCATAGCCAAAACTTTGATGCTGCTTATGTTTCCTTAAGACCGATAGCCAATTTTGTTTGATTCTAGAATTGAAATCATGTTTAATGAATAAATTACATTGGTTCGCCGCACAAACTGAAAGCAAGCAAACCAGTAGTGGGTTTCACTTACCTTCGCTACCTGTTCGGAACTGTGAACGCACGCGCATGGCACTTCTGCGCATGTGCAGATCGTCTGTGATGACGTCTGGGCGGGTGGGCAGAGCCTCCCGCCGCTGCTACTGGTTCGCCCAAACTGGGACGAACCGGTAGCAACCCACCACTGAAGCGAACCCATTTTAAAGGTTATCAAAATGTCTGCATCTTCAAATCAAAACAGAAGCAACAAAAAGGTCACCAAACAGCCACACCGAACCCTTTGAGAACAAAAATGAATCTGCAGCCCTTGGTTATTATGCTTCTTACATTGATCTGATCCTCATTTTATGCTAGCCTTTGTACCTCTGACTGAAATGCTTATGAGAATGAAGGTTAAGGCTGCAACACAAACATCAGCAAGTTCCTCAATTTCTAATGAAACATTCTAAATATAAGCAAGTTAGATGCAGTAAAATCTCATGCCGTTTAATCCTGGGAAGGGGGCTGGGAGCAATGTTTCGTTTGCAAAGGTGTTCCCTCTTTAGATAACTGTCGGCTGCACTTTGATAAAAGTGTGAGAAACTTCATATTGCATTGGTGTGTGTGTGTGTGTGTGTGTGTGTGCAGTAGTGTTCTTAAAGCTGTTTGTGCACTAGATGTAGGATATCTGTTTCCAGGTAGTGTGGCTCCGTCCTGTTACATGTCCCAAAGGTGCTTCTTCAAAAGGCAACTGGACTTTGTTTTTCCTTGAAGATGTTTCACTTCTCATCCAAGAAGCTTCCTTCAGGTTCTGACTGGAAGAAGGCAACGACTTCTTCAGAATTGAAGAAGCTTCTTGGATGAGAAGTGAAACGTCTTCAAGGAAAAAAAGGAAGTCCAGTTGCCTTTTGAAAAAACTCCTTTGAGACAACCATGACCTGAATGACTGAGAATCTCCATAGACTTAAAAACAACTGATTTTTTTCCCTTTTTTTTTTTGCACTTTGACAGATGCTTCTGGCACATCCCATGGCGTTCCCCAGATGCAGCAAATGCTTTTGGCCAGTCCTGCTGAAGGAGCAAACCCAGACTCCAACACTTGCATCTCACATTTCCTGGAGCCTTGTGATAATACGCCTCGCCGTAGCTCTGAGCACACTGCACCACCGAAGTTTCCGTTGCTATTTCATTTTCAGAACAGTGAATTTCTCATCGAAACAGCCAATCAGAAACCTGACCTGGTTACGTCAACCACATCAAGCCAGGCCAGCGAGCCTGCAGACAGCCTTCCTTGTGGCCAGACATTAAATAAATCCTACCTTCATAATTCTGGGTTTCCTTTTTCTCCTGTTCGTCATTCCAACGAGGGCAACTTCTCCTTGCAGCCGGTGTCTGAAAATAGGAAGGATTGTTTATCCCTTGCCCATGGAGCTAAAGGGGTGACAGCTAGACGGAAATACTTTGAAACTGAGAAACACGTGTCAGCTCAAAGGAAATGGGTGCCAAATGAAGGAGAACCTTCTGAGACTCCAACTTGTAGTACCCGTAGTAATAATCTGGAAGCTGTAGGCCATTGCTCTACTGAGACCGTTACAAAAACTAGTACTCCAAATAAGAGACGTGTAAATCAGTACCTTCCCTTGAAATTTGCAAGCACCCCCAAGAAAAGGCGGTTGGAGGAGATTCAGGAAGAGCAGTCACATGCATTTGCCCGTTGCAATTGTACAGAGAGACATCTGGAAAAAAGAAGCGAGCAGGAACCAATAGGAATTGTCACCAGGAAATCAAAGCAAATTGGAGTTCAACAAAAGGTAAATCTGCCATCTGAGTGAAGGAAAATAATAATAAATCTCTCTATAGCTTTGTTTCGTGACCAGAGTCAGAGTGGAATTAGAGACTCTTTGCAAAGAAATGCCAGTCTTTTCTCTCGGGATAGTTTTGCGTGTATGTTTTGGTTGCCAATATAAATTTATATTCAATCAGTAAAACAGCACCAATGCAGGTAATCTTGACTTTGCCATAATTGAGTCTGGCAAATGACCGACTAGATTTTACCACTTTTTCGAGGTGGGTCCTTCAAGTGAACTCATTGTTTACTAAGGATGGATTTTTGCCAGGAATAGGAAATAAATCCTGGTTTTTCGGCACAAACATCATAAATCGACCACAGGACACCTGCAAACGGCCATAAATGCTGGCTGGTTGCCAAGTACCGATAGTTGTCAGAACTTCAGAATAAGATCGTAAGTATCTTTTTTTGGGGGGGGGATGTCTGTCATTAGTTCAGTCACTGCACCACTGTAGTAAGTTTAGGACTATCTTTAATTATATTTAGTGAGAAACCATAAGGTGGCAACATTTAACATAAGATTTTCTCATTTGTGGAATGTCAGTCCTCAACTTAGGACCACAATTGAGCCCAAAATGTATGTTGCTGAGACATTTGTTAAGTGAATCTCTGCAGTTGTTGAGTAAATCTGGCTTCCCCATTGACTTTGCTTGTCAGAAGCTTGCAAAAAATGATCACATGACCCTGGGACACTTAAAATATGAACCAGTTGCCAAGCGTCCGAATTTTGATGATGTGACCATGGGGATGCTGCAATGGTCGTAAGTGTGAAAAACAGTTGTCCCTTTTCCCCCCAGTGCCGTTGTAACGTTGAACGGTCACTAAATGAGCTGTTGTAAGTCGAGGACTAACTATCGTTGAATTTGGGTGGGACTTAAAGGACACTTTGGATCCCTGTGGGAAACCATATTGCTGATTTCTTACTCAACACCTTCCAACTCTTCTCTCATCCCCAAATTGTTCCAAAATTGTGATTTAAATATGACCAGAATTTTTAAAAACAACAAGGATTCACTTTGCTTCTCTTTCTCTCTCTCTCTCTTTCACTCTTAGGAGAATGCGAAAGGAGACGGTTTTCACTTTATACGCAACCCACCTACACCAGAGCTCTGCTCTCAAGTGCAGTCTGTAAGGTTAGTCTCTTTCCTAGCTAGTCACACATATCATGGGAAGGGTCTATGTTACATGTGCTGGGCCAGGAGAACCATACATTTATGGAGAAGAATTTGTGCAGTGACAGCTGCTTTCCATAAAATCATGCTAATAATCCCACATTTTCGCTCCTGAGACCCAGCACATTTGAATATTTGCTTACCTTCAGGTCTCGTGCTTTCATGTTTCTTGTTTTTGATCTCTAGGATCTCAAGAGCATTACTGGGATGGGCACGCTGGGTTTTCAGCAACGCGGAGAAGCAATAAACTTCCCAAAGATTCCTTGATCTCAGGTTGAATTACCTAGACGCTTTTATTATGGTTTAAGCCGTTTGGGGGTTTTTTTTTCCTGTTTTTCTGAAGATAGATATGTTGTTCTGATTTCACATACAGAAAAGAAAGGAACCCATCACCTTTTCATCTAAGGTTGTTTGGATGTCTCGGGCAAAGATCGCTTTGATTTTTGATAACTAAGATGTGCCACCTGCTTCTTTTCGGAAACTTCACAGATGGCAGAATGACAATGCCATAAGACATAATGTGCCTATTTATATAAACTAGACGTGGGACTCAGCTATAAACGCAAACCTCCTTGTATGTTTTTGTTTTATAACTTGTTAAAATAAACTGGCAACCATTACAGCTTGTCTTGTATGTCATAAAGATAAAGAGTTATTTTTAAGTACGGGGAAACTATTTTTTTTTTTTTACAGTTTGTTGTAAATACAATGCAAAGAAATTTAGTCTTTAAAAGTTGACATATGGAAACTACAGTTCCTAAGCTAGTGAGCCCTGGCATGCAAAACCTGTAATTTTATCTGCAATGAGGGATTTGCAGGTATTTTAAGGAGCGTATCCATTTTTGAAGTTAGAGAGCATCTGTAGCCTATGTGCCTTTAGAGCTGGTCCGTTTTGCTCCCTTAAGAGACTTACACTTTAGACAGAGAATTATATTCTTGATTGATTGATCCAAGATGGCGCCGGCAACGGCTGCCTCGGTGAAATGCTCTCAAATGGTTTCTTTATGTACACTGAGAGCATATGCACCAAGACAAATTCCTTGTGTGTCCAATCACACTTGGCCAATAAAAAATTCTATTCTATTCTATTCTAAATGTTACATGTTGCACAATTTACTTGTGCCTTAGAATTTCAGGAGTTTGTAGAGAGTTAAATCCATAAAACAGTAGCACGTAGCTAGAACCACATAGTGGTTTTTAATGCAGTTAAGTCTAGAATACAACATTTCATTTATGGGTACAATTCCAGTCTGGTGTGTTGCAGGGAGTGAGATGCCACTAGTAAGCCTGCAACACATGAAGACAAATACTATCTCTGATGTTATTCTCCGGTGACAGAATTTATATCTTCATGCTTCTAAAGTGGCAAGTTCCATTACAGGTTATGCCTGATTCTCATGAATCTGTTTTATCTCTTTTACAACATGAAAAAATGGATGTAATTGCTTCTTGTAGCTTTCATAGTTCAGAATTGTATAAAGAACTTTCTTTGTCTGTTCTCAGTCTACTATCAGTTTCATTAGATAACTGCAGGAAAGCAATACTAAATTTGTAAAGCATTTCAGGAGACAGATATAGGCTACCATATTTTTCGGACTATAAGACGCACCGGAGTATAAGACGCACCAAGATTTCAAAGAGGTAAACAAGAAAAAAAAAGTTTTTGCCCTCCCCGGCCCCCAGGAGCACTCTGCAGGCCTCCCAAACCCTCTGCGCGTCCTGTTTTTGTGAAACAAAACCGGGATGCGCAGAGGGTTTGGGAGGCCTGCAGAGTGCTCCTGGGGGCTGGGGAGGGCAAACACGCCCGTTTTTGTGAAAACCGTTTTTCGCCTCCCAAACCCCCCACCCGTCGCATTTTTGCCCTCCCCAGCCCCCAGGAGCACTCTGCAGGCCTCCCAAACCCTCTGCGTGCCCCGGTTTTGCGAAAAACGGGCCTGTTTTTGGCAAAAATGGGACACGCGGGGCAGGGTTTCGGGAGGCCAAAAATAGCTGTATTCGGTGTATAAGACGCACCAACATTTCCACCCTCTTTTGGGGGGGGGGAAGTGCGTCTTATACTCGGAAAAGTATGGTATGTGTCATTAAGGTAACTTGAGGGTGGCATCGAGAAAGACCATATGGAAGAAGGTAAAACATTCATTACTATAAAAGAAATACATCTAATGAAATGCTACACAAATTAAACATTTCTTTAAGTGATGAATGGTTTCCACAACGTAAAAAAAATGCCATAAAAGTAATAAACAATTGTATGCCAACGTCAATATGAATTAAAATGCTTATTTTTAATCATTTTTGTCATTTCCTCCTTTCATTTAATTACAAAATACTTCATATAGCTTACATGCTTGATAAAATGTTTTGAAAATTAAAACAAATTAGGAAAAATACAACAGCACAGCTCTCGATAAAAAATATACCTTGTGTGCCAATTTTCCAAATTCGAGCACAGTCACTCAAACATAGTTTGAAAGTTAAAATAAAATTCTGTGATTCTTTGCTTTAAAATAAGGACCTTAATGTAAATAAATTGGCTATTTGTGCTAGAATATTTTTAAAAGATGCATGCAATAATCACCTGGTACTAGATGGCAGATACCCAAGTACAGTTACAAGGAGCTCAACTCCCACTGAGCGTCTCTTGTGATTGGGGATGATTGGTAATTGAACCATTATGCCAAAATGTTATCTGTGTGGAAACAGGTTCGTGTGTATGTGGCGTTGCGCTAGTAGACACTGTTGTGAGAACTCTGCATCTGCATATATCCTCCATTATCTTAACTGTGGTGGGGTTCATAATTCTTCCTTGTTCTCTCAATCCAAATTCACCGATAGCCGGAAGCAGTCAAAGAATGCCTTCAGAGGATGGGATCCTGAACTTCCCACGTTGGCTGGGAACCTCTCAACTGAAAGCTATATAACTTTTCCAGTCCTCTGGAGACTATAACTCAGATTAGCAGAGCACCACATATTTTTTCCTTCCAGTGTCTTGAAAAAAGGCTAGTGGTGAAAGTACCGAATACTCTACGAAACAGCTGCATTTTTTTTTCAGAGTATGCAACTGTATTTAACACAGTGTTTAGTTGCAGGCTATCAGTGTGGAGAAATATGTACTTACCCTTTCGTCTATGTGCTAGTGCTTCGGATGTACGGAGCTGTAACAAGTTAAGCGATTCATATTGTAAAAACTATTTCCTAGAGCCTCCTTTAAAAGCCAATGGATTAGGGTAAAGCGTTTGCTTTAAGGAGAAGGCTGCAAATCCTGATTGGTGAGACAAGGCTACGGGTTAAGCATCTTCTCAATGAGTTTGAACAGAAACACCAAGCTTGGTGTGATGCCCTCGCATCTTCCCACGATAGATGAAAAGTCTTCTCCATTCCTCCCATCTTCTCTGCCACAGCAAAGCGCTGCTGAATCTTGTAGCAATGTTAACGGAGCTGAGAGGAGAGGCCTAATAACACCAGAATAAATGGGATGGGAACGATTGCAATTTCGAAGATTTAATCGTGGGCAGATGGAACTGCGACCTCATTTGGGTTAACCTGGCTGAAAGCTGCTACAATGCACATTGTTCCTCCTACCTTGTTCACACCAAGCCTCTCGTTGGTGCCAGCAAATATTTGTTCTAACATGACAGTATTGTTCCTAGACTACAAAAGGATGTGGACAGAAGGAAATAAGACCTTAAGGACAAATATGGTATAGGATAGCTGCGGAGTAAGTTTGTTATGAGAGGCATGTACCTGGTTTAAATGAGTGCCTGCTTTTAATTCCCCTACAAACCACAAACTAGCCTAGTCTCAAACTTCCAAAAACATACAATGCAAGGCAAGCAAGTTTAGTGTATGTAAAATAACCCCCATCCCGCCTGCTGGTGGTTCTCAGTTTCTGGCACTATAACATTTGTCACATCTGGTACCAACTGTACAACTTCTGCTGGAAAAGACAAGTTTCCTGCAGACTTTGAGATTTTGGCTTTTCTCACACAAACCGTTAGAATACTGGGCACTTTGATGAGCGTGTACAAGGATGAAAGATGAAACGGGGCGATCCAGAAAGATGTGCAGGAGATTAGATGCCACTATCCATCACTGGAAATCCCAGTTCTTCCAGCCAAGGAGCTATGGGAGGGCCGGTCCCTTGTTCATCCTTGTACCAAAGAACTCGAACCCTCACCGCTGGATGTTGCTTCAAACCGTAAGCCTTCACTCTGTCCTCCTTCAATGGAGCAGCCATCATGCAGAATCATTCAATGCTCGTGTATTGGAGACTTGGAGAGGGGCACAGCAGTTCTTTGGTCTAACGCTGTATTTTGTGCATTCTTTAGAGTTTGTTCTATAGCTTGGGGCAGCTCTTCTGTTTCTGCTCTTGAGTCGGAGGCAACCACATTCTGTTCTTGTGGGGGAGGGCCTAGAAAAGAGTCCCCGCAAATGGTCAACACAACTGGATTGATTGACAACAGCCCAATTCCCAGAAGCAAGGGGACACCAAGAAATCAGAATTGAAAGAACCTCTAGTCCCTCATGCAAAAGATGCTTTAATGCTCTTCAAACAACATAGGCACTAAATGGAGGTTGGCTGAGCATCGTAAGTTCTATGTGATTCTATCCCTAAGCTTATGATCCTGAGCCGCGGTGGCGCAGTGGTTAGAGTGCAGTACTGCAGTCTACTTCTGCTGACTGCCGGCTGCCTGCAATTTGGCAGTTCAAATTTCACCAGGCTCAAGGTTGACTCAGCCTTCCGTCCTTCCGAGGTGGGTAAAATGAGGACCCAGATTGTTGGGGGCAACATGCTGATTCTGTAAACTGCTTAGAGAGGGCTGTAAAGCACTGTAAAGTGGTATATAAGTGCTATTGCCCTTCCTTCCTTCCTTCCTTCCTTCCTTCCTTCCTTCCTTCCTTCCTTCCTTCCTTCCTTCCTTCCTTCCCTCCATCCATCCATCCATCCATCCATCCATCCATCCATCCATCCATGACGTGCAGTGTTGCCGTGTTGCAGTCACAGGCAACTCTGCCCACTGCCAAGAGTTCAATCCTGACCGGCTCAAGGTTGACTCAGCCTGCCATCCTTCCATCCTTCCATTCTTCCAAGGTGGGTAAAACGAGGACCCAGATTGTTGGGGGCAATATAGAGAGGTCTGTAAAAGCTCTGTGAAGCGGTATATAAGTGCTATTGCCCTTCCTTCCTTCCTTCCTTCCTTCCTTCCTTCCTTCCATCCATCCATCCATGACGTGCAGTGTTGCAGGCAACTCTGCCCACTGCCAAGAGTTCAATCCTGACCGGCTCAAGGTTGACTCAGCCTTCCATCCTTCCGAGGTGGGTAAAATGAGGACCCAGATTGTTGGGGGCAAGAGGCTGACTCTGTAAACAGCTTAGGGCTGTAAAGCACTGTGAAACAGTATATAAGTCTGTGCTATTGCTATTAACAATGATCAAAGTAGTCCTGCCCTAAAACTTTGGAATGAACGCGGGAGATGTTTACCATTCAAAATATGAGTTTACATCTAGGAAGAGTAAAGTTGGGGTACTTCTCTCTCTCTTACCTAGAGAATCCGAGGGTGCAGATAGTCCAGTCTCCAATAGCAACTTGGGCTTAGTCTTCCATTTCAGAATAGGGGAGCGTTGCAAACAAAGAGGGATTTTTGCATCTGTAAGGAATACAGGCCATGTGAACCAGATCTAGAAAGGACACCACGCAATCCAGAACAAAAGCACGACCGGCAGTTCTGCACTGTGTAATATTCAGGATGTAGGGCAGACAGTGATGTAAACCATGCTTCAGCAGAGCTCGGGGTGGCAAGACACCTCATTTTTACCTTCTGGGAAATGGGCTCCTGCTTGGAGTCTATAGCAGCAGCTGCAGATCAGACCCTGTATCCTTTAGGACAGGGGTCTCCAACCTTGGCAACTTTAAGACTTGTGGACTTCAACTCCCAGAATTCCTCAGCCAGCTTGCTGGCTGAGGAATTCTGGGAGTTGAAGTCCACAAGTCTGTTGCCAAGGTTGGAGACCCCTGCTTTTACTTTGCTGAAGTAGAATTTCTGTATTTCTTTAGGTCTATACTTGAATGAGAATATACATGCACTGCAAAGCCTATGTCTTTGTTTCCAGATATTTATCATGGGTAAACGAGCTCCTTTGGTACCATGATATAGAAGTGAAACGTTACATCTTTAAGCTGGATTTGCTTAAGGACTTTCCATGATTAACTGAACAACTGTCGTGACTCGCTTAACAACCATGGCAAAACTCGTAAAAGGGGCCGCGACTCGCTTAACCTTTGCTTAAGCCTTGCTTGGCAATGGAAATTCTGCTATCCACTGTGGTCATAAGTCAAGGACTACCTGTATTTCAGGTTCCTACCCTGTTTCCCCCCAAATAAGACATCCCCTGATAATAAGCCCAATCGGGCTTTTGAGTGCATGGCAATAAGGCCAAGCGCTTATTTCAGGGTTCAGAGAGAGTATTTCAGGGTGCAGAGCGCGGGTTTGACAGCCCTGCAATAACCCATAATAAGGATGGCAAATTGAAGTGGCCCAATAGAAATCTTTCCTGTAACACCGCACTATTGCTCTGCCCTGTCCGCCCCGTCCGCCCCCCCCCCCCCGATTAAACATCATAAATTTCCACATTGGCCCTCACCTCCCCTTTGCATGATTACAAGGAAGCATTTGTTGTCGTTTCAGGCAATGTAGACATTTCTTCTTAAACATTAACAACATCCGAAATGACTCGGAGAAACATTGACTTGGAAAGGGAATTCTATCCCAGATTTTTTTGGAATCGGCATGTTCCCCCCTCCCCCCCCATCTGCTTTTTTGGAAGTCTTTCAATTAGATAAAGAGTTTCTTCTTTGCGAAGAGAAGGTGGTTGTCAGTCTTTACTTACGGTGAAGCTCGGCCGCACAAGCCTGGTCCCTGAGCTGCTCTTCATGAACAGACATGGCCCTTCGGTTGACCGCTGGCTTTAGACGAGGTTTGGGTTTGAACTGATTGTCTGAAAAGCGGAAGCAAATAAAATCGTAACGATGTTCAGGCAGGCATCAATCCATTGCAGGTAAATAATTCGGGTGGCTACATTTGCACACACACACAAAAAGGTATCCAGCAAATTGAGGCATAGAGGAAGTTCCTGACTTAACAACCACAGTCGAGAGCACAGTTTCCCGACTGCCAGGCAGTTAAATGAGTCGCACCCGATTGCACGTATCGTCCTTGACTTAACAATCGGAACTTGCTCAGCAAGACAGCGGCTAAGTGAGTTTTGCCCCGTTTTATGACCTTTCTTGCCACAGTGGCTAAGTGAGTGGCTGCAGTTGTTAAGTTAGGAACGCGGTTGTGAAGTGAAACTGGCTTCCCCATGGACTTTGTCACAAAGCCACAAAAGGTGATCCCATCACTCTGGCACACTGCAATGGTCATACATACATGCCAACTGCCAAGCACCCCAGTTTTGATCAGATGAACATGAGGATTTTTGTGAGAGTCATACGTGCCAAGACGGGTTGTAAGTGCCTTTGCAACTTCAAACAGTCGCTAAATGAATGGTTGTAAGTTGAGGACTACCTGTCAACACACAGACACAGGCACAGACACAGACACACATACACACACACCTGCGAATAGCCATAAAGGCATGCTGGTTGCCAAACATTCAAAATGCAGCCCCTATGACCATGGTTTGGGGAAGTAGATGCTGGAACTTCAAAGCCAGGTTGTAAATACAAGTAGTCCTCGACTTACAACAGTTCGTTTAGTGACCGTTCAAAGTTGCAACGGCACTGAAAAAAGTGACTTATGACTGTTTTTCACACTTAATGACCTTTGTAGCAGCCCCATGATCACGTGATCAAAATTCAGAAGCTTGGCAAATCTGGGGAAAGCCAGATTCGCTCAACAACCTTGTCACTAAACTTATCGACTGCAGTGATTCACTCAACAACAGCGGCAACGAAGGTCGCAAAACAGGGGGAAGCTCACTTAACAAACATCTCACCCTTAGCCAGAGAAATGTTGAGCTCTCTTGTGGTTGTGAGTTGAAGACCACCCGTACCTTTTGGGAGAGGGGGGTGTCATAAGTTCGGTCGCTAAACAAGCGGTGGTAAGTTGAAAATCAGCAGCCTCCATTTCACCTACCTCCAGCAATCGTGTTCAAGTGAGCGAAGGAATTCTGCAGTTCAACAGATGCCCGTCCTTCGCCCGCATTGCTGGTCCTTCTGAGGGGAAGAGGAGCAGCCGTGCTTCTCCCAGTCCTGGGCAAACTGCTGCTCCAGCTCTCTCTCCCTTTTTGCTCCCGGGGCCCGGCTGGGTCCTGATTGGCAAAACCTCTTCTTGGCAAAGGGCTGAGTTCTGAACACTTGCCCTTAAACTCGGCGTTCAGCTGCTTCCCGAGAACCTTCCACGAAAGTCGGCCCTCAAGGGATCCGCCACTTGGCTCCGTACCTGCTCGGCCAACGGGATCCGCAGATCCTGTACGTACGGAAGGATCTGCAATAGAATGGCCTGTGTTCTCAAGCTCATAAAAAACCCGAATCAACGTTCCCACTTCACCACATGCATCTGCTTGAATTGCCCTACCAGGATAACAGAGTTGGAAGGAACCTTGGAGGTCTTCTAGTCCAACCTAGTGCTCAAGCAGGAGACCCTACACCACTTCAGACAAATGGCTGTCCAATCTCTTCTTCAAAACTTCCAGTGATGGAGCTCCTACAACTCCTGGAGGCAAGTTGTTCCACTGCTTAATTGTTCAAACTGTCAGGAAATTTCTCCTTAATTCCAGGTTGCTTCTCTCCTTGATTAGTTTCCATCCATTGTTTCTTGTCCTGCCTTCAGGTGCTTTGGAGAATAGGTTGACCCCTTCTTCTTTGTGACAGCCCCTCAGATATTGGAACACTGCTGACATCTCACCCCAGTCCATTTTTTTTCCATTAAACTAGACATCCCCAATTCCTGCAACTGTTCTTCATATGTTTTAGCCTCCAGTCCCCTAATCATCTTTGTTGCTCTTCTCTGCACACTTTCCAGAGTCTCAACACCTTTTTTGTATTGTGGGGACCAACCAAGATACTAGGATGGTTCTCCATCCATTGCTGCTGTAGTCATGATGTGTTTCAGCTTTTATTTATCTCTGAAACTCCAACCAAAATAGGCAAAGGAACCAGTTGGGGATAGTTGCTGCACATATAGTTATTTATCTCCCCATTAAACCACAATATTCATCAAGCCCCAAGCATAACACTTAAAAATTATAACACTCTCTCCCATCCACTGGCCAATCCTTGATTTCTGGGTTTTGCACATATGTCTAAGCTCAAATGTCAAATGCTAATCATTCAGGGAGTGCAGTAAGTTTGGTGGGAACAAATTTAATTAAATTGCTTCATTAAAATTGGCATTTACATTGACCAGTCCACCTAAATGGCTCACATCTACTTTGGGACTGTGGGTTTGGAGGGAAGAGTTCATTAGCAAGCAACTGAAACCATAGGCTCCGCAAAGAAGAGAGAATGAAAAAATTAGGTACCAGGGAACTGAGATGGTCTGCATCTCCCAAGCTTACCTGTGGATATGGAGTGTGTTCGTGATTTCAAAGAGCATGGAGGAGACTCTGCAGAACAATCTACGATATCCCCTAAAAAAAAAAACAAAAATCAAACAGTCATACCTCAGGGGGTGGGATGAATCAAGCAGGAGAGAAGAAAGTCTTTGGTAATCTATTTGAAGGCCGATCAAACTATTAGTTGTCTACACGAAGCTGTTCGCAAAAGAGGATTTTGAAGTTAGCCTACTTAGCACTTGGGCCATTTGAGAATGCAAGCGAGGATTCCAAGGACAGAAAACTAGCATGACAAACCTTGGTTAGTCTGTATGTGAAGGTATGTTTGGATGTGGCAGGGCTATTTTATTAAACATTAAACCAGTTTGGGTCTAAACAGCGGTGAATTTGAGGGGCCTTTGGTGCTCTCTGAGCTTGCTTGTTTTCTTGCAGACGTTTCATTACCCTAACTAGGTAACATCATCAGTGCTAAGGGTGAATTTTTAAAAAGCTCCTTTACCTGATTTCTACAACAGTTGGAAAAATGCTGGGAATGAATGAGATAAAAATAAATACCATCATATGATTCTTATTCACAGTGTGGAGGAGTACAGTATATGGGTTCCAGCTGATCACTTTAAAGATCCCTTGGGTAGGTTCCTACAAGCTCATTACATTGTCTTACCCACAACCCACAACCCATCTGCAACCCAGCACTGCTTAAGATCTGGATTCATGTTACATGCCTAATACTAAAATCTGTCCTAGGACTTCACGTTGCTGTAACGGGTTTATGTAATAATGATAGTCCTTGATTTACAACCATTTTGTTTAATGACCATTCAAAAGTTACTGCACTGTAACTTGTGTCCATTGCAGCTTAAAAACTTAAAGAAGTTTTGAAAGGCGGGCTTTTCTTGCTAGAAAGTTCACAAGGGGATCTTGTGTCATTGTGGTTGCCGTTTCAACCCAGAAAGGAACATCAAGGGCCCCTTCGCTGGATATCGGCTGTTTAAGCTTCCAATAAAAGCTTGAACTCTAGGTAGTAAACAGAGGGGGAAAAGAGCATCGATCGTTACTCACCGTCAGAACCGGCCTTTTTGATTTCCCCATCTTTGCTCTGTAAAAGAATGCAAAGTAATACAAGCACTCAGGGGGGATATTTTCTAGAAAACGTTTTACTTGTAAAATAGACTATATCCAAAACAGGGGAAATGAAACCCCACAACTGGGCCTGAAGTGAAGAAGCCCTCAGATAAAGAAAAGCAAAAACCATATTTTAATTGGACCACACGGAATAGATATAAGTGTGGCACTTAAATCAGTTTCTTTATAGAAATATTTCTAGCAGGACTTCCAGATTCTGGAACAGCTTTGTTCCCTTATGCCATCCATCTGGTAAACTTGCAAGATTCGTTTTTCTCGCCATATACATGTATACATCCGAACTAGACTGTGTTGTTTCTCAGTGTCATATAATATATGTGGGTATATGCATAATTTTGTATTTATTTATTTTGTCATGTTTATGTAGTGTATATTGGAGGGGGTGACCCTTTGAGAGCTGTATCCAACGAAATTTCATTTTAATGTATGCTGATTAGTGTACATTCAAAGTGACAATAAAGTTCTATTCTGTTCTAGCATAACCTTAACTCTTCTGCTATTGTCATTGCCAAACATGAGTGGGATGAGAAAGTGAGGTTAGGTGCATTATGACATTATTGCACGAATGATATGAATTACATAATTGACATGTCATTTATATGAGAATGTCATGTCATAAGTGACATCCTTATAGTTATAGTACAGGGGCACCTGGCATGACCACTACAATGAAACTGAGAATAGGTTCCCCCCAAAACTCTAAGGGTTTCCTGCCTGAGCAGGGGGTCTAGTCTAGAAGACCTCCAAGGTCCCTTTCAATCTGTTACTGTAGTTTTGTTCTGTTCTATTAAAAAACTTAGGTTAATAGATACTGTATCATCAGTATTATGGAATTCAGGACAATGTTTCTTTTTCATTTTCCTTTCTTCCTTTAGATGCTGTAAGCTAGTGATAGTCTAGTCTATTATTCTATTTTATGCTATTCTATGCTATTCTATGCTATGCTATGCTATGCTATGCTATGCTATTCTTTTCTATTTCTATTTCTATTATTTCTATTTCTATTCTAGATGTATTGTTCTTTTATATTATTACATTCAATGCCCGTTTAGTGATGGATTTCCTGGAATCAGACAGATCCACGTCCCTCACTGTCCACTGTCCACTTTTTTGCCAAAAGAACCATTTTCCTAATCTTGGCATCTTCTAGCATAAGTCAGAGTTCTGCATATTGCCAGTGCAGCACGGCGGAGGGCACTGGGTAGGATAGGCTGATCAGGAATAATTCTGTCAACTAATATGCATGAACAAACTCCTCAGGCCTTCTGCTCAGGAAGGTGGAATATCAGTCAACCAAGAGGCTACAATAGAAGGTTATTTTGGAACATTTGCTTCCATAACAACGCACAGGAAAACATTTCTTCCGAAAGGTAGCACTGACTGGCAAATGGAAACCTTTCAGAATTGGTCCTGCGTCATGTTTAGTCCTAGTGTAGTTGGTGGGTTTTACTTCCTGGAAAGGGTACAGTAACGTACAGAGAACCAGGGGTGGGTTCCAACTTACCTCGCTGCCGGTTTGCTCCATCCCGCACCGTGTGGGCGCGCCGCGTGGGCGCGCCCGTGCATGCGCAGTAACGAAAAATCCCCCCCCAAAAAAACCAACCCAAAAACAAGAGGGCGACCACATGCACAGTGCCGGAACTCGGCTTCTGCGCATGCTCAGAAGGAATTTTAAAAAAAAAAAATTCAAAAAAATTAAAAAAAAAAAAGATGGCGGCACCCACGGACCAGCACCGCCCGAAACCGGATTGGTGACATCATTGTGACATCACCAGCGGGTTGCTACCGGTTCAGGAGAACCGGTCCGAACCGGGAGGAACCCACCCCTGCAGAGAACCCAGGTTGATGCAGTGGTTAAGGCACCAGGCTACAAACCGGGAGACTGTGAGTTCTAGTCTTGCTTAGGCAAATGTCCAGTATTCTGTGGCTTACCTGTTTCTTTTTGCCTTCAGAAGACAACACTTTGGTGACCCCAATCCGATGCAGCATGACATGGACACGCTGTTCAAAGGAACTGGGCAGCTCACCATCGCTCTTCTCAAAGGACCGCTTCTGTAGGACAAAACATTGAAAGTTACCACCCTCCCCATAATAAATATTACTTCGATTCACATATCAGAAGCCGTAGTTATGTCACACCCACTAATATAACTGCCACACTGAATTCCCCTCCCCCCATTTTCAGGGGAGATCTTTTCTGAAATCGTCCCTCTGGGATTCTGCTACAAACACAAACAAGCCAAAGTAGGGGTCCTTGGTGCTCTCTGAACTGGGCGGTTTTCTTGCAGACGTTTCATTACCTAAACTAGGTAACATCAGTGTTAGTGCTAGTGACTACCACTGATGATGTTACCTAGTCTGAGTAAGGAAACATCTGCAAGAAAACAAGCAAAGCCAGACAGAACCAAGGAGCCCTCATTTCAACCCTGAGCTTCTAATATTCTCCTTTTTAAGCCGAAGTAGACTAGGTGCCTTCTTTCACAAACCATCATTGCTGCCATCCAGATAACATTCAACTCCGTCCACTTTTGTTCCCCGTTTTGAGACACCAAGAAATGTCATTCTTCTGTTTCTACAGTAAGCATTGTAGGCTGCTATCACCATACCTGCTGTTTCCTAAGACATGACCAGGCAGGGAAGACAATTCCCCTACAATTCCCCTACAGCTCCTCCATAAAATAGACAATGATCATTTCAGGATAATTGCCTGAATATTGTTGCATGTCCACATGGTCTCCTTCACATACAGCCAGAAGATCAACACCCTCAAAAGGACACATTCCAGCGACTCCCGAGTAACCACCACAGAAAACCATAGGCCCAGCGAAGTCCAGTTGGGTTGGTTGGTGAATCTATCAACTTATCATTTACAAGTTCCCTCTGCCAACCATTTTCTACTTTCCATTTTTAGAGAAAATGGATTCTTCATGTGGTAAGCAGAGATGATAATTGCAGGGCATCTTCTGAAGGCTCAACCCTGTCCCCCCTGCCTTGTTGAATAAGAAGCCTCCTTGAAATGCCATGAGTTCTCCACCTTGAGTTCCATGGTGGAAGGAAAGAGGAACAAATAACCGCAGAGCTACCGATGACATCAAAGAAGAGACTCACCTTCTCGTGCCTCACACCAAGTCCCTCTGTCTCTTCTCCTGACAAGAGTATCAAGGACTGAGACTTCCCTTCTCTGGAGTACTTTGACCTGGCCCTACGTGCGCTATCTGGGGTCTGGCTTTGCTCCAGGTAGCCTCTGTTCTCCCCAGCCAGCCCTCCTTCCTCAGATTTGCTTAGCGCTTTGGCTGAGTCGCTGGCTTTGCTGGGGGTCCTTAAAATGTCACTGAGCATCAGCTTCCTGCCCCTTGCTGGTGAGGGACTACCCTCGGAGTCTTTCTCGGACTTGGCCCCCCGACTTGACTTTGGCTTCTTGAAGGCAAAGAAGTGTCCGATTTTCTTTTTTAAGGTCCGAGAACCAGAAGATGGTGATGCGACTGCCGTGGGAGAGGTTTCCAAGGAAGTAGGACTGCGGGAAGGAAAGGAAGCATGGAATTACTTGCAATATTATATGGGGTGGGGAGAATGAATCAAGAGGTTAAGTAGGTGGGTCACCCTTGCCAAAAATAAGTCCATAAGATTTTGCATGTACTATTTGGAAGAAGAACAAGATCGGTACTAATATGATCAACCTGTTTCTGACGGGGATTAGAACATAGAATCTTAGGGTTGGAAGGACCTTGAAGATCTTCTAATCCAACCCTACATCTCCATTCACAAAGGCCTGGGGGGATAGATATTAAGGAGACTAGCTTTGCATACATAGCCCCAAAACACAGACTTTTACAACTTATACAAGTAGAAGCCAGGCAAACTGCTCTGCTTGTTCCATCATATGGCTTGACACTGTCACTATTCATTGGGGAAACATGTTTTTGAGTTGGACTTAACTCATTTATGACTACATAGGGATTCTAGGCTGATCTCCCTTTTCACTCCGCCCCCAGTTTCTGCCATCCTTTCTCCTACATCAAAGGACTTCAACAATAACATTTATCATCAGCATTCTATGCCGACGAGCCTTGTTTTTACCTGATCATGGCTGGCTGGGGAATGCTGGAAGTTGAAGTCCACATGTCTTAACGTTGCCAAGGTTGGACACCCCTGATCTAAATATTGTTTTGGTTGAAGCTCTTCCTCCTGTTCCTCAAAGTTACTGTACCCCTTCTTCCCGTATCCGTATTCCCTGTTCTGTGGAAAGTCCCCGTCTTTGACTACCCCCCGTTTATCACTTGTTGGAAATGCCTCAACGGAGTCTTCACTTACAGTAAATATTCGTGGATCACCGTCTTGGTGAAGAATTCATCTAAGCCTTCATCCAGCCTGGCAATGCTTCTGTCTTCTGTATTCTCACGCACAGGCGGCTGGTCCTAGAAGAAGAATCACAGTTACGTTTCCTCCATTTAGGGCTCTTGGGATATTTTAGGGAAACAACATAGAAGATACATGGAATAGCACTTTCCATCACACGAATCTGCGCGCCTTGTGAATGCCGAAAGGATGTAGAAGGTCAGCATGGGTGAGGGATAACAGAAGAAAATAATGCTAAAGTTTAAACCTTACATGAGCATTTGACCATGGACCAAGAAGAGCAGGTAAGTGCTGAATGAAACGTGAATGCCATTTGTCTGGTTCCTAAACTAAATGACATTTTATTTGCATCAATCATATTGTATGACTGATGCAAGTAAATTGTTAAATATTGAAACAAGCTGATTATATATATATATATATATATATCTGTGGTTATTCGGGTTTTCTCCCGCATGAAGTTGGAGATGTCGTTGCGACGTTTCGACGAAGTCTCATTCGTCATCATCAGGCTGATTATCCGGCTTGTGTCTTCAGCCTCCTGCTTCTAGGAGCAAATTCAGAATTGTAGCTGTTTCTTCCTTTTAACTGCCAGTGGGGTTTGAACTGATGGGGTGGGGGCTTGGCTGGGTTCTGATTGGGTGGAGGTGTGTTGGGGGTGGTTGGGGGCTTGGCTGTGTTCTAATTGGTTGGGGGTCAGTTTGCTTCCTGTATGGATTATAGGGGTTTGGAGTGGTTAATGATGCAGCTTATATATATATATATTAGTCAAGTGGACTTTGTAGACTTGTTTTTATAAACAGCACACAGCCCCAGGAACTAAACCCAAAGGTCCCCGTTCAGTGGGGTTTTAGCATGACTACATTATGTGGCACAAATCCAAGCCACGCTAAAAACCCTATTAAAATCAATAGGACATAAATTAATTCTGACAGCTTGCTGCATTGATTTCAGTAATAATTCAGCATCATTTGGGTCACCAACTACAACCACAAAGGACACAGCGCTACGCGATTAAAAGAGACAGGTCTCCGTATCAACATCGCCTAGTCCAGATATTGAGAAGGTGTTCATAATATGGACACTCCATAAAAATTGGCCTCATTTTGCCCCATCCTTGAGTTACAACCACAACTTTCCATTTATCGCTAAGTAAGGAGGTAATTGAGTTGCGCCCGATCTTTTTTTGCCATGGTTGTTAAGCAAAACATGATGTCATTAAGTGAATCTGACTTCCCCCATTGACTTTGCTTGTCATAAGCAAAGATGGGAAGGTCAGAGGGCAATCACATGATCTGAGGGCACTGCAACTACCATAAATGCATGCTGATTGCCAGATACCCGAATTTTGATCACATGACCATGGGGATGCTGCACAAGTGGTCATAAGTGAGAGAACCAGTCTTAAGTCGCTTTTTTTTCATGCTGTCATAACTTCAAATGGTTGCTAAATGAGTAGTCATTACTTGAGGACTAACTGTACGTGGCAAATGCAGACTTCAGTGATTTTGGCAATTCTATTCTCTGTAAATTTAAGCACAACAGCACTGTCTTGTCTTAGCGATAAGCAAAGGAGGCAATATAATTTATTACAAAGCCCCAGATAATGCACTAAGTTGTAGAATAAACCCTTTAAATTAACACCTTGTATTCACTGAAATCTGAGAATTACAAAGGTTTTCCCCAAGAAAATCTGAGTTAATCCTATCAATCTTGTTGTATTAAGTAGTAGAGCAGAGGTTGCTATGAGTAGCATCCCAAAACGTCAACTTCTTTTGCATATAAATATACCTACTTTTAAATTCTTCGGTCAATGTACTGTAATTTACTTTAGTAAGTAAGAAATTCAGAGACTCTATCTTTAATACATATTCCGGAGAAGGAGATGATGATTTATTACCAGCCTTGGCAGATACTAGGTCAAGGATAGTGAAAGTTTAGTTCATGGAAATGTCTAAAACAGTGTTGCTGGCTGGGGAATTCTGGGAGTTGAAGTCCACACGTCTTAAAGCAGGGGTGAAATCCAGCAGGTTCTGACAGGTTCTGGAGAACCGGTAGCGGAAATTTTGAGTAGTTCGGAGAACCGGTAGCGGAAATTTTGAGTAGTTCGGAGAACCGGCAAATACCACCTCTGGCTGGCCCCAGAGTGGGGTGGGAATGGAGATTTTGCAGTATCCTTCCCCCAGGAGTGGGGAGGGAATGGGGATTTTGCAGTATCCTTCCCCTGGAGTCGGGTGGGCCTGGAAACAGCAATATCCTTCCCCTGGAGTGGGGTGGGAATGGGGATTTTGCAGTATCCTTCCCCCAGGAGTGGGGAGGGAATGGGGATTTTGCAGTATCCTTCCCCTGGAGTGGGGTGGGAATGGAGATTTTTGCAGTATCCTTCCCCTGCCATGCCCACCAAGCCACACCCACCAAGCCACACCAAGCCCAAGCCACGCCCACAGAACCGGTAGTAAAAAAAATTGGATTTCACCACTGTCTTAAAGTCACCATGGTTGAGACACACTGGTCTAAAATATCATAATCAGTTTATGATTATGGGTAACCGACAATAAGTAGGTATATGTATAATGAAAATAAAGCAGTTATTCCCTTACTTCAATGGTTCTCAACATTTTCTTCACCACAGAGCCCCTTTAAATATCTTTTGTAGCCATTGACCACCAAGACTTAACTCAAGATTTAAATCATAACATCTCTTCAAACTTTCATGGACTCCCTGTGACAGCATAGTGGCCCCCCAGGGATCTGTGGACTACAGGTTGAGAACCACTGCCTTAGTGATTAAAACGGTAGAGGTAAATTGTTACACCATATTATAACACCAGTGTAGAAAATTATGATCATCATCTTTTAACGACCCCATAATCCCTTGTGGGATGGAGTCAGGGCATCTGAATGGAGCTAGCAGAGTGTTTAATGGCCGGATGCCCTTCCTGTCGCCAATGCGGAGTTTTGTTCAGCAGATATATTCTCATTGTGCTCAGAGAGAGAAATATCTGCCTCTACCTAGGATCGAACTGACAGCCTCCTGATTGTGAGGCGAGAGCTCCACCTCTAGGCCACCGCACCACTCCTAGTGTAGAAAATTATGATTCAAATTAATAAATTAAAATGCTGTAGGAAGTATACGGTTGCCAGCAAAACAGAAGGGCCCTGCACAGGTCCTGTTGTAGTGAATGGCGTCGTTGGTGGATAGCAGAATATATTCTTTCTAAACAGAAAAATGGTATTTTTCAGCTTAGATCAGCGGTTCTCAACCTGTGGGTCGCGACCCCTTTGGGGGTCGAACGAGCTTTTCACAGGGGTCGCCGCGCGTGCTAGCCCGCCATCTTGGAAATGCTCCCAGTTCAGCCGTGACTGCGGGTCACCGGACAGCCGGTAGCCACGGAAGCGGGAGACTTCGCCCACCCGCCCGGACGCCGCCATTTGGGTTCTTTTACCCTCTGCGCATGCGCAGAATGCTTTGCGCATGCGCAGAGGGTAAAAGAACTCAAATGGTGGTGTCCAGGCGGGTGGGTGGAGTCTTCATCTTCTTTGGCTACCGGCTGTCCGGCAACCCGCAGGCACGGACGAACTGTGGCTACCAGCTGTCCGGCGACCCGCAGGCACGGTCGAACTGGGAGCATTTCACCCCTGGTGCCACGCCCCCTTTGTCACCTCATCGGGGGCGGGGAGGGGGCTGCGGCGGCTGGGTGGGGGTCACGGGGGGTCGCGGCATTAGAAAGGTTGAGAACCACTGGCTTAGATGGTGCTCCCATTTCGTAAAGAAACTGTCAATTCCTGGACACACAGGGTTACTAGCATTGTGGGAGGCAGAGGGAAAAGAATATAATTTAATTGCAGGACTGACCAAGGGAGAAAGGAAGAGATAGAAAAGCATTCTTTTAAAAAAATTAAAAATAAAATACAGGTAGTCCTCGACTTACAACAGTTCATTTAGTGACTGTTCAAAGTTGCAATGGCACTGAAATAAGTGACATATGACCGTTTTTAATTCAACCGTTGCTGCATCCTCTTGGTCACATCATCAAAATTCAGATACTAGGCAACTGGTTCATATTTATGATGGGTTGCAGCGTCCCGGGGTCAAAAGTGATCCCCTTTTGCGACCTTCTGACAAGCAAAGTCAACGGCGAAGCCAGATTCAATTAACAATTATGTTACTAACTTAACAACTGCAGCAATTCACTTAACAACTGTGGCAAGAAAGGTCATAAAATGGGGCAAAGCTCACTTGACAAATGTTTCACCTAGCAACACAAATTCTGGGCTCCATTGCGGTTATAAGTCGAGGACTGCCTGTATTAAAAAATAATAAATGTATTAAAAAGAAAACAAAAAACAAACTCAAAGGGCAGACTTGATGGACTACTAGGTCTTTTTCTTCTGTCTGTTTTCTATGTGTATTGACACAACCATGAATTTATAAATGTATATAGTACAAGGGTAGAGGCAGATATTTCTCTCTCTGGGCACACTGAGAATATATCTGCTGAACAAAACTCCGCATTGGTGACAGGAAGGGCATCCGGCCATTAAAACACTCTGCTAGCTCCATTCAGTTGGCCTGACTCCACCACGCAAGGGATTATGTGGTCGTTCAAAGATGAAGATATAGTACAAGGGTTCTAGTTCTATGTTAACACCAGTACTAGAACTCTCTCATTTCATCTCTCCCTCCCTCCCTCCCTCCCCCCCCTCTCTCTGACACACACAGGGGTGGGTTCCTCCCAGTTCGGACCGGTTCTCCTGAACCGGTAGCGACCCGCTGGTGATGTCACGGTGACATCACCGATCGGGTTCGGTCGGTGCCGGTCCGTGGGTGCTGCCATCTTTTTTTTGAATTGTTTTTTGAATTTTTTTTGAATTTTTTTTCCTTCTGAGCATGCGCAGAAGCCGAGTTCCGGCACTGTGCATGCAGTCGCCATCTTGTTATTGGCTTTTTTTTTTAAATGGATTTTTCATTACTGCGCATGTGCGCACGTGCGAAACACGCATGCGCCCACGCGCGCGCCCACGCGGCGCGCCCACGCGACACGGGAGGGAGTGAACCGGCAGCGAGGTAAGTTGGAACCCACCCCTGGACATACACACACACACACACACACACACACACACACACACACACTTCAGATCATGTTCTATCATTGTTTCCTTCCATGAATATCTGCAGAGGATGTTCTGAGGTTTATAACTTCTCTGGCAACCCAGATTGTCTCTAATTAAAAAAAAGAAATCAGCACACACAGGAGGCGTTGGCTATTTTCCCAAGTTTAATGCCAATTTGAGCCTCCCTGAAATTACACCACAGACTGTTGTTCACCCTTGTGAATTAAAGGAGTATCTACACAGACTTGTCATCTGACTGCAAAAAAACAAACAAAAAACAAAAACAAAAAAAAAACAAAGGAGGCTGTCATATTCCCCGAGAGCTTATTTTTAACTGGAAATTTTAGGGAACTCAATTTTAATTCTGCATATGTTTGAGGCACCAGTAGATGTATGGCAGACAGTGGAGAGTTTTAACAAGTTTGACACCTCTGTGAAATTGGAGCTCTTGTGAAATAAAAGGGTAGTGAAGGTTGGCGCTCCTTCTTCTGAACTTACTCGTCTCAGGAGGAACTTAAGGGCTTCACAATATCACCTCTCCTTCTGAATCATTCTAAAAATGCAACTCTTTGCTTGGGTCATACGTGATGCCATCAGCCAAGGTGGATTAGAAGCACCATATAACCTTGAGTTGACATTGGCTGCACTGATTTCATACCATGATGGTTTATATGCAGAGATCCACGATTCAGTTCCAGATCAAAGACCAGATCAAAGGAAAAGATACTTGATTGAACCTCTCAACAGCCCAGTAGTAGAAAATGGCAGGCTACATTAATTCAAGTCTGCCTCAGTATAAGTCAGATTCCCATGATTATAAGTTGCTTATAGTAAGTTAGCTGGTACTATTTAGATGCAAGGCGACCAATAAAGGAGAATATTTGTAGCTCAGGGTTGAAATGAGGGGCCATCCTTGGTGCACTCTGAGCTTGCTTGTTTTTTGCTGACGTTTCATTACCCTAACTAGGTAACATCATCAGACTAGCACTGATGATGTTACCTAGTTAGGGTAATGAAGCGTCTGCAAGAAAACAAGCAAGCTCAGAGACCACCAAGGACCCCTCAGATCTAAGGCTAATTTATCCAGGACACAGGAACAAATCTGGATAATTTGTTCAAGAGTCCAACTCTCAGATATGAATATCTGATCAGTACAGGCATTTTGAGATAGCAGGTTAGAATTATATTTAGGTACACCTGTTTTTATATATCTATCTCTGAATCATCTCTCTCTCTCTCTCTCTCTCTCTCTCTCTCTCTCTCTCTCTCTCTCTCTCTCTCTC
>QLTV01004391.1:742576-755099 GCA_003457575.1 Thermophis baileyi
CACCCAGCAAACACTCCCCCCCCCCTCCCCGGGGTAGGAAAGCTCTTACATTCGACTTGCTGGGAGGTTGCCTGTTCCTTCGGTTCGGCCTGGGCCTGTCTCGGGTGTAATGCTCCAATTTCTCCCCCGCAGTCGGCAGGTCCATAAGGGATGGTGCGGATGCAGGCTCTGTGCGAGGCAGCAGCCCACTCCCAGGCTCAGCATCCTTTGTGGAAGCAGGGCGTGACTTCGCGGAGGCACGGCTGAGTGACAGCTCAGGCTGGGGACTCCCAATCTTGTTATCTTCGGCTCCTACCTTCAGTGCCAGTTCTGACAGACCTGGAAAGAGGGAAGAGGAAGGGGAGGCAGGGAAGGAGGGAGGGAGGGGGAGGAAAAAGGAGGTGAAAGCGGGGAGGGGGTGGTTGGTGGAGAGTTGCCAGGCAGACAGCAGACTGCCCCTCTGTGCAGCACAGCAACATCTCTTGTCACCTGAAGGCTTGTTCCAGACCAGGCGACTAAACTGACAAGACATGTTTAGCCACCAGGCTCTGGGGGGAAGGGAAATGGACAGGAGAAGCTTGACTTGCCCCAGTAAGGAGGAAGAAGCAAGTCCAGAGAGAAACTCAAGTCTCTGATGTCCAAGCCAGAAGGACTCAGCTCTTAGAACATGTATACATGCACAAGAGAGACAATTTGATGGCTGTTTCCTCCTTTCTCATCTCTCTGGGATTCTGTCAGAGGTTGCCAAGATCCCTCATTGGAAATAAACTAGAGAAAGGGGTTGGATTTCTCTAAAGGCAGCTCTTCCCTTTACCCACGAGGAAGGGACCAGCCTGGGTTCTCCGCTTAATGCAGAGTCAGAGAGATAGAGTTGAGAAGTAGACTTCCATGCAGGCCAAGAAACATTGAAGCACATCTTCAGATGGGTCCAGAAATTAAACCACTTTGTGAATGAAAGAAAATATACATGTCCCAGGATAATGTTGCAGGATGCAATCTGGGTCGGTCACCAGGACCAAGGGTTTATATTTCCAAGCTTCCGGGGTTTTTGCTGGAGCCCATCATCAGAGAACTTCTCTCTCTCTCCAGAACATGTACCTAAACCACTTTGAATATGGATCCTAAACCACTTTGCCCCAAAGCCAGAGGGGAAAAAATGATTGTGCTTAAGTCCCACTGAGGTCAAAAGAATCAATCTGGGATGGTTCATTTAGATTAGATTAGATTAGATTAGATTAGATTAGATTAGATCAGATTAGATTAGATTAGATTAGATTAGATTAGATTAGATTAGATTAGATTAGATTAGATTAGTTTTGATTAGATTTAATTTATTAAACAGAGTTGGAAGGGACCTTGTAGGTCATCTAGTCCAATCCCCCCCACCCAAGCAGGAGACCCTACACCATTTCTGACAAATGGCAGTCCAGACTCTTCTTGAAAGCTTCCAGTGATGAAGCTCCCACAACTTCTGAACGCAACTTCTGTTCCATTGATTGATGGTTCTCATTGTCACAAAATTTCTCCTTATTTCCAGGTTGAATCTCTCCTTGTTCAGTTTCCATCCATTATTCCTTGTCTGGCCTTCAGGTGCTTTGGAAAATAGCTTGACCCCTCTCCTCTCTGAGACAGCCCCTCAAATACTGGAACCCTGCTATCATGTCTCCCCTGATCCTTCTCTTCACTAGACTGGCCATGCCCAGTTCCTGCAACTGTTCATCGTATGTTTTAGCCTCCAGTCCCCTAATCATCTTGGTTGCTCTTCTCTGTACTCTTTCTAGAGTTTCAACATCTTTTTTATAGTGTGGTTATTATTTAGATCCCACGAATTTAAATTAGCATGGTTAATTTTCTTCAGCTTTCAGTGTTTATGGTTTTGTCCAATTTGCATGTTTCAGGCTTGCTGAAATAACCCCCTAACAAATACAACAATATTTTGGTGGCTGGTGGTCAAATTTCTTTTGAGCAGTTAAGAGCTAGAGATGGCAGGACAACCATGTAGAGTTGGTGGGGTTACGTTGTTCCCAGGATATTGCTCATGTTCCTTTTTTTCAGGAAACTTTTGCAAGCTTGTTTTTTAAAGCACCCTTTTCATTAAAGATGTGCTGTGTAGGGAATGTGCTGTTGATTTTTGGCAATTCCAGCATGGAAAATAATGGGCAGAGCTGAATGCGATGTCAAGGTCTAGTGTCAGGCCTGGAAGCCATCTTTTGCATTGGGCCTTCGGGCCTGCCACAATTACTACTGTGGGAAACTGGGAGGGGGGGATTGTATGGAGCATGGGTGATATGTAGAGCCGCGGTGGCGCAGTGGTTAGAGTGCAGTACTGCAGGCTACTTCTGCTGATCACCGGCTGTCAGCAGTTTGGCAGATCGAATCTCATCAGGCTCAAGGTTGACTCAGCCTTCCATCCTTCCGAGGTGGGTCAAATGAGGACCCAGATTGTTGGGGCCAAAATGCTGACTCTGTAAACCGCTTAGGGAGGGCTGGAAAGCACTGTGAAGTGGTATATAAGCCTAAGTGCTATTGCTATTGCTATAGTCATAACGACATTCTTTTCTCAGAGAGTCAAGGCCATCTTGCCCTGCACCTGGAGGGGAGTGGTTAGGAAACATCTCCAGTTGGGATGGTGCATTGATTGGACCATGTGATGGACTTGTGGGTGCTGGGCAGGGGCTTGAACTTTCCTTTGGGTGGGGAAAACCTGGAAACTTTCAGATTCGGGTTTTCCCAGATGTGCCAATATGACATTTCTAATAAAATGGAATTTTGAGGAAACTCATGCCTCGGAGTTTTCTTTCGTTGGGGGTGTTACTTGGAACCCTGACACAAGATTGCCCACTCCACTCAAATAGAACAAGTCTTACCATTTAAACTAGGTGTTGGCAGAAGACTGAGAGAGCAAGTGTGTCTCCATTGGGCAGCCACCTATGGATAGAAGAAACAGTATCTTAAAACTCCACTATGCTGAGCAGATGCAAGCTAAGTATAGAACCAAGGAAGGCATGAGAAAAGCCAAGGCTGGAAGGGATAAATGAGAATATTTTTTAAAGAGAGGGGAATGTCTGGTTAATGTGAAGGGAGTAAGGCAGTTGTTAGCATGCAGAAACATCTGGTTGAACTCGTCAAGCCTTAGAAGGGAAGTAGGATCCCTCCTGGTTACCTGGAGTTCCTATAGAGAGGAAATGCTTGGGAGAAGTTAACACGGGAAGTACGTGCTATCAGCTGTCACCTTACGCTTGCTTCGCTACAATTCGGTGACAGTCTGGCATGAACTCTGGGGAGGATGGATGGGAGCAGGGATGCTTGGAGGGAAATGAAAGTAATTGCTGTATCTCCCTGAGATGCTGCTTCAAGGTCACCCAGCTGGGAGAAGAAGGCAGCGGCATACCAACCTACTCTGGAAGTGACCATTCTTAAAACATCTTGCTTGAACCTGATTGGTTATGGGGGGGGGTTGTCAGTGAGGGGAGGTAGCTCAGGAAGGGAAAAGTTGAACTTAGGGATTTTGGTGTGCAGTTCTCAGTTCCGCTTATGCTTGACGGCAATACATTTGACTTCTAATAAATTTTTTCTTTCCCAACAAACGGAGCCAAGGGTTGTTTTTACTTAGAGGTTGAAGTAGTGGCGGGTTTGACAAATCATTGTCGACTCTTAGCGACCACGTGGCAACATTGCCTTCCTTTAGGATTTGTTTTGTCTTTTCAGCCATCAGCTCTTGGATCTCCAAGGAGTCCCCCACCCCAGTAAGGATGAGGGGCTGTCATGTTTACATTTTAAGATCAATCAAGGTCAACTTGATGCTGCCACCCGCTGAGGTTTTCCAGCGGTTGCTTTGTTCAAGCTCCCAGCATCCCAAATATTGACCATGCTGGCTGCGGCTGGTGGAAATTATATTTCAGCAAGAATCTGACTCACTTGGAAGAGTTCAGCTGGGGCTGAAGCGAGCCATTGTTCAAAGCAGTGGTTAGAATACTTCATCAAGTCAGAGTTTATATCTGTTGTTTTTCAATGACACGGCACATCATTTTACTTTGGACTGGCTGACGTCGCTTTTGCTTTGTCTGTTTCTGTTTTGTGCTGTGCCAAACATTTCTTCTTATTCATAGAAAAGTGTCCGCTTCTACTTTTTTTTTTTTTTAATTCAGAAGAAATTCTGACTATACCTCAATGGAAAACATCCCATTGGCCTTTTTCAGATTAGGAACAACTGACAAATTCTTAGAAACCAAACCAAACCTAACCAATCCACAACCTAGGCTGATTGTGGCAAAACAAGATAAAACATATTATCAAAAGAAATGATTCATCCCAAGAATGAGTTATAAAACAGACTTTTCTTTTGCAGGAACTGAATTTAAGAGTGCATAAATTACTTCTTCTTGGCATAATATTGCTTGAAGACTCTTATTGTCAGCTGCCTTGAACACATAGGGTGGAAATTTGGGGTTATAGTAGACAAAAGAAATACAGTACGATCTTACAAATAGTTTGCTCAGAGCAAAATATTGTTCTTCCTAGTTTAGTGTGGGGATCAAACATACTGACAGGGTGGAAGAGTGGAAGGAAACAGTAGTACAACTTACAACAGTTTCATTTAGTGACCATTTGAAGTTAGAAGGGCATTGAAAAAATGACTTATGACCATTTTTTAAACTTATGACCATTGCAGCATCCCTACGTGATCAAAATTTGGATGCTTGGCAACTGACTCATATTTATGACAGTTGCAGTGTCCCAGGGTCATGTGATCCCCTTTTCTGACCAGCAAAGTCAATAGGGGAGCCAGATTCATTTAACAACTGTGTTACCAACTTAACAATTGCAGTGATTGACTTAACAGCTGTGGCAAGAAAGGTCAAAAAATGGGGCAAAACTCAGTTAACAAATGTCTCACACAACAGATTTCTGAACAATAGAAATTTTGGGCTCAATTGTGGTCGTACGTCAAGGACTACCTGTACACAAAACTCCTATGGGGCCATTAATGTCTTTGCAAGTTGGCCAACCTACTCACCAGCCTGTCTTGAATGGTGGTTAACTCTTCCAAAGTCTTCTCAGTGATAATATCGGTCATGGCCTCCGTAATTGATAGTTGGATCTTCCTATCAAGCACAAGAAGACTTGGTGGGCCAGGAAGAATGAAATATGGAAGCTGAGTAGGTCAAGAGAGAGGATTGCTCAAGACTCCTTGAGCAAGTACCCATATAGTTGTGGGGTGGAAAGAGAAGGTAAGGACCTCTTGCTCCTTCAACCCAATCACATTGGGCCACCAGGCATGCTGAAATCCGAAGGAGAAAACAGCTTACAGGTAAAACCCGCAAGGATGTATATATGAATACGCATATATGTAAGTACACATGCAGCTACTTTCCACCCTTCTGATAAGGCTTGAAGGGGGTGGATTAAGCCCGCTACTTACATAACCTTGTCATACACCTCAGTCAGCAACTGGTCCAGGAAGGTTGTCTCTGATGCATTGCAGAATAATTGCTTCAAGAAATCTGTTTTCTGCAAGATTTGGGGATGCAAACTCTGTGTAGCATCCAACTGGGATTGCACAACTGCCTGTAAGGAAAGCTCAATGAGTATCACTTCCGGGAATTGGGGAAAATTGATTCATTCGTTCCTCACTAGTAACTTCCAGCATCTTCATGGCATCCCCTGGTCACTGTTGAAAGCCAATCCTCATTAGTAATATTTTGGCACAATGATAATTAGAAGACACTGTAAGTAGTTGTCAGTGGGGCAAGTAACTGAGATGATCCTGTCCTTGTGTGTATTTTACATTTCCATGGCTAATTGACACAAGGTTAGTCACCAAGGAGATGTTTGAGCAAAGCTGCTGGAGTGACCAGAAGAGATAAAATCAGAAATGAGTCCAGAAGAGACACAATTGGCATAGAACCAATTTTAAATTACTGTACATACAAAAACAGCAAATAAAGTGGTTTGCTCATCCGGAGACGATGTCATGGGATTAGCAATAGCAATAGCACTTAGACTTATATACCACTTTACAGTGCTTTACAGCCCTCTCTAAGCGGTTCACAGAGTCAGCCTATTGCCCCCAACAATCTGGGTCCTCATTTTACCCACCTCAGAAGGATGGAAGGCTGAGTCAACCTTGACCCGGTGAAATTTGAACTGCCGAACTGCAACTAGCAGTCAGCTGAAGTAGCCTGCAGTACTGCACTCTAACCACTGCGCCACCTCGGATTCCATACTGTTCAAGGCTTATACAAAAAGAAGGGAAGGTCAAAAAACATGAGGCAGACCCAGAAGAAGATGGAGAGACAACATCAAAGACACACTACAACACCAATGGTTGAGGCCGCCAGAAGAGCAAGAACCAGATGCCCGAAGCGTTAAAAGAGGAAGCAAAGAAGTCCAGAAAAGGAAACTAAGGCAGGTGAAAGCAACATTTTTTTCTTTCTGTTGGTCTTCACCTACTTGGAGAAGGCAAGTGAAACCACCTTTGTGGTAAATGGAAGGGACAGTTAAGGGACACTGGGCTTCTGCAGACAGCAATAATGTCAACAGATTGGCCCTGATCACAAGCAACGGACAACAGCAGTAGAAGGACAGGTTGGAACTCTCTGAATGTACCATCAATTTGGTAATATTTAATATAAACCATTCAGTGCCAGATCCTCTGTGGATTAGATCACCTGTCTCCAAGACGCTTTTGGGTTTTCCATGTTAGTGACAATGTATAAAAAAATTAAGCATTTACATCATATTTTCAGCTTCCGTGGTGCTCTCTGAGCTTGGTTGTTTTCTTACAGGCATTTCATTACCCAAACTAGGTAACATCATCAGTGCTAGTAAGGTGTGGGGTTTGCTCCCAGTTACCTAGTTTGAGTAATGAAACGTGTGCAAGAAAACAACCAAGCTCAGAGAGCACCAAGGACCCCGTATTCAACTCTGAGCTACAAATATTCTCCTTTATCTTCAGCTTCTCGTAGTCAGAGAGAGGGACAGGTTTGTGAATTCTCAAAGATATGGCCAAAATAATCCTTCTTCACCTGAAACTTTTCAAATGGACCGAGTGGACAGTTTTGGTATTTCCATTTCCACAAAGCCAGATGGCACCAGAATGGCAAAAGCTAAGCGACATGTTCTTGGACATACTGTTCTATCATATGGAGTAGATATGTTCATTTTTAAAAAGCAATTAAAGCAAGGTTACCAGGACACTAAGTTCCAGGCCAACACCAAATGCTAGCTTTTGCAGTACAAATGTTAGATGAAGAACATAGAAAGGAAGTTGTCTTCTTCTAAATCAGAAAGATTCTCCATCTAGTTCAATATAGGCTTTCTGCGGCTACAGGAGTTTCCCAAAAGATCAAGGAGAAAAAAATGTTTGCAATCAACAGCTCAACGCAACACCAAAGCCCAGCTTTACCTGAATCTCCTTGCTGTAGATCTGAGAAACTTCCTCAATTAGTTTTTCCACTTTGTGCTGAAGCTTGCAGTTCTGGTAGGAAGCCCTTCCCGCTTCATACAAAATGGGCAAAATCTGTTGGAAAAATGATGGGTATAGTTTTCATAAGTAGCCAGCATGGTCTTTGTGATCAACAATGAAAGGAGGTGGACTTCAACAACATCTGAAGAAGGACAGCAAGGGTGATGAACTTCCCACTCTCCATATCAGATCTACCACTGCCAGCAGGCTGATAGGCAGGAATTCTAGGAGTTGTTGTTCATCAATAAATTTGGAAGAACATATTTATTGGACCAACTGTTCTTAGTTTTTTTTTAATAAAACACTGGAATTAAACAAACAGGCAGCACATAAAGCCAACATTTTAAGACCTATATCAAGGAAACTTATTCATGATATCTGAAGATTCCAGCATAACCTTAACTCTTCTGCTATTGTCATTGTCATTGTCATCCACGAGTGGGATGAGAAAGTGAGGTTAGGTGCGTTATGACATCATTGCACAAATGATATGAATTACATAATCGACATGTCATTTATATGAGAATGTCATGTCAGGAGCGACATCCTTATGGTTATAGTACAGGGGCACCTGGCATGACCACTACAATGAAACTGAGAATAGGTTCCCCCAAAACTCTAAGTGTGGTTTATCTTCATCACTGTTGGCTGAATGCAATTGCTTGGAAGCTCAGCATCAAGTAAACCACTAGTCCTGAACTACAAGTCACAATGGCTGGATTCACATAACCAACTCATTCTGAAATTAACTCTGAAAACCACTTTTATTTAGTGTGATGACAAAATCAGGCTAGACCAGTGATGGCGAACCTTTTTCTTCTTGCGTGCCAAAAATGGGAGTGCGCATGCCGGCACCCCACCACCATGTGTGCCAAACTGTGCATGCGCGCATCCCCGCGCATGCCCCCCCCCGTTGGGCCGTTTTTTGCCCTCCGGAGGCTTCAGGAGGCTTCCCTGAAGCCTCTGGAGTGTGAAAAATGGCCCAACGGGCAAACCGGAAGTCCGTTTCTGAACTTCTGGTAGGCCTGTTGGGCCGTTTTTCGCCCTCCCCCAGCTTTAGGGAAGCCTCCTGAAGCCTTTGGAGGGTGAAAACAGCCTTCCACAAGGCCGAAAATCAGCTGGCCAGCCTGCGCATGCGCACTGGAGCTGACATAGGGCAACGCCTCACATGCCCTCATATATGGCTCTGCGTGCCACCTGTGGCACCCGTGCCATAGGTTCGCCATCACGGGGCTAGACAATAAAACTACCTGATAATCAGTGGAACAACTTGCCTCCAGAAGTTGTGAATGCTCCAACACTGGAAGTTTTTAAGAAGAGATTGGACAATCATTTGTCTGAAATGGTAGAGGGTCTCCTGCCTAAGCAGGGGGGTGAACTAGAAGACCTCCAAGGTCCCTTTCAACTAGTCTAGTCTAGTCTAGTCTAGTCTAGTCTAGTCTAGTCTAGTCTAGTCTAGTCTAGTCTAGTCTAGTCTAGNNNNCTAGTCTAGTCTAGTCTAGTCTAGTCTAGTCTAGTCTAGTCTAGTCTAGTCTAGTCTAGTCTAGTCTAGTCTAGTCTAGTCTAGTCTAGTCTAGTCTAATTATTCTATTCTATTCTATTCTATTCTATTCTATTCTATTCTATTCTATTCTATTCTATTCTATTCTATTCTATTCTATTCTATTCAGTAGTCTAGTCTAGTCTAGTCTAGTCTCCCATCCAAATCAAGGGAAGCCATCAAAAGGGAAAGTAATGAACACAATGAAGAAGAAAAAAACCCACATCCATGAAGAGGGTTGCATCCTTGATGGCTTCCTCAGCCCAAAGTAGATCAGCCTTAACTTCCACATCCTGAACACAGCTCAGCAGCCCGATGTATTTCTGCACAGTCTGGCAAGCATCTTTCACTGCCTAACAATGAAAGCAAGACCATTAGATGTTCCAAGACAACGTCGCAAGAATAGGTCTGCCCTAGAAAGGGAAAGGGAAACTGAAAGATGTCTGATCCCTGAAAAACATGTTTAAGTACTTTACCTGGAGTACTTTTGTTGGAATAGGACTTGTAGCCTTCTTCTGGAGTAGCATAGACATGCACAGGACATGTTTCTAGTGAAAATCTATATGATGTTGTACCTTTATTCCTTTGCCCATAAAATCAATTGTCCCACATAAAATTCAAGTTTTATGGTTCAAGACACTGATGATGTTACCTAGTTTGGTAAAGAAATGTCTGCGAGAAAACCACCAGTTTCAGAGAGCACCAAGGACCCCACAGTTCAACCCGGCGCTATAAATATTCTCTTCTATCAAGGCATTGTAGTCTCTTCTATACTGATTCCACCAGGTGTACTGGATTTCAACTTCCAGAACTTCTAACCAAAGGCTGAGTAAGCATGCTACATTGGGAAAAATATTGCTTAATAGTTTTTAAAAATGAAAAGAGGAGATCCTTTGATGATTGTTTACCACCTGTAGACTTATAGAAGGTCTTGGTCAATGTGAGAGAAGCTGAATTGTCCAGCCTTCTATAGTCCTGATTTAAAGAGAAAATGGATGGAAAAGGGGAATTTGCTTTAATGTGGTTTTCAAATTTCCCATCACCTTCCGTACCTTTACACTTTCAATTACACACACTAGTCAGAATTCAGGTGGAATTCTGCCACTGTATACTGTAAACTGGGTGGACCCATTGGGATCAATTCATAGTGAGGCAGGAATACCTATCGATTGATTTGGTGGCTATAGGCCAGCCAGGGTCAGCATCAGAATCTGGTATTTTGAGGCAAATTCACATCTCAATGAAGCATTGATTATTTCTCATCTTGAATGCTATACGAGAGAGACATTTCCCAAGAGACATCGTCACATTTCCGATTCCAGAACAGTCTAGCATTTGGCGAAATATAAATAGCACCTTCCCCCTTGTTGCAGATTATAACATTTAATTGTACCAGCAGCATCCCAGTTTGAATTGGAGGTCTGCCACTGTGGAGGCTTGCAGGCTGAGAATAAGGGGACATATTTCGTTGAGGAGACTGCCCTCAAACATGGACTCAGAAATGTTCTTGAACTTTGGGATCCCCATCTGCTCTGGATCGTAAAAATAACCTCACGGTGTTGTTCTAAGACCTGGAAGATAACAACTGTGAAGCAGTTGACTTGTTTTACAATTTTATTCTTATTGCTGGCAGTCTTCATGGACCTCTTGGGAACAGCTCATAGTCTTTAGATCTGCCTTCTCCAAGCAGCATCTTGTAGAGGTGCTGAATTTCAGAATAGAGCTGGAAGGGACCTTGGAGGTCTTCTAGTCCAAACCCCTGCTCGAGCAGGAGACCCTATACCATTTCAGACAAGTGGCTGTCCAGTCTCTTCTTCAAAACCTCCAGTGATGAAGCACCCACAACTTCTGAAGGCAAGCTGTTCCACTGGTTAATTGTCCTCACTGTTAGTGAGTGGTAACTCCTTACTTCTAGGTTGCTTCTCTCCTTGATTAGTTTCCATCCATTTTTTCTTGTCCTGCCTTCTGGATGCTTTGGAAAAGAAGTCAACCCTCTCTTCTTTGGGGCAGCCTCTCAAATACTGGAATACTGCTATCATGTCACCCCACTAGTCTTTCTTTTCTGTAGACTAGCCAAACACAAATCCTGCAACCGTTTTTTTGTTTTAGTCTGAATATAATGCCTGTCCCTATATACATCAACTCTCAACATTCCCAGCCAACCGATGTGCATTTTGACGTATTGACTTTAAGCAACATCTTTTGCCTTTGCTAGAACATGTGGGCAAGCTAGATGCAAAGCAACAAAGGTAGGTTCCAGGTATTCCCACCTGTTCAGAAGAGCTGGCTTGACTGTCTAGCTGGAGCTGGCCTTTTTCCTTGAGCAGGTTTGCTTGAATCTGATTTCTTGCAAGGTAAGACTGTATCTGTAGACACACAAACAGACACGTCACATACAGAAGGAATAGATATGCCCTTTCCCTTCTACCTAAACAAGCAGCTACACTTACCAAAAAATAAGTATCATATGCCCACCATCTTGGAACATGCACGATTACATAAATACTGTACATAAATCCTTTGGTGGAACCTGAGCATTCAAAAGAAGCTCCCAAGCTAAACAAGGTTGCTTCCTGGGTTAAATTATTACCCTTTCTCTTTCAACATCCCTTCCTCCTTCGTATACCTGGTGCACAATTTCCTCCATTTTCTCTGGATGACTCCGGTAAGCCACAGCAATGTCGTTCATGGGCAAAGGCATTTTCGTGAGGATGAAATTCCTGGGGAGCAGGCACCAAATTCATTAGATGACCCAAATTACAATGACCTTTTCAGGACATTGTCCATGGCAGTGGTGTGCTTGGCCCCATCACTGGGGTACACAGAAAGGGCAAAGCAATTCAAATATCGATGTCTATAAGTCCGTAGATATTGAGAAGTATGCTTAAATACATTGGCTTTTATTCAAGTTTCTGAATTGTACACTTCAACATTTTGGTTAGTTCTAGCCAACTTGCACACTCAGATGGAAAAGAAAGGTGGAATACCTAGACCAGGGGTCCCCAAACTTGGCAACTTTAAGACTTGTGGACTTCAACTCCCAGAATTCTCCAGCCAGCTATGCTGGCTGGAGAATTCTGAGAGTTGAAGTCCACAAGTCTTAAAGTTGCCAAGTTTGAAGACCTCTGACCTAGACTTATGGACAAAAGTGAGCCCAAAATTTCTGTTGCTAAGTGAGACGTTTGTTAAGTGAGCTTTGCCCCATTTTGTGACCTTTCTTGCCCCAGCTGTTAAGTGAATCATTGCAGTTGTCAAGTTAGTAACATGGTTGTTAAGTGAATCTGGCTTCCCTGTTCACTTTGCTTGTCAGAGGTCGCAAAAGGTGATCACATGACCCAGGGACACTGCAACCGTCATAGATATGAGTCAGTTGCCAAGCATCTGAATTTTGATCACGTGACCATGAAAATGTCGCAATGGTTGTAAGCATAAAAAATTGATCAAGTCACTTTTTTCAGTGCTGTTATAACTTCATACAGTCACTAAATGAACTGTTGTAAGTCGAGGACTACCTATATAAATCCATCCATGCATCC
>QLTV01004391.1:755179-766886 GCA_003457575.1 Thermophis baileyi
TGCATCCATCCATCCATCCATCCATCCATCCATCCATCCATCCATCCATCCATCCATCCATCCATCCATCCATCCATCCATCCAAAAGGTAAATCTATTTTTTGGCTATTTAAGGAATGTATAGGAAGAAAGGGCTACATATGAAACATGTTCGGTGTTTTGATGCTAGTTAATTCAGGATTGTTTTCTAGTTCCAACTGCAGAAATATGTATTAAGGCAGAAAATATGAAAGTCAGCACTTACCTTGGGGAGTTTGCTAATGTTAATTCAGCAAAACTAACAGAGTCTTATGATACCTCAAAGACTAACACGTTTAATGTAGCATGAGCTTTCTAGCGTTCAGTTTTCTTTAGCAGGAACATGAAGTAGTTGCTCAACACATCAACTCAGGTGCTTCATTATGGTGGGTTTTAAGTCACAATTGGCTGCATTTGTAACAGACACAAAACTACACAGGTAGTCCTCGACTTACGACCACAATGGAGCCCAAAATTTCTGGTGCTAAGTGAAACATTTGTTAAGCGAATTTTGCCCCATTTTATGACCTTTCTTCCCGCAGTTGTTAAGTGAATTACTGCAGTAGTTAAGTTAGTAACACGGTTGTTAAATGAATTGACTTCCCCATTTGATATTTGCTTGTAAGAAGGTCGCAAAAGGAGATCATGTGACCCCGGGACACTGCAACCGTCATAAATATGAGTCAGTTGCCAAAAGTGTCAGAATTTTGATCACATGACCATGGGGATGCTGCAACGGTCGTACGTGTGAAAAACGGTCATAAATCACTTTTTTTCGGTGCCGTTGTAACTTTGAATGGTCACAAAATGGACTGTTGTAAGTCGAGGACTACCTGTAAACTCATAAAGCTCTGACGACTCTTGAACCAAATTATGGTGTAACTTGCTGTGTGATCCCAGTTATCCTCCTTCTTGATGAACTTATCTTTTCTTTTATGTACACTGAGAGCATATGCACCAAGACAAATTCCTTGTGTGTCCAATCACACTTGGCCAATAAAAAAAAAAATCTATTCTATTCTATTCTATTCTATTCTATTCTATTGTATTCTATTCTATTCTATTCTATTCTATTCTATTCTATTCAACATACTATGGCTGAATTCACACAACATTTATAAAGTAGGCCAGATAGAAGATGTATTCTGTGCTAAATCTAGCATCAAGCTCCTTTAATCTTTATTGTGATTTAGCATGCTGTGCGAAAACAAATGGGTTAGGATTTACAGGTAGTCCTCGCTTAATGACTGGTTGCTTAGGGACCGTTCAAAGTTACGACAGGCTGCCAAAAGGTACTTATGACCTGATTTCAAAGTTCTGACTGGCGCGCCCATCCTTTGTGGTCACTTGATTGCATTTTGGAATGAATTTATGAGTCCAAACCTTTTCTTATAACCCATAAAAATATTTAATTTTAACTTATTTAATTGCCTTGTGTGGCCTGAAGCACTTTTATGTGTTTCAGTTTCAGGCTTTGCATCCTGCCAAGGGACTCATGAACAAATTACGCATCATCAAAACCCAAGTTTAAAAATAATTCCGACGCATAAAAATTTCGTCCTGCAAAAGATTTGACCCAGCTTCTCCAGTTTATGTTGACATTGTTGTTATTATCATTATATTATCTTGTACATTTGGATGCTGGTAAGAAAAAAGTTAGGGAAAACTTGAAGTTGCTAAATGTTCCTTATTTTCTGTATATATATATATATTTAGCACTTGGCTACCACTATAAAAAAGATAAAGATACGCACCTTTCCAAAGCTGAAATCACATCAAGAAATCCGCATAAGGTTATGTTGTTTCTATCCCACATTAGAGTCCTATGAACAGATAAACTTCTAATAAAAAATAGACTTGGTGCAGACATCAAGCAATTGGGTGCATCCTCTAAGTTTTCCCTCATTAAAAATATCTGTTCCACTCCCCCTGAAAATACTTTGCTACTTTCTTCTAGGATGTTTTTTCAACATTTGAATCCAGGGTAGATGGCTGTCAACCTTTCTAGGTTGTCCAGACCAAGAAACCAACTCCACATGCAGAGTAGAAGTAGGCTTTATTGAGATAGGCCATAGTAACAGAATCTTGCAAGTTGGGTTGTGTTTTTCCTCCCCTGCCTTTCATACTCCAAGAAGTCAAGAAGGAGCTCACCTCCTCCTTACCCTTTCTCCTTTCCCAAGGCTTAAGGAATGTTTCTTGCTCTTGTTGTTTCTGAAACAGCTTCTGAGTATTTCCCTCAAGATGATCTTTGTGGCCCTCTACAATAACCTTGGCAAATCTAGACAGCATACTAAAAAGCAGAGACATCACCCTGCCAACAAAAGTGTGTATAGTCAAGGCTATGGTTTTTCCTGTTGCAATGTATGGCTGTGAAAGTTGGACCATAAGGAAGGCTGAGCGCCAAGGAATTGAGGCCTTTGAACTACGATGCTGGAGAAGACTCCTGCGAGTCCCTTGGACTGCAAGGCGATCAAACTGGACAGTCCTAGAGGAGATCAACCCTGACTGCTCTTCAGAAGGCCAGATCCTGAAGATGAAACTCAAATACTTTGGCCACCTAATGAGAAGGAATGACTCACTGGAGAATTGGCCACCTAATGAGAAGGAAGGACTCACTGGAGAAGAGCCTAGTGCTGGGAAAGATTGAGGGCAAAAGAAGAAGGGGACGACAGAGAACGAGGTGGCTGGACGGAGTCACTGAAGCAGTTGCCGTGAGCTTAAATGGACTCCAGAGGATGGTAGAGGACAGGAAGGCCTGGAGGAACGTTGTCCATGGGGTCATGATGGGTCGGACACGACTTCATGACTAACAACAACAATAGCCTTGAGGTTTTCTGCTGGTGTTCCACCCATGTTACTAAGTCCTAAGCCCTATTCAGGCTTCTGAACTCAGCCAGTTTAGTCAGTCACTTTTGGGGGACATAGACTTGCCCCCCAATTCTTCTACCTTGACATGTCAGAGACAAAGCTTGTCTATCTCTCTGGCAAATAAAAAATTCTTCTAACAAGTTCTGTCTTTCCCACCCTACTCTTTCATCAATTGATAGAGAGGAAGTCCAACACACCGGAGAGTTTTATTCACCGACAAAGCTTTGGCCAGTATTTTGGCACCCAAGTCTCCCATGGCATTGCCGCTGATATCCAAGGCCACAAGATGGCTGTTGCTTCCTAAACCATCCAGGAGAATGCTGGTTCTCAGCTTCAGGCGTGATTCGGCCACTGATACAGATTCAACCGACTGAAATAAAATCAGGGAAAAACAAAGCAGAAAACTTCTAAGTGCTAACATCCATCTTGGTCATATCAGAGAGGACAAGGAATAGGTAGGCTGGTTCACACACAACGTACTAAACCTTGTCAAGGCTGAACTCAAAAGCAACGATCGTGTTTTCATAACTTATTATATTTAAATAAATATATACATATTATTCCTTAGAGTTAGGTTTGGGTCTCTTCCACTGACTCAGTGGCTGAGGTCATGCAACTGACTAAACTAGGTTAAAACATAGTTCATATGGCATGCACTGATAATAAACAGCTTGAATGGCACAATCAAGTTTACCTAACATACTATCAGCCTCGCAAGATAGTCCAGAATAGAAGCACATCCAGAAGAACTAGCTCTACTTTATTTTAAGGTGACATTAACAGAATGGTCAAGAGTTGACCAGCCTTGCGGCCCACGGGCCAGATGCATCACGTGCTGGCCACGCCCATGCCCTGTTTAGTGAAGGGGAAAAAGCCACAATATGTCACGTGACGCCTTCGTGACAATGCGAGTTTGACACCCCTGGTCTAGCACATTGTACAAAATTGATCTGGTCTGTGATTCAAACTTTGAAAGCAGATTATATTTTAATTATCAGCCTGCTATCAAATAGACATGGACCTTTGTAAGACTTCAAATTTATAAAAATAGGGATGCTGATAAGTTTACCCCAGAGATGATGAGGTACTACAAACAATGAAGCTTTCTTTTTTTAAGTCCCACTTACACAATCTTCATCCTGAATGAGTTGAACAATCCGGTGCAAGGTGTCAACTAGAGTGTCTCTAGGGGAATTTAAAAAAAAAGAAAAGAATTTGGCAACTCTTGAGTTTTAATTCATATAATTAAATCTCCTGTAAGAGGTCTCCAATTGCCTCAGTAGATTGATCTGATGGAGAAGCTTCAAGTGCTATAAAACACCTTCTGTCTGAAGTTGTTCTAATCTTGCAAGTGCTGTAGCCTTTAAAACTTACCCTTGGACAATTGAGTGCAATAGAGATGACTTCTTTACTATGTGACCAGATGATCAGTTGAGCATCAGATCTTTGTTTCAAATTCTCATTAGCAAGCAGACCATTTTTAATTATGATGCCTATCCTGTGGATGGGTCTACTCTTACCAAAAGCATAGCAATGCTATCTTATTTGGGGCTTGCTTTTTTTAATGCCAAGAGAGTGCTGAATGCTTACCTAGATTGGATGTTAAAGTTCTTCCCTAATGCGACATGCTTAATGGATTTGCTTCGGTTGAGGCTCAAAACCAGCGTCACCATGTCAGAATCAAAGCCTGCAGAAAAGAGGTGTTCAGACAGGAACCACAAGTGTCTAATTCAGGAGGAGGTAAACGTTTTGAGCCATTGGACACCCTGGAAATGCTGAGGGCATGCAATGGACTTGTTCTCACCAATGGCTTTTATGGGAGAAGGACTATTCACAAAATGGCAAGGCTATTCTTGGTATTTTAGGGTGGGTTTTTAAAATGAGATTTTACTATTAGGTTTTTATTGAATTTTTGGAAGCCAGCCAGAGACATTAAAGGAACAAAGGACATGGTTATTTAAAAAATAAATAGATTCCCCTTCCCTTCCCATTCCCAGAAAGCAAGCAGTTGAGATTAAAACATACAAAGAACCGGTTGCAGGAATTGGGTATGTCTAGTTTAATGAAAAGAAGGACTAGAGGTGACATGATAGCAGCCTTCCAATATCTAAGGGGTTGCCATAAAGAAGAGGGAGTCAAGCTATTCTCCAAAGCACCCGAAGGCAGGACAAGAAGCAATGAATGGATGGAAACTAATCAAGGAGAGAAGCAACCTAGAACTAAGGAGAAATTTCTTGACAGTGAGAACAATTAATCGGTGGAAGGACTTGCCTCCAGAAGTTGTGGGTGCTCCAACACTGGAGGTTTTTAAGAAGAGATTGGACAGCCATTTGTCTGAGATGATATAGGGTCTCCTTCTTGAATAGGGCTTTGGACTAGAAGACTCCAAAGTCGCTTCCAACTATTATTTTGTTATTCTAGTCTAATTCTCTCTCAACCATCTCAGAGATTGGTCCAGAGTCACCCAGTTGGATCCCCGCCTAAGAGAGGAGTAGATCACACAGTCTCCTGGTTTCTAATCCAGCACCTTAACCACTATGCCGAAACTGGATTTCCAGATTGTACTCCTGTGGAATCACTCTTGAGAGGGAAGATGAGGCAGATAATCCATTGACAAAGACCTCCACCAAAAGCAGTGCTTAGCAAGATAACACAGGCTGAACATAAAGGGGAGGGGTATGTCTTGCAAACAAAACAGTACTTAGATGCTATAAACCTAGCAAGACCCCACCTGCTTCTCTTTGGGAAGTGTGTGCCCGCAAACTTGGTCATGAACTGAATGAGTACTCTGGATATCCCACAAAGATTTTTTTAAAAAAAAAAACCTGCTTTCCTAATTGAAAGCCAGAGAGATTATTGCACTGACCGCTATCCAGATACAGCAACAACTGCTTGGGTTAATGTCAGGATGAAAAATGTAGGAAACATCACCCTCCCCTTATTCTCAACAGGCGGGCAGAGAACAAATAGACCTACCGTTGTCTGACAAATTCAAGTCACAGATTGAACTGGCATCTGATATCAGATCCTGGATCACTTGGGCTCCTGCCGAGCTCAGCTATGAAATAAAGATCAGAGTAGTGAGGGTCAGATAGTTTTGTTGTAGTAACGTTGAACTATTCAGAAAAACGATGATCCATTTAATCTTCAGAAGCTTCTAAAATCAATATATCTTCTCTGTAGCTACTGAAAGTAGCTTATATCTATTGACAGATATCTCCCAACATGGAGGGTGCACGGAATTATTATGACTAGGAACAAATAGTAGAGTAGATCTTCCAAATTCAACTAGTCGCTTTTTCTCATGGCAGATATAGGGCCCCCCAATTTATTCAAAAGAAGTGTTGTAGACCTTGCATAAACATAGCTTTTTTATTGTTTTTCATCAAAGCAGGCACACTTTTTTTCAGACCAACCTGAAAAAAGATGATTGATTAAAACACAATCTTTCTAAACAAGCCTATTCTGCTTGGCTTGATTTAAATGCAAAAAGGCTATCAGTATGCAATTTTTGCAAAAAATTATATCTGTATAATGGTATCTTAGAACCCCAGTCTTCTCAGTGACAGGAAATACATTTAGAATGAAATGTCTTCAAAGAAAATCCAATTGCCTCTTTAAAAAGCACCTTTGGGACAACCATGACCTGGTTGACTGAGAATCTCCATAGACATTTAGAACGACTTCCCCTTATTCTCCTTGATGAATCTCAAGGGGAGAGGGGGAACTGTAATATTGTGTTCCCTGTGTATTTCCAGCTTCTTCACTTCAAATTTCTGGAACTGGCTCTTGTACCATCAATCAGATGTGCTTCCTAGGAAATCACTGTTTACCTCACAGCTACTAAGGTCCAGGTGCAGGTTCTTCAGTTGAGTATTGTTGACTAAAGCCTGAAGCAAAGCTCTGAGGAAAGCCAAAAAGGAAACAAGTGATGAATTAGTCAACTCTCTTGTTGACACATTCCTTAATGCAGTTTGTCCCATGTCGTGGCCATATTTCATCTTTCTGTCTCTCCCCTCAGAGGACTCAGCTCAAAGTTTTCACCTCTCCTTTACCTTAAAGCCTCTGGTGGAAGCTTGGTTCCAGACAGGGAAACGTGTTGTAGGGCAGAGGCCTGGCTGAAGAACTGGCCAATTGCAAAAGGATCACCTCTGGATTTTCTGAGGAGGAAAAAAAAACTCCTAAATTTTATGTGAGGACCCACCAACTCTTGGAAAGCAATCACATCTCTTCCAGGAAATGGCAGTAATTGAGTACCACAAACCCAGCATGAATTCGGATAGAATAGCATCTCTAAAGGAACCCTTTCCTGTTTCTACACTCCACAAGTCTTTATCCAATCAGTATTTTGGGAAGCCACAGGATCCAAGTATTTACAATATGACAAAGTCATAACTGACTTTGGTTGATCACAGAAAACTAAGCGAGATCAGATTTGATTAGTAATTCAGTGGTAATAATGTTGGAAAAGAAGAAGAAAGTAATGGCAAACCAGAGAACAATGTAGATCAGTGTTTCTCAAACTCAGCAACTTTAAGATGTGTGGACTTCAACTCCCAGAATTCCCCAGCTAGCATGGTTGGCTGGGGAATTCTGGGAATTCTGGGAAGTCCATGTATCTTAAAGTTTCTGAAGATGAGAAACATTGACATAGATGAATCCAAGTTCAACATAAAGGAAATGAAATTTTTGATATTCTAGAAAGAAGGATGCAACAGTTCTGAATACTTGAAGATCAAATATTTCTCCAGCAAAAGGCATTTTGCACTTTTGAACCAGCATGTCAGAACCACAATTTATTTAGTTATTTTTGCAAATCCTGTATATTTTCAAACAGGATTTAAATTTTGCAGGGCTCTTCAACTGTTTTAAAATAGATGTGAAAATTAAGGCTTAAAAAAAATATCTCTCGGTATTTATTAGGAAAAGTAGGATCTCTATTGCTTGCAGACATAAGTGCATTTAGCTTTAAAAACACACAACAAATTCTCCAACGGATGCTCTAACCAGATCAACAGAAGAATGAAAAAAAGGATGGAAATAAAAATGAATAGATTCATCCATCACTTTTTAAAATTTTGCAGCCTGGTGGCTGCTGCAGTATCTTGCACAGAGTTGCTTCTAGTTTAACAATCTGGAGAGACAACAACACTTTTTCTTGTCTCAGTAATAAGGCATTTGTCAACGGTTGCTGGACAGCTCCCTGCGAAGCACGAAAGGCTAGTAAAGACCAAGTAGATGTTGGTCGCATGAGGCTGTGTAGAAGAAATATTGCTACTGTAGACTGTGTCTTGAGGACGCAAATGATTTTGGACCTCCAAGATTTAATGTGCAAATGCAAATTCTGGCAGAGATTATTCTCAAGATCTAAATTACAAACACGTACAACGATTACTCAAAATCAGGGCTTCTGCTTGAAGATCAGGAACAAGGCAAATCTTTTATGCAGCAGAGAGCCAGTTGGATTAAAATTCCGAAATAATTTTTGGCCTCATCTCCAGTTTAACCCTTTAGAGCTTTTTGGAAGTCAAAAGTAATTTTAAAATGGAAAGCACCTCCATCCTGCTTCAGAATGATGGACCATATGTGATCTAGTCCCCCCCCTAAAGAATTGGCTGATTTGGGTTCTTATAAGCCTAGCCTTGCAAAAACTCTCCCTTTGTTCTCTGTACATTTGTGCTCAATGTTGCAACTAGAACCATTGTGGTATGTTTTTGCATCTGGCTGTGTTTGCCTGGGAAGGCAATCACTGTCTTTTATTTGCAGTTAAAGTCCAATATTTTGTCATCTGGAAAAATGCGGCTTCAGAGTTATGCCAAATGGCAATAGGTAAGGGAGCACAGAAAAGCCAACTTGTTTAAGAAAAGGCAAGCAAGTTTCTGCTCCCCTCTAGATTTATGATCCTTGTCATCATTGTTCTTTTGTCTTATGCTGGTTTTGTTTTGTTTTTCTATTTGTTCTTTGTTTTCGAATGGTTTAACGGTTATAAATTGCCAAAAGCTGTTGGGACTTGGGTGGCGTATGCATTTAAATATATCATTATTTTTATCATCATCATGATGGCTGGCCCCACAGTCAGCTAGAGGTAAAGACTGGATTTGGCATTTTTATCCACCTATCGTCCTTAACAAGGACCTGGGAATAGGCAGATATTCCTGTTTCATGGTATTAAAAGTATTTTTGCAGGATGTAAGCTGTTACAAGTCAAGCTGCCTTTTGTAATTGACGGTTGGGGATTTTGTCAATGCTGATGGTATTTAAATGGTGGCTCCAGCTGCTTTGGGTTTGTATGAGGAGCCTATTACTATTCATTATTCATTCATTATTCATTATTATGGTTGTTTGCACAGTTAGCCAGATGTTTAGTGTGAATCTGGCATTTTTATCCACCAACGGAGTCCTTCCCAAGGACTTGCGATATGCAGATGTGGTTTGATTCCAGGTCCTTAGGAAAATTTACTGTGGTTCATCAGCCAGCCAGATGTTCAGACTGGATTTGGCACATTTATCCACCTATTGCATCCTTCCCAAAGGACCTGGGAGAGGCAGAAGTTGTCGTTCAATGGTATTAAAAGTATCATTGTAGGATGTAAGCTGTTCCAAATAGAGCTGTCTTTTGCAATTGACAGATGCAGATTGCGTCAATGCCGATGGTGTTCGTTCCTCTAGCAAATTCCAAAGCAGGTGTGTGTGTGTGTGTGCAAGTGCAGTGGTGAACCCAGCCTTCCTACCCCCTTCACCAACCTATCCCCCCAGCCGGAGAAGTTCAGCAAAACATTTCAGGCTCTTACTTGTGAGAGTAAACATTCTTGCAGAGATTCAGATGAGTCAGGTTTACACAGCATCCACCGGCCAAGGCACCGAAGAGCTGGCAAGAGGAATAAAAATAGCCAGGGACATGGTGAGAAACAAGTCAACTCATGGAGCAGCTGTCTGGTTTAACATACGAGGGTTCCCTGTCCTTTTACTACAGGTGCTCATGACATTCTTTGCAGTCATGATGGACTTCACCAAAATGATGCAAAAAAAAAAAAAGGACAGGATGTCACACATTCCAGGAGGATCGGAAACAATGGTTGCTATGGTAGTTGCTCACCATATCTAGAGCACAGTCTGACCCAGAGAGATCGAGATGACCCAAAGCATTTGGCTGACTCAGGAAGGAAAACAAGCCCTGGAAAAAACAGAGACAGAGGAGAGTGGATGCAAAGAGAAATTGCTACTGTGCTCTTGTCAAGAACTTCTACTTAGGGCATGACATCAACTTAACAACCACAATTCAGGGCCAGAATTTTTCCATGCCTAAACAAGGCAATTCTTAAGTGAGTGGCGCCCGATTTTACAACCGTTTTTGCCATCGTTGTTAAGCAAATTGCTGCAGTTGTTCAGTGAATTCTGTGGTCATTAAGCAAATCCGGCTCTCCCCATTGATTATGCTTGTCGGAAGCCAGCTGGGAAGGTCACAAATGGTGATCACATGATCCAGGGATGCTACATACCAGTTGCCAAGCATCTACTCTCCACTAGAGCGGGGATGCAAGGAATGTTGCGGGTCCCATCCCCTAAGGGCCCCGTCCCGAGGAGATACATCTAGTGGGACCCAGAAGAAGGGCCTTCTCCGTGGTGGCTCCCTCTCTCTGGAACATCATCCCCCCCAGAGATTAGATTGGCCCCCACTCTAACCCTCTTTCGGAAGGCCCTGAAAACATGGTTTTGTCAGTGGGCCTGGGGAACCCAGAGGGAGTTGGAGCTCATTAAATGGTTGAATTGATTGTGTGTTGTCGCTGAGGGGTGGATGGGGGGTTTATTATTTTAATATTTTATTATTTTTATTTCTTTTATATGGTGTTTTTACATCCTTGTAAGCCGCCTTGAGTCGCCGTGTGCGAGTAGGCGGCAATATAAATTTTCGAAATAAAATAAAATAAATAAATAAATCCAAATTTTGATTATGTGGCCATAAGCGCGAGGACTGATTGCAAGTCACTTTTTTCATTGCTGTTGTAAGTTTCGAAAGGTCGCTAAACAAATGGCTGTAACTCAAGGACCAGCTGTACATAACATTACCTACCCCTGAAGCGTTCAGAAATGGAGCAGGCTGAAAGTCCTGCTGTGAAATGATTTTATGAGATTATAATTCTGCTTGAGCTACATTAGTGATGTTTCCAGCCTCCACTGAACTATCTTTACAGATCCAAAAGTTTTTAAGGTTGGGGTAGCTTAAGAAAGGGTGCAATGTTACACATTTGTCAGTCATTTTTGGGACTGATTTTTAAAGAACCTTTCTGCTGAATTTTGGCCATGTGACTGTTTAAAATCAGTGGTGCTGATTTAACCTATAGCACAAGATTTTCAAATAGATTTTTTTTTTAAAAAAAAGCAAACCCTTCATTGGCCTCACTATGATGCATGATCTGGTCATTAACTCACTTCTTGATTCTTCAGCCATTAAATATGATCTTAGTTGACTAAAATGTTCCCCTTTATTATATAATAATATAGTATAGTATAGTATAGTGTAGTATAGTATAATATAGTATAGTATTGTAATGTAATGTAATGTAATGTAATGTAATGTTTAATATAATAAATATTATAAATTGGCCTCACTATGATGCATGATCTGGTCATTAACTCACTTCTTGATTCTTCAGCCATTAAATATGATCTTAGTTGACTAAAATGTTCCCCTTTATTATATAATAATATAGTATAGTATAGTATAGTGTAGTATAGTATAATATAGTATAGTATTGTAATGTAATGTAATGTAATGTAATGTAATGTAATGTTTAATATAATAAATATTATAATATAATAT
>QLTV01004391.1:782216-814689 GCA_003457575.1 Thermophis baileyi
GTGGGGGAATAGAGATAGCTGGGGTTTTGTAGCCAAAACAAAATACTTTCTCTTGGGAACCAAGGTTATTCTCACACCTGGCCGAAGGAAGGAGTGATGTCTCCAGGCAACTGGACGGCACCTTGATTGGATGATGTGACTGATTGTTTGGGGAGGGGGAAAAACTTTTACTTTTAATTAAATGAAAACCGTGGGAACCTTCAGAGTCGGTTTTCACCAGAACTGTGCCAATATGATATATCCAATAAAACTATTCTTTGAAGAATCTACCTGCCTCGGAGTTTTGTTCGCTATGGGTGTATTACTTGGAACCCTGACAGCGATCTTCCCAGCCAGCTTCCTACAAGCAAAGTCAATGGGGCAAACTGGGTTTGTTTAATGACCATTTGTTTAATGACCATTCCAGAACTCCCCAGCCCACCTGGGGAGTTGATGTCCACACATTTTAGAGTTTTTAAAGTTGAGAAACGCTGTCCTAGAGTTTCAAGGCAGTCTGGAAACAGCCGTCTCCCAAACACCAGGCGATTTCAGTCATTGCTGCCAGCAACATTAAGCTAAGTCGACCATCACTTAGGTTGTTTGTAAGGAAATGCCGTCTTCCTTTTTCTTAATGAGGAGCAGGAATATAATTTTATTCTAAAAGGGACCGTTGCCCTTTCACGGCTGGACATTTCCAATTTAAATGAGATTAGATTGACTGTTGAATGTCAGGGTTCTTAAGAGGTCTGGGCATCCTGCCTCCTGTGCCTTTTGCTGCACTACTCAGTTAGACCAATGCTTCCATTTATTTCATCCCCAGTGTCACGAAAATATCCCCATCACCTAAATGTCTGTGCGTCATCAGTGCTCAGAAAGAAACCGAAGACGGGTGAACGACACCGAAGACGTCGGGAGCTGCCAAGGAGAAGGCTTCAATTTTTTTTAAAAAAGTCTCGTACCGTTGCAAGCAAAGATTTGAGGCCTGATGATATGCAAGTTCTTATGACAATTTCTTTGCAACATTCACTATGGGAAAGGAAGGGTTTCTCCAAGAAGATACCATAAACTCAACCAGCGGGGGTGGGAGGAAAGCATACGAGCCGCGGTGGCGCAGTGGTTAGAGTGCAGTACTGCAGGCTATTTCTGCTGACTGCCGGCTGCCTGCAATTTGGCAGTTCAAATCTCACCAGGCTCAAGGTTGACTCAGTCTTCCATCCTTCCGAGGTGGGTAAAATGAGGACCCAGATTGTTGGGGGCAATACGCTGACTCTGTAAACCGCTTAGAGGGGGCTGTAAAAGCATTGTAAAGCGGTATATAAGTGCTATTGCTATTGCTATGTTTTATAGAGGAGGAAGCAGATCACACAGTCCATTCCCCAGCCTCAACTTACCTTTTTAGCTTCTCTCATTTTGATCAACTGCACAGCTAGGAAGCTGAAGCTAACGTGGACCTGCAAAGAGAAACGTACGAGTGTTATTCCAGACTTGCTTTTGGCATAACAAGCAGATAGCTAAACATTTTAAAGAGAAAGCTGAAACCTACACAGGTAGTCCTCAACTCACTACAACTGGGCCCAAAATATCTGTTGCTAAGCAAGGCGGTTGTTAAGTGAGTTTTGCTCCATTTTCCAATCTTTCATACCACGGCTGATAAGCGAATCATTGCAGTTGTTAAAGAGAATTTGGTTTCCCCATTCGCTTTGCTTATCAGACGCCATCTGGAAGAGTTACACATAGTGATCACGTGACCATTGGGAATGCTGCAACAGTCGTAAGTGTGAATACCGGTCATAAGTTACTTTTTTCTGTTCTGTTGTAACTTTTGGTCACTAAATGAATGGTTGTAAATCAAGGATTACCTGTATGTATAAGGAGAAATTTCTTAACAGTTTGAACAATTAATCCGTGGAATGACTTGCCTCCTGGAGTTGTGGGTGCTCCAACACAGGAGGTTTTTAAGAAAAGATTGGACAGCCATTTGTCTGAAATGGTTTAGGGCAGTGATGGCGAACCTTTTTTCCCTCGGGTGCCGAAAGCGCGCATGCACGTGCCCACACCCATAATTCAATGCCCCCCATGACCCCCTGCGCATGCATGCGTGACCCCCCTGTGCTGTCCCGCCCCATGTTCATGCAACCCCCCCATGTTCCCCCGCGCATGCGTGTACGACCCCCCCCGCGCCCTGTTTTGGGCCTAGCAGGCCTGCCTGAAGCCTGGGGAGGGTGAAAACGGCCTCCCCTGCACCCTGGAGGCCCTCCAGAGGCCGAAAACGCCCTCCCAGAACCTCCGTGTGAGCCCTGTACTTACCTGGCATCCAAAACGGGCCGCGTGGAGACTCCTGGGAGGGGAGAGGCGGCTGGGCAGGGCCAGCCGAAAATCAGCTGGCCGGCACGCGTATGCACGCTGGAGCTGAGCTAGGGCAACAGCTTGCGTGCCCGCAGATATGGTTCTGTGTGCCACCTGTGGCACGCATGCCATAGGTTCGCCATCACGGGTATAGGGTTTCCTGCTGGAGGAGGGGGTTGGACTAGAAGACCTCCAAGGTCCTTTACAACTGTATTATTCTGTATTCTGAATAGATCTGTGGTTTAACTGTGCTCAGCCTGAGAAATTCAAGATCCAAAATCTGCCTTTGTACAACTGTTCTTTTAGGTGTGACTTAGCAGGTTGTGCAACTTAGTCCGTTCAGAAAGTTTAGGAGACACTGATACGGCATGGGATGCAAATTCAGGAACCAAGTTAAATGCGTTTTGCAAGCCTAGCCCAAATCCTGTTTATCTCTGGCACGTATCTTGTAAAACTCATCCCAGGATAACAGCAGTGATGGGAAGAGATAAAATTCATTCTTGCAAATCTTCAGGCTGATGGAATTTGTATTCAGGCAAATACATGTGGAAAATTAAGAATAAAAAAACAGTGTTTAATTTTGGTCTATACTTCTTGAGCTAAGTCCCTCCAAGGCCCCTTCCAATTCTGTTATTCTGCTAAGGGATACTGTATTGATCACCTGACTAATAATAGGGCCAGCACCTGCATTTCTGAATGAAATATTTTGGGAAATATTAAAAAGGCAGGATAAAATATTTCCCCTAAAGGATAAATTAAAAAAAAAAAAATCTTAACGGAGACAGAAACTCAGAGCCCCAGTTTCCCTGCCCCAAGCAGAAACTGAGGAGGACAGCTTTTAGAAATGCAGATTTGGTAATCCATTCAGAAAGACTGGGTCAAGACAGAAACTCAGATAAGCAACAAACAAAAGGTTGACAAAATTAGCTCAGACAAACACATAGGATTTGCATCTCTTTTGCCTATAGAGCCAGCTATGACCCCTACATAACCCCTACACGACCTCATAGAAATCTGACAACAGCCAATAGAATATTAAAGGACATGTTCTTGCACAGGAACAGGAAGCTCAAATACAAAGCCCAAAGAAAGTATAAAACCCACCCACTCTCAACCCCATTTTGTCAGCTGTCCCTGAATCACATGTGGTTCTGCTTCATCAATAAACCTCTCTTTCCAATCAGCCTCCATGTTGTTTCCAGCGTCTTTCTCCCAGCTTGGAATTGAACCAGATGGATTTTCCTTCCAACAGCTGCATGGGACTATACTAAGAAAACAGCACCTGATTGCTAAGTCAATAAGGCTAAGGACAAAATAGGACTTAAGATACCTTGAGAGGAAGCTTTGCCATCACCACCAATGCTCGCCAAGGCATCAAAACCTATACAGAGAGAGAGAGAGAGAGAGAGAGAGAGAGAGAGAGAGAGAGAGACATTGAAAGACATTGAAAAAGAAAAGAGACCCAAGTAGGATGAAGCCAAGGTTGGTCTCCATGTTTGATAGCAACCAGGACTTGACAGGGAACCCCCTGTGCAATATCCATAAAGGATTTAAGAGTTGTAATAGGTGGTCACATATAAACACACTGGCAGTGGAGTTGATTATCTACTTAATATCCTGTAAAACAGGACATACCATATGGCAGGACAATCTTAGAATTAACTTGGAATAGAATAGAGCTGGAAGGGACTTTGGAGGTCTTCTAGTCCAGCCCCCTGCTCAAGCATTACCATCTCAGACAAGTGACTGTCCAGTATCTTCTTAAAAACTTCCAGTGATGGAGCGCCCATGATTTCTGGAGGCAAGCTGTTCCACTGGTTAATTGTCCTCACTGTTAGGAAGTTTCTCCTTAATTCCAGATTGCTTCTCTCTTTGATTAGTTTCCAACCATTATTTCTTGTCCTGCCCTCTGGTGCTTTGGAGAATAATTTGATCCCCTTTTCTTTGTGGCAGCTTCTTAAATATTGGAATACTGCTATCATGTCACTCCTAATTCTTCTTTTCTTTAGACTCAAAATCATTATGAAAAGAACCAATGTATGGCACTCTGCAATTTGGGTCCCCTTCTGAGGCAGGAAATGAATGAGACAGATTGCTGCGTAGCTGGTTTATATTAATTAGCCACCACTTAAAATCCAGAAGCGGGACAGGTTCAATTATTTAGAGCTGTTGTTCTCAACCTTGGCAGCTGGAAGATGTATGGACTTTGTCAGGGTATGTAGATTTAATAGCTGTAAGCTGATGAGAGGTTGTAAGCGGAGGCAACCGGAAGCTGATGCAATGGGAATGAGGCAGCAGGGTTACTGCCACTTTAAGAAGCTGGGTAAGAAGCTGCCTATATAAGGGAAGCCATTAGAGGGCGTGTCCCTTCTCCTCATGTTCTCTCTCGTATCTCTTTGCTCTTCTCTGTGTATCAATAGCTGTATGATAAGGTATTTAACCACGTATATGTTTGTATATATTTAGCTATATATAAACCACTATTAATTATCTAAAGGCTCTGTGTGCTGTGTGCTGTGTTTTTGCTCCTGGGTTTTATCTCATAATACTAGTCACGCTGCAAAACTCTGACAGACTTCAACTCCCAGAGTTCTACGCTGGTTGGGGAATTCTGGGAGTTGAAGTCCACACATCTTCAAGCTTCAATCCGTGAGAAACTGATTTAGAGAGCTGAGTATACACAATTGCTTTATGTTCTGAACATGCTTTGGTATAAAAGATCACTACTACCCCATTTTTTTCTAAGTAGTGAAATAACAACAGATACAGCATATAATATAGTATTCCCTGGTACTTCTTAAGTCTTAGCTGAGAAAGGTGTGATATTTCCTAATAACGTATCTCCATAATTTATGCAGCTCAGTGGCAGATGAGCTATTGTGTTCATCTAATTGGCTCCTTGTGAGTGGATACAATCGGAGCATGGTGTGACTCACAACCTGGTCTGTGCTGGGGCTGCTGGAGGAAGATTCAAATGTCTCCATGCAAATCTAATTTACTGCAGTCAAATTGGAAAGGGATCTGGCTGCAGTAAGATCTTTCACTTTGTTTTAATTAGGCACAATATTTCCCTTATGTTTGATACCAGTACATGCTGGTTAATCCGTTGTTTAAATTTCCATGTAAAATCTGCTAGGAATCCCTTGTAGATGCTTTTGAATTCTGGATGTTTAAACTTTGCAAATATTGTTTCACCTTACAAAAACCTGGGGAAATACAACACAATATTTTGGGGATCACTTCCGAATGAGTTAACTTTGTAATAATCTATGTATTCACAGGTATTCCTCGCTCAACAACTTGGTTTAGTGATTATTTGAGGTTTTGACACTTATCGCCCAAGCTATTGCAAACTGGTTCTGGAGTTCCAGTGGTTGAATACCCATATATTACTGTATTTTGGGCGCTTGGCAAGTGATTCAATTTTATGGCCAGTTGCTGCAATCACATGACCACAATTTACAATGTTTTTTTTTTTTTGCCAGTTCTGGCCTCTTCAGCTAATTTTTGGCTAAAAACACCCATAGGAATACATTCATTTGCTTAACAACAACTGCAAAAAATATATATAATAATCATAAAATCAGGTCTAGTCACACAGGTGTCTTGACTTACAAGAATTATGACTTAGAATGGAAAATCCAGGCTCCCTTACGGTCGTAAGTTGAGAACTATCTGTGCCCATGTTCGCACAGATATTACAGGAACAGACAAACAAACCCACAGAAGTGTCAGATTGCAATAAGAATTGAACAGTGGGATGCAAATGGGCTTTTTCATTCTTTGTTAAAATTGTTATACATCCCTGCTGTCAATCCAAAATGATTTTTTCAAGGACTTCAAAGTCCATGGTGTTGTCTGTTTCCTCACAGGAATTATGCCCACGCACACATCAAACTGACAAATAATAAAAAATAAACCACACGTACATACCAGGATAATTTCCTCTACTTTGGACTTGATGTGGAACTGAGCATCCAGTAAGACAAACTCCTTTGTCCCTAAGAAATTAGTGATGCTTTCTGAAAAAAAACATAAATGGATAAATGGAACTGGGAGAACAGTTACAAATAAACAATACAAATAAACTTCCAAAGGCTTCTTAGAAAAGGATACTTTGCTGCTGTAGGGAGAAGATCCGGCATTGGCTTTTATTAAAATTTAGCTAGTTTATGGTATGGATAGGTAATGTGATAGTTCTCCACCTATTTTGGCCTACAACTTCATCAGCCCTTCTGCAAACTAACTGCAGCTAGTAGGACTTGAAAACAAATTTATGGAGGAATTAATGCTAAAGAAACCTGGCCTGGAAGAACGAGCTAAACTTACATGAAATGCAGGAATAAACTACAGGTACTCCTCAACTTACAACTGTTCATTTAATGACAGTTTAAATTACAACGGCACTGGAAAAAGTGGTTTTTGACCGTTTTTCACACGATGGTTGTACCATCCCTATGGTCACGTGATCATAATTCGGGCACTGGCAACTGGCATGTATTTATGACGGTTGCAGTGTCCTGGGTCCATTTGTAACTTTCCTAGCTGGCTTCCCACAAGTGAAGTCATGGGGGGGGGATCCAGATTCGCTTAATCATCATCCTCTTTTAACGACCACATAATCCCTTGCGGAGTGGAGTCTGGGCAACTGAATGGAGCTGAGTGTTTACTGGCCGGATGCCCTTCCTGTCACCAATGCGGAGTTTTTCCCCAGCACATATATTCTCAGTGTGCCCAGAAAGAGAAATATCTGCCTCTACCTACGATCGAACTCACAGCCTCCTGATTGTGAGGCGAAAGCTCCACCTCTAGGCCACCGCACCACTCATCCAGATTCGCTTAATGACCATATGATTCACTTAACAACTGCAGCGATTCATCTAATAAGTGTGACAAAAAAGATCGTAAAATGGGGCAAAACTTACTTCACAACTTCTTTGCTGAGCAATGGAAATTTTAGGCTCAATTGTGGTCGTCAGTCAAGGACTGCCTACATACTGAAAACCAAAATCCTCAGATGGGCAGAAATCAGTATGGATTACACCACCTTAATGCTCATACGAAGATAAGCTATTACATTATTTTAACTGTGGTTGAGTTAAAATCAAGTGGCCAGGTTTACAGATAACCATAGAACATGAGCCATTGTTTATAACTAAAACTAACAATGGGACAATGGGCTGGGCAACCCTCTTGTTCTTTAGATAGATGTTTTGCTTATTACAATTATTTGCATACTGCCTAGCCCCAAAAGTCAACATATAACAAAGACCTGACATAGAACAGCAATTTAAAGGAAGAAAATCAACCAAATGCCCCAAACACCAGCCTTTGGAAGGAGCTCAGAATAAAATGATTTTGATGACCTTGTAGAAAGTCAACGGTGAGGGGGTCAGCTGTATCTCCAGGATAAGGGCTACCATGGAGAAAACGTATCTCTAGATTCTAAATTTGGAGGGGAGGTGTGTTGAAACCCTAAACAGCACCTGTCTCCGTGATCTCAGAGAAGTGGAAGAATTATTCCAAAGGAAACAATCCAGCAGCCATGGAAAGTTGGCCAACTGAGTTTCTTTAAAGAGAAACTCACGTGGAATTGGGACTTTATTTTTAAATCTATACACAAAAAAACATTTTTCAATGTTTTGAGAAAAAAGATGAGCGGAACATTGCACAGTTGAGAAAGATGTCCACTTGGCATCGAGCTCAGAAGCGGACAAGGAACTCGCCTTCCAGCTGCTGCTGCTGCATCTTGTCCACCTGAAGCTCCCAAATGGTCTTCAGAGGTAGGTCAGGTAGATCATGCGGCAGCAGCCCAATTATGCAGTCATGAAGGCACGGTATGAAGGCACTGTTCTTTTATAGGGAGAATAATGCTTGCCTTCAGAGGTTGTGGATGCTCCATCACTGGAGGCTTTTAAGAAGAGACTAGACAGCCACTTGTCTGAAATGGTATAGGGCAGTGGTTCTCAACCTTCCTAATGCCGTGACCCCCTCCCCACCCCCTCCCCGCGCACGATAAATTGACAAAGGGGGCGTGGCACCAAGATGGCGGGCTAGCGTGCGCTTAGGCGACCCCTGTGAAAGGGTCGTTTGACCCCCCAAAGAGGTCGCGGCCCACAGGTTGAGAACCGCTGGTATAGGGTCTCCTGCTTGAGCAAGGGGTTGGACTAGAAGATCTCCAAGGTCCCTTCCAACTCTATTATTCTGTATTCTGAATAGATCTGCGGTTTAGCTGTGCTCAGCCTGAAAAGTTCAAGATCCAAAATTTGCCTTTGTACAACTGTTCTTTTAGCTGTGACTTAGCAGGTTGTGCAACTTAGTTCGTTCAGAAAGTTTAGGATACGCTGATACGGCGTGGGATGCAAATTCAGGAACCAAGTTAAATGCGTTTTGCAAGCCCAGCCCAAATCCTGTTTATCTCTGGCACGTATCTTGTAAAACTCATCCCAGGATAACAGCAGTGATGGGAAGAGATAAAATTCATTCTTGCAAATCTTCAGGCTGATGTAATTTGCATTCAAATACATGTGCAAAATTAAAATTAAAAAGCAGCGCATTTAATTTTGGTCTACAAATCTTGAGCTGTCTTCTTTCCCTTCCGTTAGCACACGACATTGTCAGAAAACATAAATAAGAATCCTGCCACTTATGCCCTGATCTAGTGAGTGTTTTACATTTTTTGATTTATTCAGTTTGTACACTGCCTGATTCTCAATGGCTCTGGATGGTTCACAAGAAAACATAAAATAGTGCAGCAATAAAAGAAGACGCAAGGATGGCACAACCAGCAGCAATCAAAACACACCCAGTCCTTCAAAAGGATTATACCCATCCTATCCACCTCTAAAGTGGGATCCACCTGAATCATGAGCTTCTAGACCAGCGGTGTCAAACTCGATTTCATTGAATCATCAATGAAAACATCATTTCATTGATGATGAAAAGCATCAGGGTTGTGTTTGACCTTGGGGGGGGGGCTGGCGTGGCCAGCTCGACGTCACTAGTGTCAGGGGCACCGGTGGTGGCCCTAGCGCTTTGCCAGCAAAAATGGGCTCCCGAGCTCCGTTTTCAGCTGCGACGGCCTCCTGCAACCCTCTGCCAGTGAAAATGGAGCTCGGGAGGGCTGTGGGCGGCCCTCCCGAGCTCCGTTTTCACTGGCAGAGGCACCGCAGGCCAGTCCTTCGCTGTTTCCAGGGCAGCCCCATGGGCCAGATCTAAGCACCCCGCGGGCTGGATCTGGCCCCCAGGCCTTGAGTTGGACACCCCTGTTCCAGACTTTCCAGAACCACCAGGACATTGTGTGTCTTCATTTAACCATAAGATATAAAGCTGCTGCAAGCTGAGAATGTAATTTGCCATATCCTGTTTTGCTTTGTTTTATGCAAGTGAACATTAATAGCAATAGCACTAGCAATAGCACTTAGACTTATATACCGCTTTACAGTGCTTTTACAGCCCTCTCTAAGCGGTTTACAGAGTTAGCATATTGCCCCCAACAATCTGGGTCCTCATTTTACCCACCTCAGAAGGATGGAAGGCTGAGTCAACCTTGAGCCGGTGAGATTTGAACCGCCGAACTGCAGCTAGCAGTCAGCTGAAGTAGCCTGCAGTACTGCACTCTAACCACTGCGCCACCTCGCCACCTCAATTAACCATTGTCAATCAAAGGGAATTGGCACACTGCTCACAATTTCTTTTTCCGCTCCCGCATGTTGTAAATTTGACAACAATCGGATGTTATACTACAGCAGAAGATTTTCTATGGGATCTATGGGCACTGGGATCTTAAAATACCTTTTGTGATTATGGAATTGGTCTTAAGTCTTTCGGAGTCCCTCTGTTTTGAGTTTCCCTAGGAGCTGTTGAAGGCTGAGGGCCAAGCGCCCAGTACATATAAAAGACAGAGGTAGAAAATTTGTGTTGCCTGTGGCTACTGGAGCCAGCTTACAAAAATCCAGATGACCACTAGCTAGCAGCAAAGAGTTGGAATTATTTCTTTAGTGTCATCTAGTGGTCATCTGAATTTTGGCAGCATTGAACCAATAGCCTCCGTATTATCTGGTTCATTTACATTTTATGGAGAGTACCTAACCAGCTAGATCTACGGAATTAGTTATTAGCTGTAGAATACAAGAGAAACCAACATCAACCAACATTTCTGAACGTTAGAAATCGACTCTTGGACTACTTCGATTAACTTGAAAGAAATTGCTCATCTTCCTTTTCACACACACACAAGCACATTTCTTAATAAAGAAGCCCATCAAATATGTTAGCTTCAAAGCTAAGCTCCGAATCTCCATTTCTGAGAAATCTATCAAACGGGGACACCAGAAAGATAGAGGGAAGTTTTTTCTTAAGCACCCGACTAGCATCCTGAAGACGTAAGTAATCATAGCAGTCTCCTGGCCTTCTTTGCACATGCTGAGTAGGACAAAGAAAAGAGGACTTTGCTTACCATGCAGTTCTTCAGATCTCTCTTTGAAGGAGGCAGCCATCTTCTCACCTTCTGCAGAGACCTACTTGGAAGGAAGTGGTGTTTCCGTCAGGCTTAGGCGCAGCAGGTTACCAGGCACAGGATGACAGTTCGTGTTGCCTACCTCCTGTTTTTTCCTCCTCCCCTTACCTTGAGCTGCCTCTTCCTGTCTTCCAGCCACTTCAACTTAAAGTAAGCCCCGAGTAGGGAAGCAGACACCACAGGTGCATTTTGCAAGAGCAAGTAAGGAGAGCAGAGCACCACAGGTGGGAATCTACTTGTCCTCCTACACACCATATGCAAAGTCAAAAGCTCATTGCATTAAGATAAATGACTAATTAAGCAGCTCGTTTGATGAATGAAAGCAGGGACTGGTGAAGCAGCACATCTCTCACAGCAACCTGAACCTTGCTTTATACTATTATTCACCCAACTGTTGAAGGCTTCAAGAGCAATTAGTGGTGGAAGAGCAATGGCTCTCCAGAAATTGCTGAACTACAAGTCCCAGCATCCTTCATGATTGAGGGAAGTTGCTGAGGTAATTCAACAGCCTCTGGAAAGCCAGAAATTTGCCCTTGTAAGATTAGCCAAATTCATAGCAAGGACTACCAATTATGAAAAAAAAAATTACATATGCTCTTCTCTTGGACAGGAATGCTTCATTTTAGGGATTCAGGAGCTAATTACACCATGATCTGGGATATAAACTAAGCTAAAACAGACGGAAATCCACACATTGTTCAAATGCTCCAGTAAACCACCAAGGATTTTATTTTGATTCGGCTAACAACCAACGCAAGTTCTATGTCCTTATGAAAACTGGAGTTCACCAAGAACTAGCTAGTTCTGTTGGTGTGGATTCTGTTTAATTCTCAAAATTCATATCTGGATTCAGAACTCTTTAATGCTAAGAATATTTTCAACCATGGGTTCTGGTTGGTGGGTCTCTGGATTACTGACAAAGCAGTTTCAATCCTTTGAAGTTTGAGGCTTCCTAGTTCTGCTTGGGAAGATTAACAAATAAGACAAACTTTCATCCTCCCCCCCCCCCCCAATATTTTTTTGGCGGTTCTGATGCTCCATTTCTGGAGAACATTTGGGATGTTGGATAATTTTTATTAGACAGTTTTTAAACGTTTTTGAGTTTTCCTCTTTGCAACATTTCCGCATCGGTATACATCCGTTATATATCCATTTTTTCCTTTACATCTATATATCTATACATGTGGTTCCATTATCCTTTATACATACTAATATATTAATATACTAATTTGTAAACATACATTTTGTGTCAAATACATGTTGATCTGTTAGCACTGGCTACCTGCTTCTACAATTAGGGAGTCACATAACAACAACATAGGAGGGTAATTAGTTCCTGACTGTTTTATAGACTTCCTACAAATGCACAATTTGTTTTAATTTCATCCAACTCTGCAGAGTTCATGGCACCCTTTTAAAGGATAGAGCAGAGGTCTTCAAACTTGGCAACTTTAAGACTTGCGGACTTCAACTCCCAGAATTCTCCAGCCAGCATAGCTGGCTGGAGAATTCTGGGAGTTCTTGGCAACTTTAAGACTTGTGGACTTCAACTCCCAGAACTCTCCAGCCAGCTATGCTTTCTATGCTGACAGAGCTATGCTGGCTGGAGAATTCTGGGAGTTGAAGTCCGCAAGTCTTAAAGTTGCCAAGTTTGAGGACCCCTGGGATAGAGTAATCAGAATAAGATCAGAGGAAACTGGTAATCTAGTATATAATTCTGGTAATCAAGTCATATAAATAATAGTTGAAGAAACGACCCCTTTAAGCTGGGAAAGAAGAGCAAAAGTGTTGTATAAGTCTATATCTTTCTAAAAAGTGTTTGGCATTCAAGTGGCTCCACCACCACTTTACTGAAACCAAAGGCAGGATAGATTTGCGTAAATTTAAAAGAAATGATATTCAGACTGAAAATCAAATAATTTGTTGATGGTAAATGTTCTTTAAAGCAGTGGAACAGTCTGTTAAGACAATGGTGAACTCCCTTTTGCTGGAGATTTTCAAGCAGGGGCCAGATGTTCTCAAGATAAATTCCTCTACTGAACCTTATGTTGGATTAGACCAGGGATGTCCAACCTTGGCAACTTTTAAGACTTGTGGACTTCAACTCCCAGAATTCCTCAGCCAGCATGGCTGGCTGGGAAATTCTGGGAGTTGAAGTCCACAAGTCTTAAAAGTTGCCATGTTTGGACACCCGTGGACTAATCCAGAAGAGACCTTTCAACGGATACATTCTATGAATCTAATTAATTTTATCTTGCCTTAGTTATACAAGAACCATGACATACAAAAGAATGTAGAAAAATACATTCTATTTTTTGGTCTGATCTAGCAAGATTATTTTTCATGCTTATATACCCAGCGTGGTAATATAGGCTTAGAAACCAAAAACTTGCTTTTGACGTTCAAAACAGGAAATCACAACAGGTGTATTGAAAAACTTGCTGAGCCCCAATATGTGGGTGATACATGGAATGTTTAATTTGCTAAGTTGCAAACCGCACACAACCAGTGAAGAGAGATTGTGAATTTTAATACATCACTCGTCTGTTAACATTTTAGCATCGGTCTACATGGAGTGAGGGAGAAAGTTCTGAAGAGTTTTCTCATAATCTCAGAACAGGCTGGTCTCACATTCAGCTCTGAAAAGTTTAACCACTCTTATTGAATTAACTCTAATGGCTGGGGTTCACATGATAAACTAATGTGAAGGAGTGGATTAAGATTATTGTCAAGCTTCATCTTCCGTTACTGAATTATTGCAAAGCTCCCCAACAATATGACTCATAGAAACAAATCACAAGCTGTCCTGAGAGCGTATTTATTTTCTGTTATTAATAAATTAACAAACACTATCTTAAATTTGCATAAAAAATTTCTTAGAGTTGTGTTATGATTTTTAATACAGAAGCATAAAAAGGCAACCCTTTTTGAATTAGGAATGATATCAAAAAGCACACAGGGAAGAAAATCTGTGGAATATATTCTTTATTCTAGTTTTGCAAGGCTCAGACGTAAGACTTCAACCTCTTTAGAAAACAGTGTTAATTAACTGTCAATGATCCAGAATATTCTAGTAATATATCTAAGTGCAAAGAGCCATGGTAAGATACATGCTCGGCATTACAAGACAAGATAGAAAGACCTGCACATGGATTAGAGATCTAATGAAAGTATACAATATTATCAAGACAGTAAAAGAATTGAAATGGAAATGGGCTGGTCACATAGCAAGAAGGATTGATGGCAGGTGGACCAAGGCAGTCACAGAAGTGGATCCCACTTGATAAAGTTTCCACGAAAGAGACCTAAAACAAGATGGAACGACATCAGCAAGTATTGCGGGCCCAATTGGCAAAAGACAGCTTGGTGGGAAACATGCGGAAGAGGCCTTCATCCTGCAGTGGATAGACAATGGCTAAAATGATGATGATGGTATCTCCGCTTTAATCCTATTCTACACCACCAGGTTCTCCTAAATAAAATGATCAAAGTAATTCAGAAAAGTCCAACATTGATTAGGCTTTGCAATGTTCACAACAGATCTTGTGTATTTCTTCCAACCAGCTCGCCACCCACCACTTTCAAAGAATAAAAAGATCTTCCAGACAGCAAAAAATGGGAAACTGCAGCACTCTTGGGAAATGACGTTTTCTTAAAATAGGCAATCTGTTAATACAGAGGTCTCCAAACTTGGCAACTTTTAAGACTTGTGGACTTCAACTCCCAGAATTCCTCAGCCAGCCATACTGGGAGTTGAAGTCCGTAAGTCTTAAAGTTGACAAGTTTGGAGACCTCTGTATTAACACATGTCCAATGCAACTCAAGTAAGGAAATCTTGAAAGCTGTTTTAAGTGAAGAAGCTATATAGCAGACAAGCTTCAGTTGCATAGAAATTGCAATTTGATTTTTGTGAAGAACGGCAAGGTTTTGATATAAATCGCCCCAAACCAAAGTCTGCATGTGTGTATGCATACAAAAGAAGTGCACACAAAGCCTTGTGAGATTTCAAGAACCCTACTATACTTTTATTATCTTGCAAGGTTTTGGCACTCTCAAGCAAGTTTTGGGTAGGAATGAAAGAGACTCTCAAGGTTTTGTCAATGTTTGAACTATTTTTTAAATGGGGATTCGCACGTATTATCCAAGGGTGTCTGCAGGTTCAATGGCAGTCTTGGATATTTTATGGCCGATCGCTACATACTAAGATATTCTTTTTCCTTTTTTATAAAAACTATAGGCTGAATTGCATTTTGGCATGAATATCATGCAATCATGGAACGTTGCACATCTCCCTAACTAGAAATGAACAGCTCTTATTCATATCACTGTATATGCAAAGCTGCCCTAAAGGCACAAGCAACTGCCAACAAATTGAAATGTGTAAAAAATGAGTGTTTTTTAATAGGAAAAACCTTCTCCTCCCTACCCCAAATAAAACAAGATGTGCCCCATGTTTGCTAAAATTGACACCCCTCCCGAGTGCCCCAAAAACTAGAAAGCACACACAAACTCACGAACGCAGAGGATAATCATTATTATTTATTAGCTGTACAGCAGTATATTCTCCTTCCCATAGTCCAAACCCCATTATACGTTTTATGATGTTTTATTTCATGTTGGTTTCCTAAAATAATGAAAAATATCACACAGTACAGCTAAGTACAAAAATGCATCAACCTAGAATTGGATAGCTAACCTGATAGCTCTCTTAAAAGCGATACATAGAACAAAAGTTCTTGGTTCTGAAATCAGCAAGACTGAGGCTCTATAAAAAGCTTACACGTTTTTAACATGTGATGGTCTGATATACAGGCATCCTTTTTTTTTAAATTTCACATTATTCTTTATTTTATTTCATTTTTTAAATTTTAATTAAACCCCAAATTTTATGATCACTGACCTAGTAAAATTTCCTGCCCTAGGTTTTGATGGGCTGGGAAGCCCTATTACAAATTAACACCTTGGCTTTTAAACACAGAATTCATAAACACACACACACACACACACCCGGAAAAAAAAAAAGAAAGAAAAAAAAAAAAAGAAAGAGAGAGAGAGAGAGAGAGCAAAGAAAAGTTATGACAACTTGAAACTCAAAAGGGCGCTTTTTAAGGGACACACGCTTCGAGACCAAGTTCATGTACTAAGAAACTGATCTGGGATGTGGATGTCTACCACTTTTAACCCAGGTAGCGCTCTCCCACTGACTTGATAGGTTCCAGTATTTCATTCGGTACCAATTCCTGCATAATTCCTAGTTGCAATAGTTAAAAATGACAGGGTTTTTTTCTTTTTAAACTATAAGCCCCATCCCACCCCAAAAAACCTCTTAAATGGGAAAGAAAGATTAAAATGTAAAAAAAAAAAGTTATTTACAAGCTCGATCATTACAAAGATGCCCTGCAGACAGCAAAGCATCTGGGAGAGATGGGGGGTGGTGAAGCATGCTGAACCTACAGTGCTGATGTGGCGCCGGGGAGGAGCGGGTTCGGGTAAGAAAAAGCAAAACTAAAATGCAATATCAGTTTTACAACCCTCCTGAGTCTGAATTTACAATTAAAAAATCTCTAGACAGAGGAAAGGAAAAAAAAAAAAATGAAGCCGAGGGCTTCTAGAAATGCATAAACAGCTCCAGAACAGTCTGGGCAAGGTCCAGACGGAGAAGGCCAACCACGGCCTGGCACTAACAGTTAACTGGATTGAGTGATTTGCAAAAACGCCTTTAGGGAACTGAGAAAATCAACCAGCAAATTAAAAATAAAAATCACCCCATGTTCCATGATCCGGTTAGGTTAACATTAAACATAGAGAGAGAGGGGGAGGGGGAGAGAGAATGTTCTAGGCAAATCACATCCTATCATCATTTGACGTTTTGTTGCCCAGGTTGTTTGGTAAAACGGTCTAAAAAAAAAATGGTGCATTTCCCAAAGCCGAAAATAAGGTAAGAAGGAAAATAAAATAATAAAATAAAACGGATTGAGCCAGTTCAAAAGAGCCCAGGCCAGTTCAGTTAAGAGCGTTAACCCTTCCTCCATCACCGGTCCATCATGCTAAGGATCATCTCTGGGGTGAGGTCTCCATTGGGCGCTTCCACTGCCACTGGCTGAGTTCCTGGAGTAGCCCCGACAGTCTCTGCTTCTGTCTTCTTCTTCACTTCCACAATGTTTTCAATTGCACCAGTGCTCTGGTCTTTCACCTGAATGATTGCTGTAGCTAATGGATAAAATAAAACAAAACAAAACAAAAAGAGAGGGGGAAGAGAAATCAGGTTCTGCCTGGAGATCATGTAAGTCACTGACCTGGTTTGCCCCTTGCTAGGCAATTTCACAGTATCTAAGGCAAAGGTGGCTGGGGAATTCTGGGAGTTGAAGTCCACAGGACTTAAATTGTCAAGGTTGGACACCCCTGGACTAGATCAACCGAGAAGAGTCCTTCCAACTCACACATTCTATGAAATCTAATTAATCTTATTTTGCCTTAATTATACGAGAATCACACAATACGATATGATGTAGAAAAATAGGGCTGGGGAATTCTAGGAGTTGAAGTCCACAGGTCTTAAAAGTGGCTCTAAAGGATAGGGCCTTCTTTTCAATGAGCCAGAAGTCTTTCAAATACACATGTGACACTACAGTTGAGTGTTACAATAATGGCCAGACAGGAGGAACCTCCTGTCCTATTGCATTTCTCTTGAGATTAAATGATTCTGCTCCTGGTTTTAGATTAATCACAGCTTGTGGTGTTGCTTGACCTGAAGCCCAAACCACGGTTCATGTTAACTACAATAAGTAAAAGGGAGTCAACAAGCCAGTGAATGTAACTTCTGACTTGCAGTTGCCAGGCATCCACTCATGATATCTAGAAATCTATCTACAGCAAAATCTTCTTGGCACTTCTTGCTAAAAGTAGGGATTACGCAGGCCCCAAACTCGGCCTGAGCTGGCCTCATGCAGATGTAGCTTGCGTTATCGGGTCCAAAAACAGCACCAAAGATCTCCAGTTTTCTTGAAGACAGCTCTTCCAAGTATCCTCAAGCTCCTCCTCTCACCTGACTTAACTTTCCTCTTTATTTATAAGACTTGGCCCTGCAGTCATTTGTAGAAAAATGGCAACTTACGCTGGGGCTGTTTGGGTTGATTGGCTTTGCCTGGTGGACGTCCTCTCCGCTTCTTGGCTGGTGGAGGAGTTGGGACCACAGGTTCCACTTCCACTTCTGGTTCAGCCTCAGCCTCAACTTCAACCGCTGTTTCTTCTTCCGCCTCATTCTCATCCAATTCTGGTTCAGCATTTTCCTCTTTAATATGAGCAAGGATTTTTTTTTTTTTAAAAAAAATCAAGGCAATGAACAATGAAGAAAATATAAATGTAAACTGCCTAAGTATGTTTCCCCCTAGGCAAAGCTGTCGTGTTAATGTTTCTACCAGAAAGAAGCCTTCCATTCGAAAGGTGGCTGGGCAACAGAAGGAAGCCAAAATGCCACTGCCAGAAATTTCAGTTGGGTGAAAATTACTTTGTTACTTGCAAAGCTTTGATGGAAAAGTGATGAGTGTGTGTGTGTGTAAATATGTTTGCATACACCATAATTACGTTTAGTTTCACTCTGAATGTTTTAAACTGAAAGACGTCAATTATTATGAGACATATTATTAATGGAATGGAATGGCAGAAAGCAATACTGAAAATGAATATTTTCCTTGAACAAGTTCAGATACACCAACAGCTTTCTTAAAAGAAGGAATGCCTCCCACCCTCAATCTTCTGCCTAAAGATCCTTGCTGTACTCTTATCAATGTTTTTCCGCCACTGCTCAAGAAACTGAAACGGCTGAGGTGGCTACTGGCAAGTTACTATTTTGTGCTCTGTGTAACAGCTGACAACACCTGCAGTGACTTATGAATCCATCAGCAAGTTCAGGAGATCAAAAATGTTTCTGGAGCTCTTCTCTCTCTTTCTTACCGCTGTCAGAAGAATCCTCTTTCTTGGAGCGCATCTTTCTCTTCCGCCCACGTTTTCCCTTCTTGGGCTCCCCTCCGTTCTCTCCTTCAACACCATCGGGGCCTAAACAATTATCTGCATGTCTGGCCATTGTGTTCTGGTTAAAGAAAGGCAGGCAAATGTTAGATGTTGGCTGCATGCAATGAGAGGTATCTGAACAACCTCCCCCAATGAATCAGGAAATTCATTAAAAACAAACAAAACTGCCTTCAGGTCATTCTTGACTCCTGGCAACTATGTGGACAAGTCCCTGAAGTTTTCTTGGAAGTGGTTCCTTGCCGCTTTCTTCCTGGGGCTGGGAGAAAGTGACTGGACCATGGTTACTCATTTCTAAAGGCAGAACTAGAACTCACAATCTCCCATTTTTTAAAAAGAATCTGCATTGATTGCCAGCTTTTGGAAGAGCCACCAACAAAGAATTAAGCTTGATGCAACCTGACCTCCGATCAAACTGCTTCAATTTGCAAGAACATATAACACGTTATGTGTGAAAGACAACATGGCTCACGCAGCTTCTGAGACAAGAGATAGAAAAGATACCCCGCCCCCACAAAAAAAGGTAGAAGGCAGCAGCGTGTAATAAAACAAGACTGTGCAACTTCTGTTGGCTCTTTTCTGCCACGCTGAGTGGCACACTAAGCTCACACTGTAAAAATGGGAGAGGTCTGGGCCTATTTGGGAGGATTTCAGAAGCTTTAAGAGGGAAGGAAAGAGTGTCTTAAACATGTGTAAGGCTTAATTGCACCCATTTTGTTCTTTAACCTTAATTTTCAAAAATGGGAGGGGGAAAAAACCCCTTCCCAACTCTGGGTTTCAAGGCCATTAGAAGCTGGCAGCTGTGACAGTCCAGGCCACATTTTTTCTATCCTTGCCTCGAGGTTTTGCAGCCCTCAAACAGTTCCCGTTTTTAAAAGCGGCAAATGCCGTCCAGATGATTCCCACAGCAGGGTTCGCAGAACAGGAGCTCTGGCTGAGTTTGCCAGAAACATAACACAGGGGGAGACTTGGTAACCCACTGGTGTTAAGAAACCATCCATCTCCTTCTCTTATTTACTGGTACTTCACTTGGAGCGCCCTGCAATGCTTGTCTCCCACTCCCCCCCCCCATGTGTTCTGAGCACTTACACGGCGTGTGAACGTTTTGCCACACTTAGAGCAGACAAAGGCAGCTGGGACAAAGTTGGGATCGTGGTAGCGCTTGAAGTGCATGTCAAGCAGCTGCTTCTGGCGGAAGGTTTTGTCGCAATGGCTACAGGCGTAAGGCTTTTCTCCAGTGTGGGTTCGCTTGTGCATGATCATGTGCCGTTCCTGGAAGGAATCAGAGGGCAGGAGATCAAAGGGGCGCAATGACCCACAGATAGCCTGAAAGGGGGTAGTAAACGAACCGATCTCAGTTTCCTCGAGGGTCCATCCTCACCTGTCGGCACGCATAGTCGCACTGGTCACATTTGAAGCGCTTCTCATTTTTGTGAGACTTCTGGTGCTGGATGAGTGCGTATCGTTCGTGGAACACGGCGTCACAGTAACGACACTTCTTGCCCTGCTCAATGTAGCAATGCTGCTTCCGCAAATGGACACCTGGAAAGAGACGGTCACGTGGAACCCTCTGTCCTTAAATCGTCATCACATGGGGAGGAGCCTGAGGGATGCGAACGTCTTCCCTGTAGCTGATTTTTATATTTAACTGAGCCACCAGATTCCTGCCTGATGATGTTAACATAAAGCAAGTAAAAATGCCAGGATTTAGGCAAGTTGGATCAAGTGGTTAAAGCACCAGGTTTGAAACCGTGAGACCCTGAGCTCCAGTCCCACCTTAGGCATGAAAAGCTGGATGGGTGAATTTGGGACAGTCTGCCTCTCCTTTTTCGCAGAAGCCTCAACTCCCGCAACACTCACCTAAGTCGCTCTTTCGTGCAATCACTGTGTCACAGTGGGGGCAGTGGAACTTGGCCACGTTTTCCGTGTGCTTCTGCAGGATGTGCATCTTCATGGTCCCACTCTGGGTGAAGCGAGCGTGGCAAATGTAACACTCGTAGGGCTTCTCACCTTTGGGAACCAGGGAGAAGAAATGGTTAGCTCAAGAGGCCCAGATGTGGGGAAGGCATTGTGGATGAAGGGATAGAGAATATGAGCTTGGATATGTGGTTTAATCCATTTGTTATATAAGCCAAAATCAAAACTAGGTTTTGCTGACAAACCACATATGCACTGTTTGTTTGTAGTTTCCTGATCAATTCTCTTTTTTAGACATTCTTGCATTTATTTCAGTGGTTATAGCTTTTCTCAATCTTTTCACTCTGGAGGAATCCTTGAAATTATTTTCAGTTCTCAGGGAGCCCCCGAGTAAAAATTATGATATCTACATCCCATAGTATGCTATCAGAATCAGTAAGTTGAGTTACGATGTGTAAAAATTCCCACTACTGTGAACGCTAACATTGCACAGCATGCAAAGTTTAAATACAAAACAAAAAAACACACAATTATTTTCTTTTCCAATTGAGAAAGGCTGGGTTAGAGACTTGGGCAGAGCACAAATTAGGAATAAAATAGTAATCCATAAAAACGCAAAAACCTACACAACTTGTTTCACACATCATACTATATCATAATTGCAATCAAGTCAAAAACATTATTTCAAACTCTCTTTAACTGACCAAAACAAACTGTAGGTATTGTAACAAATACGAGCTTACTAGTTAAGCAAACAAAGGAAAGAAAAACAATTCTGTTTTAATCTGTTGTGGAAACAGTCTCAAAATCTAATTAAATTGCAAAACTTTTCCAGTTATACAGAATAAATGTTGTATTAACTGCTATAAGAGAACCTCTGTCTTCAGTGCTTACAACATGCTTTACAAAGGTTTGAAATATCAGGAACAAGCATGAAAACAAGCTGGAAAGGCTTTCTCGTTGCTTTTAGGGATAGGCAGCCTCATTTACCATCGCAGATTTTAACTAAACCCCCTGAAATCTTAAAATGAACGCCGCCCCTTGTAGGACAATCAAGAAATCGGACACAAGCTAGAGCAGGGATCCCCAAACTTGGCAACTTTAAGACTTGTGGACTTCAACTCCCAGAATTCTCCAGCCAGCTATGCTGGCTGGAGAATTCTGGGAGTTGAAGTCCACAAGTCTTAAAGTTGCCAAGTTTGAAGACCTCTGTGCTAGAGAGAGAGAAAGGTCTTTCAGCACACACCGGGTATCATTTTTAACAAAGCGTAATCCGTACCAGAATGGGTCCTCATGTGCCTCTTCAGCTTGTAAGTGTCTCTGCTGGCGTAGCTGCACAAGCTGCATTGGAATGGGCGTTCCCCGGTGTGAGAACGAATGTGGCGTTTCAACTTGCTAACCTGGAACCCAAGAATATTGAAGGGAGATTAGCAATGCGCAGGTGACTACAGCTAAAAAGAATTTTTTTAAAAAAAAAGTCTATGGACTTCTGGAACCATAAAACGAAAAGGCCTTTCAATAGGAAAACAAATGCAGGCCGTCGTCGACTTAAACAAGAGTTGATTAGTGACCGTTCAAAGTTACAATGGCACTGAAAAAAGTGACACGTGACCGTTTTTCACACTTACGACCGTTGCAGCATCCCCATGGTCATGTGGTCAAACTTGGGATGCTTGGCAACTGGTTCGTGTTTATGACATTTGTCCTGGGGTCATGTGATCAGCTTTTGCGACCTTCTGACAAGCAAAGTCCATGGGGAAGCCAGATTCACTTAACAACCGTGTTGCTAACTTAACAACTGCAGTGATTCACTTAACGGGTGTGGCAAGAAAGGTGGTAAAATGGGGCAAAACTCACTTAACAAATGTCTCACTTAACAATATAAATGTTGGGCTTAATTTTGGTCAACAAGTTGAGGACTACCTGCAGTATCTTAAGACTGACTTGTGGACCAGTCCAATGGGATTAAAAATAAGCCTTAAACTTTCCCTGGTTGAACAGCATGATGCAGTACTCATTTGTTCTTTGTGACACAAAAGGGTATTCTTGAAATATTGAAAAATAGTTCCTAGCTTTCAAATAATAAACTCCTATTTAAAAAAGGATTCTTTTAGAATATGATGACCTGAGGAAGGAGTAGCACTTTATATCCTGCAATGATAAAAACAGGCAAGAGATTACCGAAGATTATTCAAAAGCCCAAATTATTAATATTCTAAAAATGCACTCTAGAATTGAATTATGAAATATTAGAAAATAGATAAAGCTGTTTCTTGAAAGAGTCGTCTGGCAGAGACTGTGAGGGACCAAGGCCTTCCTCTTTGGAACATCTGTCCCTTGAAACGTTCTCTCTCTCCCTCTGATCCACAAATTCAGAAGTCAGCAGCTATCTTAACTTTGAGCTCTTTATCCGAAGTCTTCTGCTTGAACGTTTAATGTGCTTGTTTAAACCCTTTACCTTTAAAAATGTTATTAATATGAGTTTTAAATTTTATGAGTCGTTTTAATCTGCTGCCGGTTGCTGACACGACACAACATTATCAATAAGGAGAAGCGCTGGCATAAAAATAAATCTACTGAAGTCCAAAGGCCACCAGAGCATCCAGAATTATGAGCTCTTTTGTGGATAGCTGCATTTGAGAAATATATTTCATTTTCAGTAGTTGAAACACATTTTGAGAACTCCGCAATTCTGCTCAGCCTCAGAAAGTCAACAGAAAATAATCAAGGGTTACAATTATAGGCTTGTAAAGAAGTGTTTCCTCTCCTCTCAAACTGCCTGTCACTCAACTTTGTTATAAAACCTTTTCATTTTGAAAGGTTCTCTGTAACCCCTCTTAGCAGAGTCCAAGAGATCATTTCAGAGAAGTAACATGTTCATTTCTTCTGGGGGCAAAATTATGTAGATATGTTTGATAACAGAGTTTATATAACAAAGTAGATCTGCTGCATTTCTCCTGCTCAATACATTTTCTGAAACTACAATAATGTAAAATACAGGTAGTCCTCAACTTACGAGCGCAACTGAGTCCAAAATTTATGTTGCTATGTGAGACATCGGTTAAATGGGGTTTGCCCCATTTTACATTCTGAAACACTGCAGTTAAGTTACTAACATGGTTGTTAAGTGAATCTGGTGTGCCCACTGACTTTGCTTATCAGAAGGTTGCAAAAGGGGATCATGTCACCCCAGGATTCTGCAACTGTCATAAATATGAGTCAGTTGCCAAATGTCTCTATTTTGATCACATGACCACGGGGATGCCGCATAAGTAATAAATGTGAAAAATGGTGATAAGTCACTTTCCCCACCCCTTTTTTGAATGGTCACTAAATGAACTGTTGTAAGACAAGGACTGCCTGCACTTGTCCAGGAAGTTGCTTAATAAAGATGACCTGTCTTGAATGCAAGAATGAAAGGAGTAAGTCAAAATAATAAGCGTTAACAAGAATTTATAACTAATCTGAGACAGTTCAGCCTTGGCTTTATAAATAATCGAACAAAATCTAGTGCTTTAAGATCTCATGTTCTCAGAAACCCCAGCTTTGGATGTGGCAAAATTATAATCCTTAAAATGGTTTCCAAGTGACACTGAACTTAAACCTAAAGGTAGATCTGCAACAAATTTCTATGCAGAAAGAGGCAGCATTGAAGTTCCACTTTATATCAGCCACAATGTACCTGAATGATGGACCCACCTGAACACTTTAAGATCCGGAAACACTTTAAGATCTGGAAACGTTAACTATGAAGGCAATTCTTTCAAAGCTCCAAGCAAAATACTGAATGGGAAAATCGGTGTAGCTCAGAGGTCCCCAAACTTGGCAACTTTAAGACTTGTGGACTTCAACTCCCAGAATTCTCCAGCCAGCATAGCTGGCTGGAGAATTCTGGGAGTTGAAGTCCACAAGTCTTAAAGTTGCCAAGTTTGGGGACCCCTGGTGTAGCTATTGTAGAACAGCAACCATACAAAACTAGACACGAAACGCACCTCCACACTGGCGTAGTCACACATGGAACACTTGAATGGCTTCTCATGGGTATGTTTATAGCGGCGATGTCGAACCAACTCTCCGCTTGTCACGAAGGCCATGTCGCAGTCAGGGCACTTGTGAGGACGAGTACCTGATGGATTACGGAGATCGAAGAAAATTCAAACAGGCAACGGCTTCATTTGACCGAGACCACAAAAACATGCAAGTCTCAATTGTGCTCTTTTATTTTTTAAAAAGGAGATCGCTTTATATGTAATATTTGTATTCTGATTACACATAAAGTATTTTTAAGACAGTGGTCTCCAATCTTTCCAGCACTCAGACTGGTGGTGGCAGCGGCAGGGGAGGGGATGGTTTCGCACACGAGTGCCATTTTCACAAATGCAGCTTGGCGTGCACATGTGCGCTCGCCCACCACTTCCGCGGCCTGGTTCCAAATGGGCTTCGGCCCACCACCAGGCCACAGACTGGGGGTTGGGGACCCCTGTTTTAAGAGGTAGGAACTAACAAGTTATTTATACATAACTCAAGATAATGTTCTTTTCCTACGCTACGCAACTGGTACTCAAATCAATTTATGTGCTATAAATTTCTGATGCACCACAAATGCACGTATATTCACAGCAGGGGCTCGATCAAACCTTCCACTTGCACCTCCCAAATCAGCAGTCACTCCAAGGAGCCTATTAGAAAATGGCATGACAGCGTCTCCTTTCACGGTACCTGTGTGAGTATTGAGGTGATTTCTCAGCAGTGTGACTGTCCGGAAAGCTCTGCCACAAAGATGGCACTTGTGTGGCCTCTCGTCCGTGTGGCTTTTCATGTGACGGTCCAGGTTCGAACGCCGGGGGCAGGTGTAGCTGCACAGTTCACACTGGAATGTCTTCTTCACCCCTATTCAGAAAAGGACGTTCATTGCTCTGAGGCAGAAACCTGCTGCCCGTCATTCTCCCTCCCGATTTCCATTTCTAACAGACAATATGCCCAATTAAAGGGATAAATGTGCAGCGCATCTGAGGGAACCGAGAGAAAACTTTAGTCGTTATCAAGGACAATAACTTGATTTGTATCCTGTCTTTCTGTCTAATGGGCAGAATGCAGAGGATCAGCTATGTTAACTAGGCCATAAAACACAACGGAAATCACTTGGGGGAGCAATCCTGTCTTTGCTGAGGGGAAACGGCTTCCGGCTCCCACATCTGGCGCATTGGTTATCGTGAAATCTATCCACCTGAATGTGAAACTCAGTTATGTGAATCTCTGTGCAGAGAATCATACCTTTCAAGGAAGACCTAGCCATCATCAAGACTAGTCTTTCTGAACCCGGCTGTGTTTTTAAACCAATTAAACCTCTGCCCTGGATATATTCAAGAGCCGTGGGATCATTAATGTACAGCACAAATCGTGAAGGTCTGTCCACCCAGCCTCCAGGCTGAACTGCCCAACGTACCTTTCTTTTTAATTTTTGTCGGTTTGGGGGGCTTCATGTTGCCCACCACTTTCTCGGCGTTGACGTCTGAAAGCAAGCCCTCCTGCTGCTCCTCTTCAAAATCATACACAGACACGTCCACGTCTTTTCCCTCCTCAGTGTAACGGAGTTTGCTTTTTTTGGTTTTCTTTGTCTTTTTGGTGGGGGGCTGATAGTCTGGGTCTTTCTGCCAGTTGGGATCCTCCTGAGGCTGAAGTTCCCCCTGCTCCAGGGTCTCCACCTCGCCATTGGCCCCAACCTTTACTACCTGGAAGCCTTCCGGCAAAGGGAGCGTGTGGCAGATCATGGGCTCCCCCTCCTGGAGGCCACCCTTGGAGACCTCGTTTTCATAGGCCCCCTGAAGTTCTTCTACGGACGTGGTAGCGACAGGGACAGACACTGGGATGGGCACTTGGACAAGCTGGAGTTCGCCCAGGTTGATGGGCTGTTCTTCCATGTTCACAACCTGCAGGGTGATTATTTGGGTGTCATCCACAGTGGCGTCAGCGTCTTGTGACACGGCACCTTCTATGACTTCTGTCTTCATCTGAAGCAGCGTTGGATCAAGCTGTTCCATCATGACCATCTGAACACCAGCGTTGACCTCCTGTACTACCTCAGTCCCATCTGCTTGGTTGGGCGGCATCGGGCAAGCATCCTCTTCCTGCCCGCCTTCCCGGCGTCTTTGATAGGTCTTCCGTTCTTTGCCTTTAATGAAAGTTTCCGATTCTTCCCCAATAGTTTCAACTGCTTCGGCTTCCATGTCACCTTCCTGGTGAAGAAACAAAAGGAGAACACCCTGCTTAAGCTTTCACTTTGGCACCTTGCATGAACTGATGGAGCAGATTCTCAGAACCCTTAAAGCAGTGGTTCTCAACCTTCCTAATGCCGTGACCCCCCCCCCACGTGTGATGAATTGACAAAGGGGGCGTGGCACCAAGATGGCGGGCTAGTGCGTGCTTAGGCGACCCCTGTGAAAGGGTCATTCGACCCCCAAAGGGGTCGCGACCCACAGGTTGAGTAAAGCAATTGGGTCAGATAAATGTGACAGATTGCAGCTGCTGAGAAAATGATCAGACTTCTTGTATTGTTAACCATTACTAAAATCACTCAGGCACCATTGAGCACAGTGATTTAACTGCCAACCCCATTGCTCTCTCGAGCAGGACTAGAAGAGAAATGGGTTCTGGTAGAACAGATTTACTTTATAACTCTCCCAATCTGAACATGCCAAAAATGACGTTTCTTAAGTGTCCTGTGCCTCTTGCAGTAAGAGGATCCAACCACTAGGGATCAGTAATGCGACAGTATCTGCTTCATTGCAGCGCCTCCCTGCAGGATCCAGCTCTTTCTCCAATGAAAATTAGAAAAGCTACTAGACAGTTTATAGACAGGAACAGGGAAGTGATAAAGGACAGAGGAAAGAAACCACACACGCTTCCCATATCCATGCCCACCAAAGCTATTCTTGGGTACAGAGAACAAGAATGGAGATCACTGAAATGTGTTGAGCTGCAGAAGGACAGGCGGTGCTGGGGGTGGAGTCAAGAGAGGAATCAGCCTGGAGTCCTTACGTTCTCACAAGCGATCTAAACCCAACCCCCTTGAATTCCATTAACTCTTATCCAACATCAATTTAGAGCTGACCATTAGTTGACTAGATTCTTGGGTATAGGCACGGGCAATAGATCAGTTTAATTGGAATTTAACTTGTGGTCCTGATTCTTCGTGCTTGACAAGAGCCCCAGAAATCAGAAATGTTAATATCCAGCTTCTGCACCAAGGACAACAGACTATTTTCTTTGCAACCCAAGATTACTTTTTAAAAAAAAACCCACACAAACAAAAACAAACAACCCGCCCCTCCAATTCCTTACACATCTGGAAGGGGGGCTTTTTGGTTTTGGGAATTGCTTTGTTTTAAGAAAGGGGATGAATTAAGCATAGGAGAGGGTGATGATGCCATTTTATTTCAATGTTCTGATCTTGGAATTGCTGAGGTGATGTCCAAAGGGAACTAGGGAGACGTAAAATTGGTATTGCAACATAGAATGTTCCTATGGTATTAACTAAATTCCTAGATATGTCTTTTAAAAATGCATGGAAACAGAAGTATTCATATCTGTGAAGAAGCCTCTCTGAAAACAGCTTGTTTGTTTTAGTAAATCCCTTTTACCATATAATAGCTGCTCACCATTGTGGCACATCAGTCACATAAAACTATCTTCTTTGTTTTCTTTTTCTCCCAAGATAATTTCTTTTCTTATTCTGGTATGACTTGTTTGGCCACAGGCATTGTACCCTGGTCTGGTTATCTGCAAAGATGAAGCAAGGCTTAGAAAGACAGAATAGCAATACACTTTCGGTCAAGAATAACTGACATAAAACATAGCAATAACTATTTAGATAGCTTTGAAAAGAGGATAAGATCATCAATGTAAACTATAATTAAGTATCTGCCATGGTAATACACTGAAAACTCTTTATTTCAAATAAATATAACTCTAAATACCACTAAACAGAGGGAGATAATTGTGTCTAGAAGCCTCAGGTTTTTTGGTCACTGTTTGGAAATACCAGCCTTGTCAAAGAAGAATCTTTTCCCTACTTACCCCATAAAATCAGCCTACGATTCCTGCAGGTTTTGTTTTCAGCTGAAACCTGGAAGAACAAAAACATTGCAGGATTTATTTCTGGCAAACCAATCCAAAGGAGGATACATTGTTTATTCCATCCAAAGCAAAATGCATTTTCCAAATGAAACACATGTTCTATTTGGTTTAATCCAAAGCTATGTCAATAAAAACCATAGTACTTATAGCACTTTGTAGAAGGATGAACCGTGCATAATGTAAAGACAGGAATACCACCCAGCCACTCATTTCCCCATTATTTTTCAGCAGCCACACATACAGTTTTTTATAAGAATGAGCTGAATTAAGTGATATGTTGTTAGAGCCGAAAGACAAAGCTAACAGGGTTCCTTTAAGCTGGAGCTGAAACCAGAAGATCCAGAGGGAGAACTTGCCTGAAGGTGCACCATTTAAACCAGAGGTCTTCAAACTTGGCAACTTTTAAGACTTGGGACTTCAACTCCCAGAATTCTCCAGCCAGCATAGCTTAAAGTTGCCAAGTTAGGGGTCCCCTGATTTAAACTATGGTACTCTCAAGGCTCCCTGTCTAGAATTGGTAGGGAAGGCAAGAGGCTAAGCAGAGGCAGCCACTGAAGAAGTACTGTGATATTAAGGGGTTCAATGGCCAAGGGCCTTAAAGAGGACAATGGCAGACCAATGGTTGGTATGGGTGACTTACTGAAGAGAACCTAGCGGTCAAGTGCGACTGAAGAGGCCACAGCGCCACCACCAAAGTGGGTCAAGTGGCTGCCAACTTCAAGATTTTGTCCATTATTGTAAACAAATAAAGAACTGGATCCAGTTGTACAGGTTGTCCTCGACTTACAACAGTTCATTTAGTGACCGTCCGAAGTTACAACAGCACTGAAAAAAGTGACTTACGACCGGTTTTCATACTTATGACCATTGCAGCATCCCCGTGGTCATGTGATCAAAATCCAGACATTTGGCAGCTGACTCATACTTATGATGGTTATAGTGTGCCGGAGTCATATGATCATCTTTTGTGAACTTCTGACGAACAAAGCCAATGGACAAGCCGGATTCACTTAACGATATTACTTACTTAACAACTGTGGGGATTCACTTAACAACGGTGGCAAGAAAAGTCGTAAAATGGGGGCAAAACTCACTTAACGAATGTCTAACTTAGCAACAGAAATTTTGGGCTCAATTGTGGTTGTAAGTCGAGGACTACCTGTAATTTGCTGTGTGTCTTTGGGCTCGACACAGCCTGAATTGGTTTTCTACTCTAAGAATTTATTTATCGATCTGTTCTGACTGTACCATCCAAACAGTACAAGTTGCCTGTGACTTACATGCAGTATTTCAACACAGTTATTTATATGTGTTAAGAGGCTCATTTACTATAACAATGTAAAATAATATATTAAAATTTTTTAAATAAAATATTAAGTGTGATTTTAAACTATAAATCTCATTTTCAGTCTGAATACAGTACAGTAAATTCCTAAAATATTATTTTATGGCTCAAAAGAATTCAGAATATTTCAATTAATCAATACATCAAGTCCTGTCAAGAAACACTCAGGGTACATTGTCTTTTGCAGAGCTGCTAACCGGAAAGCCAACACAATTATGTTAGAAGTACAGATTGATACTAGATAAATCCAGACATTGAATGTAAGACTAGATAAGTATCTGATTCCATGGCAAAGTGAACGCAGTTAACCAATTGATGGGAGAGCTCAGGGATTTTAAAGGCCTACACAAAACCCAGTAGATTATTTCCAAAGAGAGGTAGAACATAAGACTTTGTAATTCTGAATCATATTTCACAATATGCTGTTAATATCAGGTCAGAGGAAGAAAGTATCTCCAATACTGTGAACTATTCAGCAAAACATACGGTAGTAAGGAATAAGCCTCCTCTAAAATCAATGAAACTGCAATGCAGGTTAAAATTCTACTTGTTACAGTAATATAGAAGTCATGTAATACTTGCTAGACTGATTCAATCGGTTCCAAACTTTAACCAAGCCCTAACCTTTTGTTCTTGTGTGTTTTTAAAAATTCTTTATTGAAAGGATAGGATACAGAATATAAGCAAACTACCAAGATACATAACCATGACAAAATTAAAGCAAACAATAGGTAAAAATAAAAATGATAAAAAGACAAGGAAAAGGAAAGCAAACAAAACAAATCTACATTCTATATATTAAACTAGTCACTACTTTACAAAAAATACAATATAATAGCATTGTCAAATATACTATATTAACAGTATACAAAAATTATAAAATATCATAACATTTATGGGAAAGAACCTATTGATTTATGCTCTGATTAAGAAGTTATAGATTTCCAAAACCCAATCTTTAATATTTATTATACAATCACTTCTCAATATTGTTCTTTCAGCCACCCCCACCATGCACACTAGAACAATGATTCCTCAAAGACAGAGATTCTGTCTATGTAAGTCAGGTTCTATTTATATAATATTACTTGATACATAATTCAACATTACATATTTAACATTTAAAGATTTTCCCCATAAATCATATACATTACTGAACTTCTGATAAAAGATATGTTGGGGATTTAACTTTTAAACATTTAACTTTTTTGTACAATTCAGTATTAGGCTGAAGAGTACAGAATGGTAATTTAAGGATCATATGATGTTCATGGTAGCCAAAGGATTAAAATGAAAAAGAAGCCAAGTGTAACAATAAAAAGAACAATTAATTTAGTTCTTTGGCAATGAAGCACACTTTAGAATAGTTGAGGAAATACTGAAGAAATGGATAATACTTGAGAACTGTATTTTTTTAATACAAATAACTAAGCTATCTGATGAAAAGACCATATATAAAATTATCTAAAGGTAATTATCTAAAATTATCTTTTGGAAACTTTTAATTGGTTTTTATATGTCAAAAACAGAATTGTAACCCTCAGGGTAAAATAGCAATTGTTCCCACTGTCAAAAACCTGTTGAAGGTACTGCTTTAATGAATATCCACTATCAATCTATGGATCCCTACTTTCACGTGTAACCTGGACAACTCCAATAACTTCTATCCATCCTGATACTTATTTTAGCCTATTCATTCATTAACACACCTAACCCTTCACTTCCCTGCATGTAATCATATGTTTAATCCACAGTGTAACTCATTTTGCCTTTTGTTTTAATACTATTTATGCTAGTCAGCTCACATACTGACTTTTTTCATTCCAATTCAGAGTATTCTATGTGCCATGGTTATTATCACACAGACCCACAGATAATGATCTCTTCCACCCACCATGACTTGGCTTAATTCAGGTTTCCTCCTAATACTTTTTAGTAACATAAGGTACAGATTAGGTCATCAGTCTTAGTCACATCTTCATTACATGCAAGCGTTTTGTGCTAATGGTGCTAAAGACAGTAATGCTCGATTTTGGCACATGTTGGCTAGTATGCACAAAAGCAACCAAAGCCCAATTTTGCCCTAAACATATTAACAGAATTTTATGCAGGGTGGGATTTCTACTTTCTAATCTAGAAATTATCTTGTAGACCAATATACTGTGGCTCAGATTCCCTCAATCGAGGGAGGGAGGGAGGGAGGG
>QLTV01004391.1:816830-828398 GCA_003457575.1 Thermophis baileyi
CCGCTGCCGCTGCCCCGCCGCTAGCGGCCACCGCCAGCGCCCAGCACCAGCTCGCGGTTTAATCGCTCCACAGTCGCCTCGGACACAAAATGGCGGACGGGGCGCGAGGTGCGCCTGCGCGAGCCCCGGCAGCCGCGGCAGCCGGACCCGATCGAAGGGAGGAGGGAGCGGGAGAAGCGCCCGCGCGAGGCACCATGGGAGGAAACGCTGGGCGCTAACTTTAAATGCCGACGGGCCGATCGGGCGGCCGCGTTCAGGCAGGCGCGGGGAGGGGCCGTGACGTCACCGCGGGCCGGGGAGGGTGGCCCTGACACGGGCGTTCCGCGTTCCGGACCCCTCTGACGGGCGCCCCGGCTGCCTGCCCGCCTCTTCCCTCGTGGGTCGGGGCTGCGGGGCAAGAAGGGCACCGCGCCCTCCCAGGACGGGTGTCGAGACGGAGCGGTTTGGGCGGGAAGAGGGCGAGGCGAAACGAACGGCAGCTTGGAGGGCGGGGGGATCTTTCCCTCTTCGCGGAATGGGTCACGTCGCCCTCTGGCGCCCCCTGCAGGCGGTGCTGCCAAGCGGGCAGGGAGATGCCCGCCCTATTCCTGTTTGTTTATCTGTATAGCAGCTTTATTTTGTATAAGGCGGCGAACATACTATTTTCCCTACAACAACCCTGTGAGGTGGGTTGGGCTGAGAGAGGGATTGGGCCGGTCACACTCTGGGTTAGCATAAAGAAGCATCTATACATACATAAACATGCACATGCTTACAAGTGTTTGCATACGTGTGTAGTGCATGTCTGCTAAATGTATGTGTTGATCTGTACGATGTAGGGTTTCCTTCTTGAGTAAGGGGGGGGGGTTGGACTAGAAGACCTCCAAGATCCCTTCCAACTCTTATTCTGTTATACCTCCACTTATCTTAAGCCACACGTAGTGCAGCCACAGGCACATGGAATAAAACACACACAGACAATGCAGGAAGTCCTCGACTTATGACCACAATTGAGCCCAACATGTCTGTTGAGAATTTGTTAATTGAGTTTTGTCCCATTGTAGCACCTTTCTTGCCACAGTTGTTAAGTGAATCACTGCAGTTGATAAGTTAGTAACCTGATTGTTAAGTGAATCTGGCTTCCCCATTGACTTTGCTTGTCAGAAGGTTGCAAAAAAGGGGATCACATGACCCTGGGAGGCTGCAACGGTCATAAGTATGAGTCAGTTGCCAACCATCTGAATTTTGATCATGCGATCATCGGGAAGCTGCAATGGTCACAAGTGTGAAAAATGGTCATAAGTCACTTTGTTCAGTGCTGTTGTAACTTTGAACCAGTAGTGGGTTCTGAATTAGTTTGCTACCGGTTTGCACATGCGCAGAAGCGTCCCAGGCGGAGCCTCCCGCCGCCGCCGCTACCGGTTCTAAGAACCGGTCCGAGCTGGGAGCAACCCACCGCTGCTTTGAACGGTCACTGAATGAACTGTTGTAAGTCGCGGACTCCCTGTATGTGCACCATTGCAAACTTTGGCAGACAAACATAAGAGATTGCCCACATCTGGGCCAATGGAACGACCTTCATTTTGCAAGAAGATATTCAAAGATAAATGCAAAATCTGAAATTTGGTGGCTCAGTGGTGCCAGAATGGGTCTTAATTGCAGAATACCATGAGATGATGCAGATGGGCATTGATGGACTAAAAGTTGCAAGACTATCCAGAGTCATGCATATTTTGCCAGAGGCATAATACAGTAACAAAAAACACGATCAACTGGTTGGAGGCCTTCGAAAGGGAGTTATTACTTTCCTTGAAATTTCCAAGGACAGTACAGCATGTCCTTAATGGGCAGATTTCACATATCCCATTAATCCATAGGAGTTAATAATCTACTGCTTTCAGAACAGGAAGTGATGGGAAATTGGAAGAGGCTAAGATCCCTACCTTTATCTGCACCAATGAAAATCCGTATTTCATTTGAAAAAGACCCGTCTTCCAATCATGTAGGAAGTATACATCAACCGCATGCGCCCGCCGTTAGCATTTCTTAATCACTGAAAAGGTAAAAATGCCCTAGCTCAAAGTCAGTTCTTGGGAACATCATAGACACATCCATGTGGATTTCTTGTGGCAACATTACAGAAGTGGTTGCTGTTACCTTTTTCTGTTTTTCATTTTGTCAGTTTAGTGTAAAAATCTGGAATCTGGTAGCACCCTTTCTAAAAACTATTTTGTAATTGTTTGTTTATACATTTTTTTTCTTTAAAATACTTAAATACTTAGCAACAGCACTTAGCAATAGCACTTAGACTTATATACCGCTTTACAGTGCTTTATAGCCCTCTCTAAGCGGTTCACAGAATCAGCATATTGCCCCCAATAATCCGGGTCCTCATTTTACCCACCTCGGAAGGATGGAAGGCTGAGTCAACCTTGAGCCGGTGAGATTTGAACCGCCGAACTGCAGCTAGCAGTCAGCTGAAGTAGCCTGCAGTACTGCACTCTAACCACTGCGCCACCTCGGCTCTTAATGAAGTGTATTGTCTGGATCCATTTGTTCATACAAAGTATTAATAAACTGGTAATGAGAGTAATATTAATAACAGCCATAATTAAAACACTAATAATTGCTTATTTATAATAAAATTCTTACATCATTTACTTATAATATGCAATAATGATAATATTGGTAATATGCTGGCAGCAACACGTATCAACCATTAGCACCAGTCAATGGTATTTATGACACATCTTTAAATGTTCAGTTGACTGAGTTTCATGTTTAATGAATAAAAGAAATAATAACAGTAATATTAATACTGTTTGTTTGTATATAATACAATTTCTTGCATTCTTTTCTTATATATATTAATCTTTCATCTTCTAGTTTCCACCTCTTTTACCCAACCATTGATAGAACATATCCCATGTTAAAAAGTATTCTGTTTCTTCCTTATCCTTTATAATTAATGTTAATCTATCCATCTCTGCACAGTCTAATATTTTTCTAATTATACTTTCATCTCTAGGTGGGTCTTCATTTTTGCACAATGCACAGTGTTGTGCAAATACAATTCTCACAATTTATTAAAGGGCATAAACTTTCCAAAACGTAGATCTTTTTTTTTTTTTAAAAACATGCTATTTGGAAAAGGCACTACTAGACTTGAGGGTTTTTTGTTGTTGTTGTTGTTTTGCCACCATATAGTGTACGAACGTGGATCTCCTCAATTCCTTCCACAGGCTGGGTCTACAATTCCTCTGGCTTTCTTTAATTAGCAATGAATTTACCCTTTTCTGGGTTTCACGTCTTTCAGAAGAATGCACCTCGAAATGTCCCAAGCAAGGTTAGAAAAGGAAATCCATTTTACACGGTGAAAAATCACGATCTGTTTCTTATTCCATTATTTTGTGTGATTTGTTGCAAATTGCAGCAGCCAATTATTTTGGGTGAAATTGTAAAGCCCTGAGTGCTCACTAATTGGGATGGTTGGATGGAAACCCCAGCTAACAGAATATCGATCACTGAACTCAAAGCAATGGGTGAGCTGCTTTGACACAGTTTATGCTTATGTGTTCCCCCCCCCCCAAACGTGTTTGGGCCAGGGGTGAAATCCAGCAGGTTCTGACAGGTCCTGGAGAACCGGTAGCAGAAATTTTGAGCAGTTCGGAGAACCGGCAAATACCGCCTCTGACCGGCCCCAGAGTGGGGAGGGAATGGGGATTTTGCAGTATCCTTCCCCCTGGAGTGGGGAGGGAATGGGGATTTTGCAATATCCTTCCCCCTGGAGTGGGGAGGGAATGGGGATTTTGCAGTATCCTTCCCCTGCCACGCCCACCAAGCCACGCCCACAGAACCGGTAGGGAAAAATTTTGAATTTCACCCCTGGTTTGGGCCCTACAGGGCATCCTCAGCTTACAACCACAATTGAGCCCAAAATTTATGTTGCTAAGTGAGAAATTTGTTAAGTGACTTTTGTCCCATTTTAGGACTTTCCTTGCCACATCTGTTAAGTGAATCATTGCAGTTCTTAAATTAGTAACATGGTTGTTAAGTGAATCTGCCTTCCCTATTGACTTTGCTTGTCAGATGGTCGCAAAAGGGGATCACGTGACTCCGGGATACTGCAACCGTCGTAAATGTGAGTCAGTTGTGAAGCATCCGAACGTAAATCACGTGACCATGGAGATGATGCAACGGTCACAAGTGTGAAAAATGGTCATAAGTCACTTACGTGCCTTTGTAACTTCGAATGGTCCCTAAATGAACTGTTGTAAGTTGAGGACTACCTGTACTGCAACCGTCATAAATAAGAGCCAGTTGCCAAGCATCTGAATTTTGGCCATGTGACCATGGAGATGTTTCAACGGTCATAAGTGTGAAAAACGGTCATAAGTCACTTCTAGTACTGTTGTAACTTGTAATGGTCACTAAAGGAATGATGTGACTACCTGTATAACGAATGTTTGCATGTGGTTAATTTAACCATGGTTTATTTAATTGGTGCTCAGGTCCTGCCCAACTGTCCCCCTGTGTATCCTACAGATGCTTCCTCGCCACACTCAGGTTGTCCTGTTCTGCCCAGGTCAGAATGCAATCGAGGTGGTCTATGCTCATTTTAAGAAATAGAAGATACACTCATGAGCATGTATTTTACTTATTTCTTGTATCATTTATAGCAGGGGTGTCAAACTCGATTTCATTGAGGGCCGCATCAGGGTTATGTTTGACCTCGGGGGGGGGGCTGGGATGGGCATGGCCAGATCGACGTCACTCGTGTCGGGGGCACCTGTGGTGGCCCGGGCAGGGCTGGGAGGATCCTTCTTTCCTTCCTTCCTTCCTTCCTTCCTTCCTTCCTTCCTTCCTTCCTTCCTTCCTTCCTTCCTTCCTTCCTTCCTTCCCTCCCTCCCTCCCTCTTCTTTTTCCTTCTCTCTTCCTTCTCCTTTCTTCTTCCTTCCCCTTTCCTTCTTTTTCCTTCCTTGCTCTCTTCCCATCTTTCCTTCTTTTTGTCTTTCCTCTTTCTCTTTCCTGTCCCCACCCCCTCTGCCAGCGAAAATGGGACCTGGGGGGCGCACGTGTTTCCCCAGGCCCCGCTTTTAGCCGCGATGGCCTCCTACAACCCTCTGCCAGCAAAAATGGAGCCTGGGGAGCCATGTGCGCCCCCTGGATTCGGCCCGCGGGCCTTGAGTTTGACACCCCTGATTTATAGCCTTTTGAAACACTGTTTAGTTCCTTCTTAACATTCTGTTCCCAACGTTTTCCGTTCAGGCATTGTTATTTATATATTTAATTGTATTTATTAACTGTCTAAATCCAATGGGCTTCTGAGGACAGGACAGAACAGGAGCAAATGTTCTTGGGCAATCTGAGGTGATCTTAATTTTTCTTAGCGACAGTGGCAAAGAACGGAGACAATGCTCAAGAATTCTCAGCCGGAGGAACCATTTTCCTTGTTTTGTTTTCTTTAGGATTTTTTCTTTCAGATCTAGAACGCAGGTAGTCCTCAAGTTACAACTCTTGGTTTAGTGACCGTTTGAAGTTACAGCGGCACTGAAAAAAAGCGACCATTTTTCGCACTTACAGCAGCATCCCCATGGTCACGTGATCCAAATCCAGCCGCTTGGCAACTGACTCATATTTATGACGGTTGCAATGTCCCGGGGTCATGTGATCCCCTTTTGCGACCCTTCTGACAAGCAAAGTCAATGGGGAAGCCGGATTCACTTAACAACCGTGTTACTAACTTAACCACTGCAGTGATTCACTTAACAACTCTGGCAAGAAAAGTCGTAAAATGGGGCAAAACTCACTTAACAAATGTCTCAGTAACAGAAATTTTGGTTGTAATTTTGGTTTAGTTGTGGTTGTAAGTCGAGGACTATCTGTAGCAGCTCCTGAGAAGTCGTCTTTTACTTAAATCGGTGAAATATTTTTGTAAGCGTGAGTTGTGGGTTTTCCTCCCACATTGTTTTAATCTCTTTTTTAAAAACTTATTTTGAATATTTTAGAGGAAAACTAGAAATGAATATTGTATAGTTTTTCAGTCCTGAAAAATAGATATGCTGACTTGTTATGTGTGTTCGATCCTCAAATTTGCCTTCTGAGGGCAAAAGAAAAAAAAACCTTAAATGTCTTCTTTGTTTAATAGATGATAAAATAAAGCTGTTATATTTTGCTGACCTAATTCATTTGCAGTACTCATTTCCTACAGCTTCTGAGGAAAGCTGCCCCCCTCCCCCAAAACGAACAAACAAAAAGTCTACAAAATTACACACTTTCAACTTATTTGCTCAAACGTCTGTTTATTTCAGGCTTAAAGTCAAAATTAGCCAAACCTCTTGATAATTACATTATATATATATTTATAGCTATGTAGATGTACAGATAAATTTATAGATACTTTGTAGAAAAGGACTTTTTGCTTCCATTTGGCTGCTGCCTCCCTCCCCACCCCAACACACACGCACACATGCACACATGTACATAAAAAATATTAAAATAGCACAAGAAGAGGCAACTTCCGCCCATTACGTTTCCATCTTCCATAGCATCGTCATTATAAAGACATTGGTTTCCCTTCCCTCGCTGGGAATAAAGGACTCCTTCCTGTCATTTGTTTTTTTCCTCTCCACCTTGCAATCCAGAGGAGAAATCTACAATTTATCCAAAGCCCTAACAGAGGATCTAGGTGGCCCCAATTTCCTGGGAGATTCACAGTCCCACAGGGTGGAGAGAACAGTGGAGAATAGAATAGGTTAAACATTAAGCAGGACTTTCAACGTGCATCTTCGTTGCTGGTTTTCTCCAGCAGATCCAAATAGAAAGGGATCTGTTTCGGTCCTGGCTATAATGATAACATGCCCAGTTCAACACCTTCCTCCAGATTCAGTAGGCTTCTGTAGGAGGAAGAAAACCGCAGAAAGGATCCCCTCCGTGCTGCTGCTGGAGCCAATGAGCTAAGGCATTCTCCACATAAGGCAGCAGGCCAGCGGTACTAATACTGCTTGTGGGCATGCCCCACAAGTGACAGAGCTGCCCACTCTGCCAGAGGCCGATTTGACTTCGGTTGGAAGGACTCTGCTGAAGTTCTGCGGCATGCAAGGTCCGTGCCCAACAAAGGATCAGCAGTTGGATCGATGTTGCCCTCCTTCAGAAGGCAGTACTGGCCATGCTGCCCGGGGCAAAGATCCGTGGTAAATTATCCAGAGATTCTTCTAGCCTTCGATGAGCTGACTTGCCATCGTCCCCTGAAAACACACACACAAATCAGGTGCCCATCAGGATAATTTTTGCCTCAACTTTGGACACAAGTCTGTCAATGCTAAACTGCAGGCGCTGACCACAGTGTAGGCCAGGGGTGTCAAACTCGTTTTCATTGAGGGCCGCATCAGGATTGTGTTTGACCTTGGGGGGGGGGGGTGGGCGTGGCTGGGTAGCCGTGGCCAGGGTGGGCGTGGGGCACCTGTGGTGGCCCGAGTGCTCTGCCAGCGATAACGGGCCCCGGAACTCAGTTTCCGGCTGTGACGGCCTCCTGCAACCCTCTGCCAGTGAAAACGGAGCTCGGAAGGACCGCAGAGGCACCGTGGGCCGGTCTTCTGCTGTTTCCAGGGCGGCCCCGCGGGCCAGATCTAAGCACTCCTTGAGTTGGACATCCCTGGTCTAGGCCATGTACAAAAATCTGCCTTTCTTGGCCATGTATAAAAATCTGACCTGGTTTTTTTTTTTTTAAAGTACTACTTTTTTGGATGTTTCCTTTCCTGGCTGCTCACTTGCAGTCAAAATGGTGGCAGCTTTTCAGGAACATTGTTTATACAATATAGTGGTCTAATTGCCTCTTGAATTTTGACCCTGGTCCATGATCCAAGTATAATAATCGTTCACAATGCAAACGTTGATTGTCAAACTCCTTCTTTTAAGGAAGTGTTTGTTTAAGAATAAGTATGTGCTCAATTCTTAAACATTTTTGGTTTTGTTACCGACTGTCTTATTCTGTGCTAAATCTCTAATATACTTCTCACATCTCATTAGTCAACACAAAATTTTGTTTGAGTGGGCCCCACCAAACGTATTATAATGTGATGTGTGAAGCCCTTCAACTGAGCACGTATTTCACTATTTCTGCCCTCTCGCTTACGTTTCAGCCAGGGCTAGATATATTTATTCTTTGTTCCATGCTGATGTTTCTTTGGACCACATGCATGTAAACACGGGAAGGATGGTTGGGAGACATATATCATTAGGCTGACAATCTTGAGAACGTTTGTGTGTAAAATTCACAGCAAGAGACAACTCGGCATGCTAAGCAGATAACTTACATTTGAGAACACAGAATGGCTGGGCAGACATTGCAACAGAATCATGTATAGCATGTGGATTTAGAAATTACACCTCTCATTTAAACGCTTTTATCAAGCATTTTGTTCAATCTGTACAAACATCCTTGGGTGACCCTTAAGTACTAGCCTCCATGTTTGTTCTTCAGAGATAAGGAATGTTTAGCACAATCGCCCAATACTCCGATGTCTTCTGAGACATGTGAGCAGCAATTCTCAGAATTCCTAGGAACTCTTGATAATTTGAAGGTTTGCACTAGATTGGGGAAGGCTAATAAAGCCCAGGGGAAATTAAATCATCTTGCTTGCTTTTCTGAATTGTATAGAATTTGGGTGTAGCTCCATTCCATATTTTGAAAGGAATTAATGTCATAAACCTCTTCCAGCTGTCTGCAGACAACTTTATAGAGAATTTGCAGATTAATAAAACAGTATGTTTTTAAATTCCCGGTAGCTGTGAAATGTAAAATTCAACCAGAAATTTAGGTAGATTTTACAGGATATTAGTGTGTTGCACTTCTCAAGCCAAGGACCAGATTTGGCTTTTGAGTGGCCCCATACCCTAAAAGAGCTGGGCAAGGTCATGAAAAAAATATATATCCAAATTTACTTTAATTAAATATGGTCCCTTTGATAAGTATTCCTAGCATTGACAAGCATGGGGAATTTCCACCCCATTGGTGCTTCTTCTTGGCAAGGGTTTAAACTAGCTTCTGTGGGTATCAGGATTGGGGGCAATGCAGTTTGAAGGAAGTAGCCAATCTACTTTCCTCTTGCTTTCCCACTCCTCAATAAATGAGGCACCCGTGCAGAACCTTTACTCTGCCAAACTTTTCAAGTTTCTTAAAAATGCAAAATACCCTGAGCTGAAAGGACTGCAAAAAAAAAAAAAAAAGTGCTTTCCTTAAAATCAAGGGACAATACAGAGAAGCCAATGACAAACTAAAAAGTTGGGTGTGTTTTGCCTTCAAAAGAACTGGGTTCAATATCTGACTTCTCTGATTAAAAAGACCAGGTATCAGGTGAAGGGAAAGTGAGTTCTGGACATCTGAGCATTCAAGCATCGCTTATTTCTTTGGCTCACTCAATGGCTCTGAAATAATCTTGGGATTCTACTGTAACCTTATTTATTATCTCCTCCGATTCGTGCAGTTAATGAAATTGGTTAGTTTTATTGGGCTGAAGGGAAAGTGTCGTTTGAAATCCTGAATCCTGCTTTAGATGAGCCTTCTCAGTGTGTGGGATCCTATCAAAAGCCATGGCAAGCGAAGGCTGCCCAGCATGGGCAATGCAGTGCTAGGTGGACAAATATTCACTCGCTTCACACCACATGCTAACTCTTAGGCCCAAATTAACAAAATACAATTTACTGGGTTCATACTGCATGCAACACCTGAACAAATAAACCACATTTAGGGTGAACGGGATAGTGTGGTTCACTTCTACTCAAGACAGTTATTAGATTCACACAACACACACGGTTATCCAATCTCATTTTAGTCTGTCGTAGAATCTTGTGTGAACCTTTAATCTGGGACTAAAGCAGAGTCCCTCAACCAGCGTGCCATTCCATATGCAACAAAGACAGAGACGTGCAAGAGCCAGAACACAAGCACAGCTGGAAGATGCCTGCAACTCAGGGCCACAGTGAAGACGTAAACCCAACCACATCGGGTCTGATGAGACCCAGGACAAGAGACACCGGTTAGACATGCAACAGGGGCAGGGGAAGGTGGCTAACCGGCTGGCTACGAGATCCCGACCTGTGCAGCCGCTGTCCTGACCCAGAAGTCTACTGAGCCCATCAGAGGGTTCTTTCAGTGCCATCTATCAAAGGATAATAAACAGCAAGGACTACATAAGTGCCTTTATTCTCTTCCCAGGATAGCACTAGCGCTTAGACTCATATACTGCTTCACAGTGCTTTACAGCCCCCTCTAAGCGGTTTACAGAGTCAGCCTATTGCCCCCAACAATCTGGGTCCTCATTTTACCCACCTTGGAAGGATGGAAGGCCGAGTCCACCTTGAGCCAGTCAGAATCGAACTGCTGGCAGTCGGCAGAATTAGCCTGCAATACTGCATTCTAACCACTGCACCACCACGGCTGTGGTGCATCACTTTTCCTTAAGCAAGTAGTACTGATACAGCGGGAGGCCAACCTCGGCTTGGTGGTACCAGCAGAGATCAAGAGAAGGACTGGAGATTTAGGAAGGACAGGGCTTTTATACAGAAGCACTGCAAAGCCATCTAGTATAGCAGGGGTCCCCAAACTTGGCAACTTTAAAGGCTTGTGGACTTCAACTCCCAGAATTCTCCAGCCAGCTATGCTGGCTGGAGAATTCTGGGAGTTGAAGTCCACAAGTCTTAAAGTTGCCAAGTTTGAAGACCTCTGTAGTATAGAGTCAACTGAACTAGTTCTTTGTGTACTGAGACTCCACACCCTCCGTCCCACCAGCAATAAGCCCTTCTGCTAGGGTAGGAGAAGATTTAAGGCTGTCTGGAAAGAGACCAAGGGAGGCGCACTTACCACACATAAGGAGGCTGTGTTTGGCTGCGTCCCGCACGGCTTCCTTGTCAGTTTGGCACAGATATACCAGCTGTTCAATGCTCTCCTTGGCCTGTTGGTTGGGGGAGTGTTAAGATAAAGGAAATGACATTGTTCCTTAAGGATCTGAAGGGAGCTTGCACAGACCACTAGCCTGATCTACCTTCCCAACTGCAGTTATTTGGAGTCACAGGTCCTCAGTTATGGGACACTGGGGAAAAAAATTCTTACAGGTAGGACACTTTGACAGTGGAACCAATGACTTAACTCAGTGATGGATCTCTTAAGCCTGACTGTATTCAGAGACACCTCTAGGGCAGCGGCCCCCAAATTTTTGGGCACCAGGGACCGGTTTCGTGGAGAGAGGTTTTTCTGCGAACTGGAGAGGGCGTGGTTTCGCATGCTGCCTGCATCCCGCGGATGGGGCTTTGCTTGTTTGCGCGGACCGGTTTCTGGCATGCCCCGGACTGGTGCCTGTCCACGGACCGGGGGCTGTGGACCCCTGGTATAGGGGATGCTTTTCCAAGAGAAAAAGGAGCAAAATGGATCTTTCCCAAGGATGCTAAGTTAGGTTTTCGGTTCAGGTTGCTCCACAGACTGAAGTTGGCCGAGGACTCAAATAGAACTTACAAGCTCCTGAAAGCTCTTAGACAGAACAGGATGGCCACTGAAGGCATCTGGATAGCAAAACGGGTGGTATATAAATTTTA
>QLTV01004391.1:836462-862639 GCA_003457575.1 Thermophis baileyi
AGAGAGAGAGAGAGAGAGAGAGAGAGAGAGAGAGAGAGAGAGAGAGAGAAAACAGAGAACAGATCTTGGTGGCAGTGGCAGCCATTGGCCACGGAGTGGTGCTGCTGCTGCATTTTCTGTGAACTTCCACCTGTTAGACCAGATGGCTTTAGATGGATTCCCAACAGCTGCATCAGCACCATGGGAAAAGTCACTGGCATCCTGTGGCAAAACCTTGCCAAGATAATCGCTTGGAGGGAGCAGGGTCCAGCCAGACACAGGAGATACGGGTAGTCCTCGACTTACGACCACAATTGACCCCAAGATTTCTGTTGCTAAGCGACACAGCTGTAAAAAGTGAATCGTGCTCCATTTTACAACCTTTCTTGCCCAAGTTGTCAAGTGAAGCACTGCAGCTGTTAAGTGAGTAACGCGGCTGTGAAACGAATCTGGCTTCCCCATTGACTTTGTTGGTCAGGAGGTCGCAAAAGGGGATCGCGTGACCCCCCCCAAAAGAGGATCACCAACCGTCATAAATCTGAATCAGTTGCCAAGCATCTGATCGTTGATCACATGACCAGGGGGATGCCGCAACGGTTGTAAATGTGAAAAACGGTCATAGGTCCCTTTTTTTCAGTGCTGTTTGTAACTTTGAACGGTCACTAAATGAACTGTTGTAAGTTGAGGGCTACCTGTATGTGGAGTTGGCTATGGGTAGTTGTGGGCAACTTTAAACCAGCCTTTAGCCAGTTTACTCACTTGTCGTCATCTCCTTCCGAGTCTTCTGATTCAGAAGCATTGAGGAAGCTGAAACTCTCGAGCGCATGTTCCACCGTCAAGCTGGTACTGGAGGCTCGGCTCAGGCACAACCCTTGTTTTTGCTTGTGGGGTGGAAATTAAAAACAAGTATTAGACAGGTTCTCTTTTCGGCCCATTCTGGATCGAGCAATTCTCCTTACTACTCTGCTTCTTGCCCTACTGGGCCTGAGCATCCAAGCGTAAAAAGAGAAAACACACCCACAACACAAAAACAAAACACTCTTGTGTCTAATTTCCCTACCAATGTTCAAAGAGGAGGTGACCAAAAGTCAGCTGAAAATCTTGGGCCTTAATTTCTGACATAGAAGATCATCTTTCGGAAATTTGGGAGAAGTCTCAGAGGTGGTATTCAGCCGGTTCTATCCGGTTCGGGCAAACCGGTAGCGCTGACTGCGGGAGGCCCCGCCCACCCGCCGGACATAATCACGTCCCATTTATCCAAGTTTTTGAAGCTGTGCGCATGCGCGGAAGGCTTTGCGCATGCGCGGATGGGGCATGTGCGAGTGTAGGGAGCACGCGCACACACGCTCACATTTGCGAACCGGTAGGGAAGGTAAGTGAATACCACCCCTGAGATGCCTATATTAGAGCACATTCAGCATCTCAGCAAACTGAGTTTTCATTAAAATTCAAAGATTGCTAGAAAACCGTATTTGTATCCTCCTTGCTTTATGCGAACACGAAAGCCTAAAACTGCAGTCTACCTACAGCCTATGAACCGTGCAGAATTCTCTGCATTTCTCTGCAAGGGTTTTGTATGTTATTTTCCTTCTCAAAACAACCAGTATGGGCCTCTAATGTGTAGGCAGGAAGTTTAACTTGTGAAAAAAGACAGCGGAAGTGTGTGAGTTGAAGATATACCCTACAGTTGCCCTCCAAAGTTCACAGGAGCAGATGTGGTGAGAAATTTAACTGAAAATAATTTACTACACAAAGGAGGCGTATAGCTACATCGGTCCCTTGAACATTTGTCTTCCTTCCTAGAACTGGTCGCCAGAATTATGCAAAACGTACATAAACATAAAACAAAGATGCACAAATTGAGATAGCCTGCATCATTCCGGCAAGTTCTCAAAACCAGGTTTTGGATGGAGGAATTCCAGAACTCCTAAAGGGGAGCAGTCATGCAGAATGGCAATTAGTAGATCGCAAAACACAAGTGGGGAGTTTCCAAAGTTAAATGTAGCCTTTGTTTTAAAGCAGGAAAAATCTCATGGAATCGCTAACTCTCTTGAGATTTTGACAGATCTCGAGGAGGTGACTCAGAATCTTGTGACGTCTGGAATAACGCCAAAAAAATGTCCCTGAGATAGAAGAGAGATTGCTAAAATTTGCAATGTTCAGTTTTATTTCTTCCAAAATGACAGCCAGACAATCCTTGTGATCTCCACTGATGAATTGTTCTGTCAGGAAATTTCTCCCTAGTTCTAAGTTGCTTCTCTCCTTGATTAGTTTCCACCCGTTGCTTCTTGTCCTTCCCTCAGGTGCTTTGGAGAATAGCTTGACTCCCTCTTCTTTGTGGCAGCCCCTGAGATATTGGAACGCTATCACTGTCTCCCCTAGTCCTTCTTTTCCTCAGACTAGACTTACCCAATTCCAGCAACTGTTCTTTATATGTTTTAGCCTCCAGTCCTCTAATCATCTTTGTTGCTCTTCTCTGCACTCTTTCTAGAGTCTCCACATCTTTTTTACATCGTGGTGACCAAAACTGGATGCAGTATTCCAAGGGTGGCCTTACCAAGGCATTATAAAGTGGTATTAACACTTCACGTGATCTTGATTCTATCCCTCTGTTAATGCAGCCTAGAACTGTGTTGGCTTTCATGGCAGCTGCAACTCTCTCTCCTGGCTTAAAACACATCAGTATGAGAAAACCTCAGGAAAGCAGTGTTCAGTTTCTTTGTTTAAGTGCTACGAGAACCCTTCCAGCTTCTGATGTGGTCCTAAGCTTTCTACCCACTCACTTACCAAGAGAATCTCCTCAAGATGCTTGAGTTCCTGCTCCAGAACCTGCAACTCAGGGAACTGGCCCCGATAGTCATCCAGAGCAGAAGCCAGTGTGTTGATGGCCTCTTCCAGGCCAGAGTCCACAGGTTTGGGCCTTGGAGCTTCTGAGATCCCTGATGGCTGAAGCTGTCCCAAGGCTGATGGGACCAAGGAAGACTTGGGCTGTTGAACCTCTGGGGCTGGACCAGGCGTGTCCTCACTCTCCTCTCCAACAGGGTTGGCCCCATCAGGCTCATCCTCTTGCTCTTCGTCCTCACAGATCTGAGTGTCCAGTGGCGAGCCCACACTTGGGGGCGAGGAGTTCGTTTCCAAGGGAGGGACATCCCAAGAGCTAGCCTCCTTGGGGACAGGACACTCCCTCTCTTCTGCTATGGGCAAGTCTACACTTGCTTCACTGATCTGGCTAAGAGTCCGGGCATAGGGCACATGTCCATTGGCCATGGCGGCCTCCTCTCGGATTGCCGGCTCCTTGTCCTCGGGGTGGGTGAAAGCAATTTCAATGGCTGGTGCAGTGGCCTGCACTGCAGGTTGCACAATAGGCCTGGGCAATGAATGTCGGGCATTTCCGGACAGCTGGGGGCTGGAAGAGTCATCGGATGACTCTGAAGAGATGGACCAGGCTGCCCCATTCTCCAGTTCCTCCTGCTGCCGCAACATGTTCTGAAGAAAACAACAACATGGATGAGATACAACTGGCACTGAGCATCACAGATCAGAATGAGCACACAAGCAGAACCTCTTCCACCCACAAACATACTCACTCACACTCATTCTTTCCGCAGCCCCAACTTTGCCTTCTTCTGGAACATCAACAGTTCTTCTTCCTTGACCTGATGTGCCAACTCCAGGTAAACGCAAGGCTGCAGCTGAACTAACCAAAACCTGTTCCAGCTGCTGGGTCCCTTCATGTCATCTTGCAAATGACCCGGCGGCAAATATACATATTTGCATTTTTATAAGATTGAAACCTTACGCTGGCTATTCTTAATAACATACCGGTACTTTGAAAACTTTTAACGTTGAGATAGGACAGATGCCATGGAGGGTGGGATAATACTTTACACCTCCCAATCCCATAATAGTAATCTCAGCCCTACTCCTTCTTATTCTCCAGCCAGTTACCTACACACAGGAGGCTGTTCAGTTTGGGTGTAGAGAGAGAGAGAGAGAGAGCCAACGGTCAGTGGTTTGATCTACGCCTGGGAGAAGAACTGGCTTCTAATAGTATTCATTTTCTTCCATTGCTCCTCAATCTTTGCATCAGCTCGCCATCTGGAGAAAACATCTGCCCAGATGTTGATGCTGGCATGTCTCTGACAATTAAGTAATTTGCTCTGCCTTCCATATACATTGGCAAACCCCCAGGGAAGAGAGACCAGCTATTTCTCAGCAGCTGAGATGGCCTCCTGAATGATATGGGAGATTCTAGAGTTGGCTTTTGGGGTAACCATTCCGAGTTGGGACTTGCTGTCTCATGCTATATCACCTCCAAAAGCCTTTAGCAAGAAAGAGGTTAGGATAAATGATGGCCTTATTGGTAATATTGAATTAAAAACGGTGTGCGTAATGCAGCCCTTTGGATGAATCCCTGCTCAAAAGTCCTATTCACAGAACTTAAAATTCTCCTTAGCAATGATCCCTGGTTGGGATTACATCCTAAGTAATGACTCATTTTAATCATAATTTCTTGAATAGGCCTGATTTACCAGCCTCATTAAGCCATACAGCATGGTTGATAAATTACAACAGCTGAATTTATACCCTGGGCTAAGCCAAACCAAACAAGCCAGATTATGATGGTATATATGATAATATGACTGTATTAATATTATTATCTTTCCTATTACTTATCTCCTTTTCTACTTAGGACTATAACTTTGTTGCTCTTTATGATCTTTATGATTTCTACTGTTTTATTTAGTTCCCTAGTATGATTTATGTTGATTCTATCACTAAGTGTTGTATCTGATGATTTATGATGAATGTATTTTTATGATGACTATGTTGATGGTTTACCACTTATAGCTTTTATGTACAATGGGAGCTTATGCACTGAAGACAAATTCCTTGTGTATCCAATCACACTTGGCCAATAAAGAATTCTGTCCTGTCCTGTCCTGTCCTGTCCTGTCCTATCCTATCCTATGTGTGAAGCAGTAACCACTTCTCATCTCTTAAGCAGGTTTAACAATACAAGAGTCAAGTATAACTTTTGGGGAAGTACCATACTGTCTCAAATATCAGCTTGTAGGCAGGTAAAGGTCAAAAATGGGTGAAGAGACCCGTGCTTTCTTAGACATCTTCTCGTCATTCTCGTTCTCCTTCTCGCAGACAGGATGCCATCAAGGAAGATACAGGTAATCCTCAACTTACAACAGTTCATTTAGTGACCAAATTTACAATGGCCCTGAAGAAAATGACTTGTGGTCATTTTTCACACTTACGACCGTGGTCACAGCCACTTGGCAACTGACTCATATTACGACGGTTGCAGTGCCCCGGGGTCATGTGATCCCCTTTTGTGAACTTCTGACAAGCAAAGCCAATGGGGAGGCCAGACTCACTTAACAACCGTGCTATTGACTTAACAACTGCTGTGATTCACTTAGCAATTGTGGCAGGAAAGCTCGTAACCTTGAGCCAAAAAACTGTCTCACTTAACAACAGAAATCTGGGGCTCAATTGTCATTGTAAGTTTAGGACTACCTGTAGTTCTAACACAAAGCCTGGATTGATCAACTTCAGAGGGCTTCTGAAAGTATGTCCAGGGCTACTTCTAAGTAGACCAAGGTTACACACGGCCCACGAACCATAGGTTGCCAACTTCTAATTTAAAGGAAGACCTTTCATGCTAAATCACATGATGTTCCCTCCCCTCGGCCTGCAGGAGTAGCAGACAGTAAACACACAATCAGGAGTGACCACTACAAGCCAACAAGACAAAGGAAGCCCGTACAGTTCACTACTTTCAAGTACCACTTATCTACCTGAGCTCTGCCAGGTGCTACGGACTAAAGGAGAGGTTAAAGCAGAGGAAGCTCTGTTGTGGGACACCAACCGATGCAACAGTGCGAGCACTTACGCAACCCTGAGACGCCTTTGTGCTGAGCTGCACCGAGGAGACGTCGCTGCACGAACAGCTCCACGGCAGCCTTTCCAGGACGCTCTCTTGGAAGACGTCCATCAAAGCCCGCCTCTGCTTGGGGACCGCCTCCCAAGGCAGGCTCTTGAGCAGAGAAAGAGGCAACCATCAACACCCAGGACTTCCAACCTCAGGTGGGCTCTCTCTGTTACCCCGTGTGGCAGGGGTGTCAAACTCAGTTTCATTGAGGGCCGCATCGGGTTGTGTTTGACCTTGGGGGGCTGGGATCGGCGCAGCTAGGGTGGGCGTGGCCAGCTCAATGTCTCTCGTGTCGGGGGCGCCTGTGGTGGCCTGAGCGCTCTTCCAGCGAAAACGGGCTCTCGAGCTCCGTTTCAGCTGCGACAGCCTCCTGCAACCCTCTGCCAGAGAAAACAGAGCTTGGAGGGGGGGGGCGTGCGGCCCTCCCGAGCTCCGTTTTCACTGGCAGAGGCACCGCGGGCCGGTCCTTTGCTGTTCCCAGGGTGGCCCCGCGGGCCAGATCTAAGCACCCCGCAGGCCGGATCGAGTTGGACACCCCTGGTTTATGGGATCAGGGTGAAGAACACCCTACTACTCTGCAACAAATGTAGCTGTCTTTTTTCCTCCAGTTAGAAAGTTCGGAGAAGTTGTTCTCCTTCTTTTTGGAACGTTTCACATACAAACAGGAACAACCTTCACCTGATGAAACACAGTTTGTTTTGGATTGCAAAAGAAAAGGTTTTGTTTTTCGTACTTTTCCTCCCCTTTCCTTTTCTTTGACGTGAATCAAAGAATTCACATCGTTTTTTCTGAGGGCCACATATGGACTTCAAATGAAGTGCTGGAGATACACACACACAGACACAGACACAGGAAGTAGAGGATTAGGTGAGGATTAAATGAGCCAGGGCAGTTCAAAATAAAATTGGATTAAATAAAAGTAACTAATCCAAATTAGCACCATTTATTCCACCTGTTTCATTATATGTTAGAATTCAATTTTTGGGAACAACTTTTTGAGATCTCTGGGGACTGCAGCCAAAGCATCAAGGGCTACATTAGTTGAATAATCTCAGATTACACAATCCCTGTCCTAATCTATCATTTCTAGAAGTGGTTAAAACATAGATTTCTGGGTTAACTGAACCAAGAAGCTGTGTTTCAAGCTCTGATTACAGATCGAGATTGCAGAAACCAATTCAGGATTACATCCTGGTTGCTTGCTTTGAATGCGGTAAGAGCTGTGATTTGACAAATTCTACCCCAATGTCTAATGTCTAGAGATATAAAAACAATTAAGAACAAGTACAAGAATGTTCTTATGTTACAGGATCCAGTCTGAGTCGGTCTCCAGGACCAAAGGTTTATTCTTCCAAGCTGTCAGATTCGTGCTGAAGCTCATCATCAGGTAACTTCTCTCCCTCCAGAAAATGTGCATGGACTGTTCTATGTATTATATTTGTATAATTTCCAGGAACAAAAAACATCCAAGGGAGTCTGGCCTGCTTTGATTTAAAACTTTTTTTTTTGAACAATAACAAAGGCTTTGTGGATAAGATTGAAGGAGGAGAGTGATGCAGTTTCTTATTGGACTATATCCTCTCCAAATCCTTGGTGAAGCCATAAAGACAAAGAGCTTTCCATTCTCCCCTATCTTAATAAATGTAGCACCGTCAGAGTAATATAGATTTAAAGCTGACTAGCTGCTTTAAGACCGAGGATGGGTCAACAGGGTTATTGCCACTTTAAGACTGAGGATGAGTCAGCAGGGTTATTGCCACTTTAAGACTGAGGATGAGTCAGCAGGGTTATTGCCACTTTAAGACTGAGGATGAGTCAGCAGGGTTATTGCCTCTTTAAGAAGCTGTCTATATAAGGGAGGCCAAGGGTTATTGCCACTTTAAGAAGCTGTGTATATATAAGGGAGGCCATGAGAGGGCGTCTCTCTCTCTCTCTCCTCTCTTTGCCGCCCTGCCCCAAGTGGTGGCAGTTGCACACTCTGACACACCCAATGAAGGAGTACTCACATAAAAGGCTTGTTCCCTCATGGAAGGGGTATCAGGAGGGCTCTGGTTGTATGTGGAGAACCGCTTGTTGACTGTCGATGTCTTGTTCACGGTACTGGCAGAAGACGGCTGGTCCTCTTTATCAAACGGACTGATGGAAGGAAAGCATCGTAGTTAGTGGAGAAGAAGGAAAAGTGAGCTGAAGGGAGAGGTGGCCCCACATGCTCTTTACATCACTTGGAAGATCTTCAAGGAGACACTATGGACTCTCTCACAGGAACCCTTCTTTCATTGTGGCCCACACAGATTCCCAACAATGCCCTAACGCTAGAGAAGAACAGAACAAGCCCGAAGGCCAAGAGCACTCACTTCCAATTGACCTCCAGGCTTAGCTTGATTGTGCCTAGGTCATTGATGTCAACTGCCACCACTTGGGGCAGGGCGGCAAAGAGATCCTTGGTCTCGCAAGAGACATTCCCCACCACTACATGGCTGGCCAAGCTCTTGAGTTCCGTCACCTGAAAGGAGAAAGAAAAAAAGCAGAATTATCGTGAATAAGGAAAAGACATCTTCTAGGTAGGAAAACATCTGACCAGGGAGACATCAATCACCTTGATAGACAGAAATTCTGTAATAAGGGGCAAGAAGATCATCTCCTCACTATCCCAGACTTGCTTGCTGTTGGCTTCAATGCGACCCCGTAGTTTCCATCGCTGGCGCCCATACCTCATGAAGATCTACCGTGGAGGAGGAGGAATTTGGGTATCAGTTAGATGACTAGCAGTGAGATTCAGACTCATAGTTTTAAGCCAGCTTGACTGCAGGCCTTCCTTGGATAGCAAAGGGACAGATTCACCCTATCCGTTAAGTAACAGTGGGCAATCTTCCAACCTCTGGGATGACTTTGATATGAACATCTGGAACGCACCAGGCTGTCACCCGGTGTCCACACCCCCAAGGCTGTCAGTGAGCAGAAAGCAATCCCCTAACTAGCTCCCATTTGCAAATTCAACATTCTCCGCAATCCTACCCAACTCTAGAACCCGTACGTTCTATCCCCTCCATCACCCATCTTGCTTTCACAAACCTCATATTGGTCGCCTGCACAAAGCCTAGCAAAGCCAGCCAATCCTGCAAGAGAATGACAAGACAAGACAAGGCATAAGACATAACAAGACAAGACGTAACAACATTAGGACTACCTAGGTGGCCCACTTAGGTAGCCCTTATGTGTCCCACCTAGGTACCCCTTATGTGTCCCATCTAGGTAGCCCTTATGTGGCCCATCTAGGTAGCCCTTATGTGTCCCACCTAGGTAGCCCTTATGTGGCCCACCTAGGTAGCCCTTATGTGTCCCACCTAGGTACCCCTTATGTGTCCCACCTAGGTACCCCTTATGTGTCCCACCTAGGTACCCCTTATGTGGCCCACCTAGGTACCCCTTATGTGTCCCACCTAGGTACCCCTTATGTGGCCCACTTAGGTAGCCCTTATGTGTCCCACCTAGGTAGCCCTTATGTGTCCCACCTAGGTACCCCTTATGTGTCCCACTTAGGTAGCCCTTATGTGGCCCACCTAGGTAGCCCTTATGTGGCCCACCTAGGTAGCCCTTATGTGGCCCACCTAGGTAGTCCTTATGTTGCTTCATAAAGAATTAGAAAGCAATACATTGTAAGGCCACCATCCCATCGCTTTTCTCCAGATGCACATTGATGAGAAAACTTTGCGATCTGGAGGAGACATCAAAAGGCAAAGTGTCAACAGCCTTCTCCTTCTACTGCTGCTGTGCCAAACCATCTCCTATACTCCTCAAGGGTGTGGTGAAATCTGGTCCTGAGTTGAGGGGAGGATGAAATGGCCGAGTAGCCTTGAGTCCCTTGTGGGGAGGAAGAGACTGAAGGGAGATCCTCCCTAAAACTTCGCAGTATTTATCTAAGTGTTATGCAGTCTGTGTTTTACTCTGGCAAGATTCCTGTCTATAGGCGAGCAGCAATGGACATACCACTCTAATTAGCTCGTTGTGTCATTTCTGATTCCTGACAAGGTGCTTTTAAAAATGGCCGACCAAGCTTCCTCAGGCAGATGTGGTTTGTCCCATCCTACCTTTCATCTTGATATGGAACTCTCCCAACTGGCTCTCCAATTCACTCTCCAACAGACACATATTCTGCATGGGGAGAACATCGACAACCAATTGTTAATGCCGTCAACCCAGGAACTTTCCTCTTGTTCCCCCAACCGATTTCTTCCTCCCTGAGTGCCCGTCATCTTGACTCACTTCCGTGTACTCCTTGTAGCCCTTGCCAGCTTCGGCCAAGCTCTCCCGGGCCTCCTTGCTGCCAGGGGAACCGGCTGTGTAGGCCTTGACCATGTTGTGAGCTCCATCTCGGAGCCGTCGCTGGATGCAATACGCCTCATAGAGCTCATCAATCTATTGAAAAGAAACACGGAGAACGAGCATGAGAAGCTGCGAGGTGGTTCAGCAGAAAGCCGAGCCAGCTGTGAGGACTCCTGCTGAAGTATCCAGAAGGTGGACTCATAGACCATCCTGGGTTACACAACAAACAATTTTGTCTTCAGAAGGCTCTTCCTGATCTTTACAGAACTGCAAAATAACAGAGGTGGAAGGTGGTCTTCTCCAACCCCCTGCTCAAGAAGGAGACCCCATATCAAATGGCTATCCAATCTCTTAAAAATCTTCAGTGATGGAGTACCCATAACTTTTGGGAAGCAAACCATTTCACTGCTTAATTGCTCTCAGGGATAGGAAATTCCTCTTTAACTCTAGGTTGGATTTCTCTTTGATAAGCTTCCATCTGTTACTTCTTGTCCTGCTCTCGGATTTTTTCCCTGCCTCCTTCTCCTTGGGAAAGGCCATGGCTGAATAGCTGAACCCAAATTTTACATACTAAAGAGACCTTAGCATCTCCAGTTAAGAAGGATCAGGTAGCAGGGAAATTGCTTAGCCAGAAATCTTTGGAAAGTTGCAACCGAATCCCCTAGGACCATGATGGCGAACCTATGGCACGCGGAGCCATATCTGAGGGCACGTGAGGCATTGCCCTATGTCAGATCCAGCACGCATGCACGCACTGGCCAGCTGATTTTCGGCCTTCTTTTCGGCCTTTTTTGCTCTCCCCGGGCTTCAGGAAAGCCTCCTGAAGCCTGGGGATGGCGAAAACAGCCCAACCGGAAGTTCACTTGTGTGCTCACCCCCAGCCTCCTTTTTGCTGTCAGGGGTCTTCAGGAACTTCTTCGGCTTTGGACAGTTGCAGCCAGGCCTCGCACACCTCGGCCCATTTCTTCTGCAGCCGGCAAGGCTTTCCTGAAGGCCTCTGCAGCTGATAGCAGAGCTCCAGATCAATCCGGAGCTCTGTTATCGGCTACAGAGGCCTTCAGGAAAGCCTTGCCGGCTGCAGAAGAAATGGGCTGAGGTGTGCAAGGCCTGGTTGCAACTATCTGAAGGTAAGTAGTAGGGCAGCTCCACTTCTGTTTTGTCTCCGAACTTCCGACTGGCCCGTTGGGCCATTTTTCGCCGTACCCAAGCTTCAGGAGGCTTTCCTGAACCCTGGGGAGAGCGAAAAACAGCCCAACGGGCCTACAGGAAGTCCGGAGGCTTCAGTGAGGCCTGTGCGCATGTGCGGGGGGCAGCGCGGGGGTTGTGCGCATGCGTGGGGGGGGGAGGCCATTCCATTATGGGTGTGGGCACGCGCGCGCGTGCGCACCCTTTTGGCACCTGAGCCAAAAAAGGTTCGCCATCACTGCCCTAGGATGCTCTGGATTTAAACTATGCAAAATAGGCCAATATTTACACAAAGGCATAATTTATAAAGATAATTAAAAAAATAGCTTTTCTTGGCACAGAAATCCTACGGGCATGGTGAATTCAGAAACGGCAGGTACCTTGCTAGCGTGAAACTCCAAACGGCGCAAGAATCGCTCGATGGACTTGACTTGCTGTGAAAATAAGAAAGAAACGCCATTTTGAAGGATCTGGAAACTCAACTGGTAAAGCAATGTAGAAAGATAAAGGTTTCTCTGTCCAGTCGTGTCTGACTGTAGAGCACGGTGCACTACAATAATGGCAGTGTGCAGCATCCTGCAGTCACATGACTGAGTTTTATGAAGTTGCAAAAAAATACCCAAAACCCCCCCAGCACTTCCAGTTTTGGGTGAAACTATGCCTATTGCGAATCACTGGTTTCCTTAATGACCATTGCAAAAAAGTTCTAATAAAAGAGAATATTTGTGGCTCAGGGTTGAAATGAGGGGTCCTGGACGCTCTCTGAGCTTGGTTGTTTTCTTGCAGACTTTTCATTCACTGGGGATGTTACCTAGTTTGGGTAATGAAACATCTGCAAGAAAACAACCAAGCTCAGAGAACACCAAGGACCTTGCAAAAAAATTCTTCAAATCAGGTCGGTCACATGACAGACCTGCTTCATGATTGTCACTACATACGACCCTAATGGGCACACTGCATTGTGGTCTACCTGCTGGTAATCACCTCCTTTCTTCTAAACAGTTTTTTTTTCAATCCAAAGGAGATGCTACAATGTCCTACCTGTCAATGACTACTTCAGCTTCAACCGCAACAATACACGAGCACATGATACAAACTTAATGTAAACTGCTCCAAACTCGATTGCAGAAAATACGACTTCAGCAACAGAGTGATCAATGCCTGGAATGCACTACTTGACTCTGTGGTTTCTTCCCCAAACCCCCAAAACTTTAACCTTAGACTGTCTACTGTCGACCTCACCCCATTCCTAAGAGGTCTGTAAGGGGCGTGCATAAGCGCACCAGCGTGCCTACCGTCCCTGTCTTACTGTCCTATTGTCCTCATTTATCTGTATTTACTTCGTTTATGTTTATGTTTATACCTATACCTGCTATCTTGTACATGTTTGACAAATAAATAAATAAATAAAAATAAATAAATAAAATATCAGTGGCAGTAGCCATGTACAAAAGGAGGACTTGATAGAGAGAAACAGTTTCATCCTTTGCTCTCCATCCATTTAAAACCTTCCGCCTTCACACCAATTTCTTCCAATAAGGTGGGGGGGGGAGGGGGTATCCAGGGTTCCTCCTTATTTGCTGCCCAAACACAAGAAAGTTGCATGACTTAGTTCAGCAGAGTTACTCCCGCCCTCATTCAGTTACTGATTCCAAGAGAGAGGAGCAAATTCCTACATCTTAGCTCCTTTAATCCTCTGAGGTTGCTTTGAGGAAGCAAAAGATTGAGGCAGCAAATCCTAGAGGGAGGAGAGGGAGGGAGGGAAGAAGCGAGGAGGGTGCAGTGTTTCCACTGAATCAATGAACTCAACCAATGTCAGCAAGATCGCTCGGCAAAGGCAGAGAGAGGAGACGGATCCAAGATCAGATGGGACAACATTTTGCATGCAGAAACAAACGAGATGCAAGAATGAGCAATCCTGTCCCGCCTAACTTAGTCCCTTGGGTTCTCCGCTTCCTTCCCAGCATGTCTTACCTTGTCAAGGTCATAGAGGAAGCCCTAAAGGAGAAAAAGAGAAGAAGGGGAAAGTCAGGAACTTGAAAGAACTGCTGAATACTTGCCAATAGAAGAGAATATTTGTAGCTCAGGGCTGAACTGTGGAGACCTTGATGCTCTCAGAGTTTGATTGTTTTCTTGCAAGACCTTTCATCATCCAGCTAGTTGAACAATTAGTTGGGTCATGAAACGGAAGATGTTCCCTAGCTGGGTAATGAAACGTCTGCAAGAAAACAACCAAGCTCTGAGAGTACCAAGGACCCCACAGTGAATACATGGCATCATATTAGGCATTCCAACATGCTCTTCTGAGCGTATTTTTTAAAGCTGCACCCCTGACGTTGTGGCAAGAGGGAAGGACCATCTTTCCTGTCAGGGTAGTGTTTTAAGAGCTGACCAGCTGCTACGATGATGCACTGATGGGAATGAGTCAGCAAGGTTTTTAGCTGTTATCCCTTTAAGAGCCTGTATAATAATAAGAGGCCCTGTTAGGGCATCTCTCTCTCGCGGTGTGTCCTTCCCTGCTGTAATTTACTGATTGTTTGACATCTGCCTATAGTATGTGTATGTATAGTATATATTCTTTTGTAGATAAAGCCACTATTTATTACAAACCTCTGTTTGCTGTTATTGCTCCTGGGTTGTCTCACGTAGTAAAACTGTGCACACTCTGACATTTCCATAGGCAGTGGGAAGTGTGTATGCATTATCTATGTACATACTGTACAGTGCAATATTAATGCAATATCAGGGGTTTTCAATTCAATTGTATAGAATGTGAAGGATGTGTATTTGTGGTTTGTTTTTACAGTTATAATGTACACTGAAGATGGCATTTAATTTCGTTGTACAAGGTGCAATGACAATAAAGTAAACTAAACTACAGCATATTGGGTATCTGCATGGAGGTATTTTTGTGGGTGTCTATTGGGGAGATCCTGTACCCAACATGCATGCAAATTAGAAGTGTAGCACCATCACCATCTGGTCCACAGAAGTGACTGGAAGGTCAGCCTGTCTGCAAGACTGAGGACCAGAGACTCTCCACTGAACTTTTGCAATTTGCAGGGAAAGTCTTGTGTCCATCAGAGCTAGGCAGCGTCCGACAGGAACTGCGTCACTCACCAAGCGAGAATTTCTCTTGGATTCACGGATCTGGATACTCAGCTTCTCCAATTCCTGCTGGTGCACTTCCAGGTAAGCACTGCAAGGAAGGAGAGGTGGAAGGGACTGAGCACAGAAAACAGAATAATCTCCCCATCATTTGGAGGATTAGAGCCGGCAGCATCCCGGCTCCCCAATTCAAGGGATTGCCCCAGTTCATGCAGGATGTTATCCTTGGCAGTAAAACCCAAGAGCAGAACACTTCCTTTCAGTCGATTCCCACCACGCTATCCACACTCTTGATCTACAAGTTGAACTTTAGGTGGGGGTGGGGGTGGGGGAGAGAATCAGGGTCAACTGCATTTACACACAGCTGACTTGCCTTCGAGTCAATGTTGGTTCCTGGCAACCGCCTGGACAAGTCCCTGCAGTTTTCTTGACAAGATTTCAAAAGTGCTTTGCTCTTGCCTGCTTCCTAGGGCTGAGAGTGAGGGTGACTGGCCCAAAGTCGCCGGGTTGTGCCTCAGGCGGAACTAGAACTCACAATCTTCTGTTTTCTAGCTCGGTGCCTTAACCACTATATCAAAGTCTTCATTGTTACCGCAGCTTTTGAGAGCTGAGTGGCATTGCCCAACGCTACAGGGCAATATTTAAGTATTTATTTATTCATGTATTTATATCCTGCTTTTATTATCTTTTATAAACAATTCAAAGCAGCAAATATATCTAATTACTCCTTTCTCCTCCTTCCTCACAACAACAATCCTGTGAGGTGAGTTGGGCTGAGAGAGAGGGACTGGCCCAAGCTCACCCAACTGGCTTTCATGGCTAAGGCAAGATTAGAACTCAGGATCTCCCTGTTTGTAGCCTGGTGCTTTAATCACTAAATCAAAGGTCTCCAAACTTGGCAGCTTTTAAGACTTGTGGACCTGAACTCCCAGAATTCCCATGGCTGGCTGAGGAATTCTGGGAGTTGAAGTCCACAAGTCTTAAAGTTGCCAAGTGTGGAGACCCCTGCACTAGACCCAAATGGTTCTCAATATCCTGCTGAAGACACTCCGTTTCACAGTTACTCCTCACAACCTCCTCAGGTACCAACATGGACTAGAAAAGCAAGCTTAGATGTTTGTGAACAAAATGAACAGGTATCACTGCACGTCACATGCCGAGTGTTTGGTGGTGCCCGTAGCGAGGCTTACCTTAGGCCTTTCTTCAATGCTTCGTACACTTCATCGAGTCTCTCTGGCTGGGGAACCTTGGGTGGAGGGGATTTATGAGACATTGAAAACATCCTACTGACCCTGGAGCCAGACTTCCTGGAGACTGTGGGTGTACTGAATGCAGGGAAATTCCTACCAAAAAATAATAAGGATGATAAAAGCCCCAGGAAAAAAGAGGATATCATAGAATAGGCTGGCCGGCTGATTCTTAATAATGCAGGATGGTATTCTGCGTAGTCTGGGTGGGAAAACAGCAGCCACTGTACACACCCCTGCAGTAATACCAAAAAGCCTTAAAAAAAATGTTTCAAGACAAATGTATCAGTGAAGAAAGGATGTTTTCCCACACTTCTCATTGCTAAGTCGATTGCACAATCTAGAACAGGGGTTTTTTTTTAAACTGTGCTCTGTGAAACCTGGGTGAACTTGATAGGGTTTGTGGGAGACTAAGAAAAGAAGGGGGGGGATTCCCTCAAATGTAGCAATGGCCTTCCATGGAAAGTTTTCTAAGGAAAAGCAATCAGATCCCTCTTATTGAATCTGGTGAAATTCAACTTTTAATTTTGGGACATTGGAGATGTTAAACTGGCATGTCTTCTTTTTTAGACATTATTATTATTATTATTTATTATTATTATTTATTAATTAATTATTATTATTATCTATTATTTTTTATTCATTAAACATGAAACTCAGTCAACTGAACATTTAAAAATGTATCACAAATATTATTATTATTATTGTTGTTTTTGTTATCATTCCATTCAATGGATGGAGGAACATTCTGGAACGCTAATTGGGCCATCTGCTTTTGTGAAATCCAAGTAATTTTAATATATACATTTACATAAAGACACTTCCTCACGCATGAAAGCTTTTTATGGTGAACTTTTTCTAGGGTTAATTTTTCTATCACTAAAGTTTTGCCTCTTGATCATGGGTTTAGGGATTTTTCTTTTCAGCTAACAGGCTTTGAGGTCTGAACAAGTTTGAAAACCCCATCATCTAGGAGACTGCAAAGAACCAGAAAAATAGCTTTGATCCCCTCTAAAACCCGTCATCTAGGAGACTGCATAAACCAGAAAAGTGGCTTCGAGTCCTTCTAAAATCCATTAGTGATACACAAAAAAATGTTCCTCGTCGCGATGAAAAGCCAGCCATGTGGTGTGTTGCAGGGAGAAGCAACCCAGAATATAAGGATTATCAACAGATCTTCATTCCACACTTGGCTTTGAAAGCTAGTGACAAATTGGCCAATTTTTTCCTTCTCAAACTAAGAGAAGAAATGTAGGCCTGAAGATGAGCGGTTCCCACTTCTACTTAAGAAGAAAGCCACCCATCTCCAAAGTGCCCCAATCAAATCACTCCTCTAGATATCGGCCAAGTCTCATTCACCCATAGTTTGGTTTTAGGCCAGGATTTACTTGTCAGCCCAACCTTCCTTCCACAGTAATTATGAGGGAAGAATCTTGTGTGCCACTTCAAGCTTCTAAGCCAAGACAAAAAGGATTAAAAGATGATAGACAACTGCCAGGCATCAGAGAGCTGACCTGGTTTCTTCCTGACACTCTCCAGAAGCCTTTAACCCCCAGGTTTTTCGTTGACCATTGGAGATTCATTATTCTCTTCTTCAGTCCAAACTAAAACCTGGTTTCTTCCATCAGTCAGCCGCACCAACTCGTGCTAAGCCTGTTTACAAGCCACACTAGTTTAAACTGACATGGCTATCATGGGTCATTGTTTCCTGGTGCCGCAATCAAGCTAGTTTTCTTCAAAAAATTAGCCCCAGCCTAAAAGCTGTACTCTGTACGCGTACTTGCATTTGGACTAAGTAGGGGTCTTTCCGTTAGATAATTTTACCTCATCCACCACTCTTTCCTGTACTAAGCCTAAAACAAAGGAAAAATGGAAAATTTGACTACAGGAAAGATGACGATTTGCTGTTTATATATTTTTTTAATCATGAGGGGCCACTCATTACTTAACTAAATAGCTAATTATTCAAGACCCATTTTTTTTTAATCTCAGACCAAAGATGAGGTGCTTTAGATTAGAGTCTTGTTCACCCCACAATTTTTGCTTTCATATTGTTGTGTTAGATTGTCTCAGAACTGAAACAGGTAATCCTCGACTTACAACAGTTCCTTTAGTGACCGTTCAAAGTTACAACGGCACTGAAAAAAGTGACTTGTGACCGCTTTTCACACTTACGACCGTTGCAAGCATCCCCATGGTCACGTGATCAAAATTTGGATGCTTGGCCACTGGTTCATATTTATGACGGTTGCAGCACCCTGGGGTCGTGTGATCCCCTTCTGCGACCTCCTGACAAGCAAAGTCAATGGGAAAGCCAGATTCATTTAACAACCGTGTTATTAACTTAACGATGGCAATGATGCACTTAACTGTGGCAAGCAAGGTCGTAAAATGGGGCAAAGCTCACTTAACAAATGTCTCACTTAACAACAGAAATTTTGGGCTCAATTATGGTCGTAAGTCAAGGACTACCTGTATTTGCAATTGTAAGTGTAGTTTCTTGCTTAGATCTGCTTTAATTTAATCCTTTGACTAACTGCCTCTATATATTTTTTTGTAAAACTCATTATTGAAGTTATACTGGGCTTACTGGGCCAAATTGGAAAAGATGAATTTGCTTATTAGGTCAGTGTAAATGTACAGTTTTGTCTGTTACTGTCGGTTTGACTTCCAGCAGCTATTTTGTGCTTTCAGGATGATGAATGCTGAGTATTATTGATGGCCAGGACAGCTATTGAATGTGAACCATTTTGTGAGCAAAAGCAGATGTCCTGTTAACACAACTCAAGATCTTTCTCAGCCAGGAACACACTGAAAGAATCCTCAATGCAGAAGATGATCATGGGTAAAAAAATAAAAATAAAAAAAAATCAAGGGACAGACCCCCAAAGGCATTCCAAGTTTAGCTGCCTCAGAAACACTGAGACGACTTTGCAATTTATGAATTGAAAATAGCAGTTGATGCAGTTCCAGGCTGGATGAAAGAGGATTCTGGAGAACAGTGGGTGCCTTTTGGAGAAGAGATTGGATAACCGTTTGTTTGAAAAGGGTTTCCTGTTTAAGCAGGGGGGGTTGGACTAGAACAGGGGACTCCAACCTTGGCCACTTTAAGACTTGTGGACTTCAACTCCCAGAGTTCCTCAGCTGGCTGAGGAATTCTGGGAGTTGAAGTCCACAAGTCTTAGTGGCCAAGGTTGGAGACCCCTGGACTAGAAGACCTCCAAGGTCCCTTCAACCCTGTTATTCTATGTTCTAACTTATCACTATTTCTTAAATTCCCTCAGAACTTTATGACTTGTGGACTTCAACTCCCAGAGTTCCTCAGCTGGCTGAGGAATTCTGGGAGTTGAAGTCCACAAGTCTTAGTGGCCAAGGTTGGAGACCCCTGGACTAGAAGACCTCCAAGGTCCCTTCACACTCTGTTATTCTGTGAATACATCAACTTCAAGATCCAATTGGAAGTTTGATGCAAAGTTTGGCCAGGGTGTTCATTTCCCCCCCTAATTCGTCTTTTTTTTTTGTTACCTGTTTTTCAATACACTCATAGAAGGGGAGATTTTCAAGTGCTCTATGGTGTAAATTCCCTTGTTGGAGATTCATGAAAAATCTGGTGAAAGACGAGAGGTGAAGGAGGGCAACCAAAGTAGCAGATTAAATATTCTAATAGAAGTGTGGTTGTATGAATTGTAACAGATAATGTCCCCACTGCAACCTTAATAAACCTCTAATAGTCCTGCTCAATGTCTTTTAACTGAAATCTCTTTGTGTCACAAAAAATTATCATCTGCTATGATGAGGACTAGAAACATGTTGCTTTTTTAAAAAAAAATAATTGTTTCTCTTGATCCTTAATAAGCAACTGCATTCTGGTTCCCTTGAAGCAAAGAAACCCAACTGTCTCTCCAGCAACTGGACTCTTCTAAATATTTCTAGAGCAACTCACGGAAGTGGGGATTTTTTTAATATCAATACTCTCAGCTTTGAGATGGCAACAGCTACCAAACCAACAGGTACAGCTTCGTGGAGATGTCTGTAAAATCTTTGAGATATTGCTTTGAAGCCCTTTGGTGCTCTGAAAAATGTGAGATCCAAATATTTGTAGATTTGGATTTGTAGAATGGTGTAATACACATTGGATTTGTACAATGGTGTAATAAACTGAGAACCGAGGAATTCTGACTCTGTGAATGTCAACATGATCAAACATGAATTTCAACATGATCAAAATGAAATGACCCAGCTCTGCCTATATATAATGCAAGATCATAAAATATTGTGGCCCGATGGCGTCCATTTGCTTCTAAATGCACGGTTTAAGTTCTGATTAAAGAAGGGCATTGAACCTCCTGCTCTGAATGATATCCAGCTTTTCACCTGTGCGCACCAGCCTCCTTCCTGTCACACCAGACTGGCCTTTTAATTGATTTCCCCCCCCCCAACAAACTAAATAGCAGCCCACCTTATTTTCCCCCCCCCAATAAAATAAATTGGAGGCCATCTAGCTGTGCATTTGTTTCCAAGATCCCCCCTCGGACAACACAGGCCTCACAGAAATTTAAAAGGATGCAGGAAGGTGTTCCAGGACTTTGGAATAAAGGCCCACCTGCCCAGAGGAATAAACAAAGGTTAGCTGGAGAAAAAAAAAAAAGGATTTGGAGAAACAGAGCAAGAGAGAGGCGAGGGGCAAATTTAAAATAATTTTGCTTTCTGGGGAAGAGAAATGTTGCAATTGCTATGGAGACCGTTTGGTAGGCACCTGTAAAATATTCTTAAGTGTGTTTGAGGAGAACAAGCAGACCTTTATGAAACCGAACAGGCCTGTCTTCTTATCCGGTTGCATTGGTTTCGTCCCAAAATATCCGATGTCTACATCCCCGGGGCTTCCTTAGTGCAATTCGCCAGCAAGAACCATACAGGAAATCAGAGGCTTCCCTGATGATCTCCATTGCCTGGAGACATTTTTGCTAAGCCTACCTGAAAGATTTGTCCTGGGAGGAGTTGACCCCTGCAAACGACTGGCTCCTATTGATCCTGACCACCAGACTGCGCCGCTGGGGTCGTACAGAGAGGGACATCGTGGAATTCCACCGGGAGGGACTCCCTACAAAACAAACCAGGAAGATTGAGCTGAACTTCCAAATCCGTCACAACATTCCCCAGCTTTTTCCACACATGGGAGTTTATGTTAATAGCGATAGCACTTAAGACTTATATACTGCTTCACAGTGCTTTACAGCCCTCTCTAAGTGGTTTACAGAGTCAGCATATTGCCCCCAACAATCTCATTTTACCAACCTCGGAAGGATGGAAGGCTGAGTCAACCTTGAGCCGGTCAGGATTGAACTGCTGGCAGTCGGCAGAGTTAGCCTGCAATACATTGGTGGTAAGCTACAGGTTTGCACCGGTTCGGGTGAACCAGTAGCTGCGGTGGCGGGAGGCTCCGCCCACCCACCCGGACGTCATCACGAACGCTCTGTGCATGCGCAGAAGGTTCTGCCCATGTGCAGAAGCGCCACGCGCGTGTGCTCCCATGTCCAAACCGGTAGCGAAGGTAAGTGAATACCACTACTGCTGCAATACTGCATTCTAACCACTGCTCATCATGTATGTATGTATGTATGTATGTATGTATGTATGTATGGAAAGGCAATAGCATTAGCACTTAGACTTATATACCGCTTCACACTGCTTTACAGCCCTCTCTAAGCGGTATACAGAGTCAGCCTATTGCCCCCAACAATCGGGATCCTCATTTTACCAACCTCGGAAGGACGGAAGGCTGAGTCAACCTTGAGCCTGGTGAGATTCGATCTGCCGAATCGCAGGCAGCTGGCAGTCAGCAGAAGTAGCCTTCTAACCACTGTGCCACTGCGGCTCATTAATCCTTGATGGCCAACTGAAACTGCCCAAAACGAACTACAGGTAGACCTCAACTTACAAGCATTCGTACAGCGACTGTTCAAAGTTACACCAGCACTGGTGTAAAAAAAAAAAGCAACTTACAACTGGTCCTCACATTTACGACCGTTGCAGCATCCTCACAATCGTAAGATTTGGGTGCTTGTGACAACTGGCATGTATTTATGATGGTTGCAGCATCCTAGGTTGTGTGATCACCATTTGAGATCTCCCCAGCTACCTTCTGATAAGCAAAGTCGATGGGGGAAGCCGGATTCGCTTAATGACTGTGTGATTAATAACAGCAGTGGTTCATTTAACTACCATGGTAAAAAAAAAAAAAGCAAGAAAATTGAGCCCAGCTCATTTAACAACCGCCTTGCTTAGGAATGGAAATTCTGGTTCCAATTGCGGTCATAAATTGAGGAGTACCTGTATATTGTTATCCTATGCCCAGAATTAGATAGGCAGCCATTTACATGTACCGGCAGTCCACAATTGAGCCCAGAATTTATCTTGCTAAGTGAGAAATTTGCTAAGTGACTTTTGTCCCAGTTTGTGACTTTTCTTGCCACCGTGCTTACGTCAATCACTGCAGTTCTTAAATTAGAAACACGGCTATTAAGTGAACCTGGCTTCCCTGTTGACTTTGCTTGTCCGAAGGTCGCAAAAGATGGTCACATGACCCCGGGACACTGCAACCGTCATAAATACGAGTCAGGGTATTTGAGGATACATGTGCTAACTGCAGCTAGAATTGTATATGCTCAATATTGGAAAAAAGGAGAGTTACCTGAAGAAGAAAAAGTGATAAGGAAAATATTAGATTGTGCAGAGATGAATAGATTAACACTAGCAATTAGAGATAAGGAACAGATAGAATATTATGTGGTTTGGGAGAAGTTTTATAAGTGGATAGAACAAAAGAAAGGAATGTGGAACTGAAGAAAGTAAATGAGTAAGAAATTAAGAAATGTAAGAAATGTAACATATAAAGATAAAATGTGTAATAAATTAAAGATTAAAAGGGAATGAAATGAGAAAAAAATTGAAAAAAGGTATAAGAAAAAGGTGTAAAGCCAGACGACACAATGCTGATGCGACAAGAATGTTTTTTATGTATATATAATGGAAAAAATAAAAAACTTTATAACAATAAATAAATAAATAAATACGAGTCAGTTGTCAAGCATCCGAATGTAAATCACGTGACCTTGGGGATGCTGCCAACGGTCCTAAGTGTGAAAAACGGTCATAAGTCACTTTTTCCGGTGCCGTTGTAACTTCAAACGGTCACTAAGCGAACTGTTGTAAGTCAAGGATTACCTGTATTGTCCTTTATGGCTTGCAGGCAAAGACATCCTTTCCAATCTCCGCACACATTATCAAGAGTTGCTACCCAAGCCAAGAGTCACAAACCACTCAAGAGGGAAAATTCAATCCCTCCCTGGATCAGGAGAACAACAGGCATGTTATGACTAATTCAGCAGAACTCCGGAGAAAACACCCCCAACCGGGCTCTACAAACATATCCTCAGACACCTCATGCTGTCTAGCAAATTTAGATTTAACAGGGATGAAAATGAGTCAGTAACAAGGAAGGGGCCAAAAGCACTCCATGATTTTCCCATCCATATTTATCATCACCGTTTCTCGGCCAGGAAAGTTCCGCCTCTTCCAGAATTATCTGCTGGGTGGGGCTGAGCTTGCCAAGAAGCAAAGACAAGGCACAGATGGACAAAAATAAGACCCAGTACTCCATCAACTGGCTTTCAGGCAGTCCTCCATTTAGGGCCACAGAATTCCCATGGCTAAGCTTTGTTAAGTGATGGGTGGCCAATTTTAAAACCTTTTTTTTTTGCCATGGTTGTTAAGCGGATCACGGCAGTTGTTAAGTGAACCATGCAGTCAAGCGAATCGGGCTTCCCCACCCCCAATTGACTTTGGTTGCCAATGGTGATCACGTGACCACTGCAACCGTCATTAAATACACACCGGTTGCCTGAATTTTGATCACGTGAACCGTGGAGAAATTATGACAATTGTAATTGCAACGATTGGTTGTAAGACACTTTTTAAAGTGCCATTGTAACGTCAAACTGTCAAACTGATGGTTGTAAGCGAAGGACTGCCGTTATTGGATACCCAGATTCTTCTATTTCAGTGCTTGGTCCATACTCTAATTTGCAAAGGTACGTGATTTTTCCCTTCCAAGCACGAGACATCCTTTGGGTGTCTATTTTAGTTTCTAAAATAAAAAAGCTACCCAAAGTTAAAAAAAAAGGCCAGATTCTGTATCCACTGGTACTGAGTGTACAAAACTTACAACACACATTCAGCCTTGCACAACGCAAGCAGTCCAATGAGAACACCCTTAACCAATGGCATGAACCGAAAGGCAAAATAAAACAGAGCATCGCATGATGCTACATTAGCTTGAGCCACAATGATGATTGATGATGTGTGTTTAGGAACAGAGTAAAGTACACCGATGATGCAACAGGAAGTAATATCGCTACAGTTTCCTATCAAGTATAACCTGTAAATCAAGTCTAATTATAGACAGTCAGATTTATTTTATGTATTTCCTACATGTATCCAATCGAGATGTTTGCTTAAACTTTGTTTGTTTCAACTCAATACTGGTGCTTTCTGTATCACTTATTTTACTAAACAGTCAACAGATCAAGTGTTTCTGCTGAATGTTTCTGTTTTGCTTCTGTCCAGAATATTGTTTCATTGTTTTCTACTGACTTCCCTTTCCTTATCAGTTATTTGTTTCGATAATGCTGGTTCTTAGAGAGAGAGAGGAGGGAGGGAGGGAGAGAGAGAGCGAGATAGACAGAGAGAGAGGAATGGTTCTTAGAGAGAGAGAGGAGGGAGGGAGGGAGAGAGAGAGAGAGAGAGAGAGAGAGGGAGGAAAAAGCCAGCCATAGGTTTAACATCTTTATTGGGCCCTTCATGAGATGGCATTAAGAAGGGAAGATGTTCTACAAAGGACAAATCGCAAAGTATTTCCTTTTTCCAAAGTGAGAAAGAAGGCAGACAGATAAAAAAAGTCCATTAATTCAGGAAAATGCACCCCGCTTTCAAAAGAAAGATAATTTGGAAAGGGAGCAACCGAAGACGAAAGTCAGTGTGTCTTCCAGTCCAGAGTGGGAATTGAGAAGGTGGCAATGCTCTAAAAACAAGGGTTTCTATAGTATCAAGCAATCAGAACCAAGTGGCCTACTCAAAGAGGTGGATTACATGAAATTGTTCTGAATCTAGCTCTTTTTAAAAAAAATACTGACTGATGGGGGGGAGGGGAACCAGATAACAGAGCAAATGGTGCACAACCAACCCCAAAATCAATTTACTTCTGGGTCCAGAGTCTTGACACCTGAATAACACCTTCCTGGCTGATAGAAGGAAATGAAGACACAGCAAACCATATAGAAGAACTGCCTTCTTCCTACTTAACCCCCACTGTTCCATAGATTTGAACGACATCTACATCAAGTTAACCAGTACCCAGCCAATACACTTTGTTCAACAAACATCTCAGCTACTTCATGCCAATCTAGCAGGGAGAGGGCCACCGGTATGCTAGCCCCCCCCCTCCACCCACAGAAAACAAGGCCCTACAGAATTTGTGAGCCAACACCACCTCATTCTTGGTTTAATCAGAGCTGTAACCAAGAGTGAAGCAGTGTTGGGTCACAAGTGCAACAGTGGCCCAATTAAACAATTAAGAAGGAGTAGCAATTCCGAGCAGGGTTGACAAATGGCTTTCTGGTAGGCCCTTTAATTAGATCACTCAGCAAATTGTCCAACCTGTTCCTCTTCATCCCTACCCCTCCAATTTCCCCCCCTCCCCACTAATTCCAACTGGTCTTCCGAGGCTACGCGTTAGAATGAAAATATTACAAAGTCTGCATAATTCCATCCGCTGGTGTGCTCTGGGTGCCGGAAGCTTGCCTTGTACAGCAAGATACCAAGCACAGAAACCAGTTTTCTTACATACAGTCTTTATGGGCCCAGCGTAGTCACCCAAGCGTGTGAAAAGTACAAGGAAGTAACTGTAAATTCCACAGAACCTACCTGGACGTTGAAAATACCTGTAAGATCCTCGGAGCCCCTAGGATGTTGTAGGACCTCAATCTCAAGGAGGTGAGGTTCTAGGTTTTACCGTGCTCTTCAAATTCAGTGGTGAAAGGCACTTTCCCCATTTCTGAACATACAGTATGCATACCGTTTGGCAAAGAGGAGGCATCCTGGTGCTTTCCGTCCAGGGCTGGGCTCCACTCGTACATTCCTAGCATTTCATAGATAATCAGCAACTGGTACTGTCAACAGCAGAGGTGTGGAAGGCCAGGAGGTTCTCCTGGCAGGCTGACTAAGAGGCAGGTGAGTAAAGCACCAGCATAAGTTTCAGAGGAGTGGAGTGGATTCCTTTGGACCACGAGGATTTCTACATACCGTATTTTTTGGAGTATAAGACGCACCTT
>QLTV01004392.1:0-20767 GCA_003457575.1 Thermophis baileyi
AAACAAGATTCATTTCACCTCTAATTATTTATCTCCGCAACAATAAAGGTTTTATATCTGGAATATATGAATGAGTCACCTTACAGAGGAGATGGGCAGCATAAGCATTAAATAAATAAATAAATAAATAAATAAATAAATAAATAAATAAATAAATAAATAAATAAATAAATAAATATTAAATAAAAAATATCACACACAAATAAAATAGACTACTGAGTATGCAAGAGTATTTCAATGCACCTTTTTATTTTTTACACGCTTCCCATGGCAATTTTTGAAATATTTTTTTCTTGAAAACCAGTGTAAAAAAGGTGGTTGAATTTCACATAGAAGTTATTTACTTTTTATTTAAAACAATTGGTCAGAATCCAGATCATAATTATATAATATATGCTGCAATATAATTATAACGTAATTATATAATATATGCTGCAATATATTTTTATTCTCTGTGATGATTTTTGTAATAGGTTATGCCATTGTGCTGTGCATTCAAATAACTTCACTGAATTGCTAATATATATTCTTGTATATTAGCAATAATGAGAAGTAAACATACTCTCACACTATTATAATTAAATGCTAGGTAAACCATTGATAATTTGGCTCAACTAATTAAGCTTAATTTTTTAAAAAAAAAATATAGTTGCTTATTTCCAGCAAGATAAATTAAAGTGAATACTATGTACGACACTGTCACGTGGAAGTTATTGCAGGATGTCAATTAACATTTTGCACAAAAGGAAAAAAATATAACATTCTTCCAGGCTATTTACTATTTAATTTAGAGACGAGAAATTGGATGGGGTGGTGGTGGAAACAAACAAGCAATTTTTTTTAAAAAAAAGTAGTATAAATACATCTGTGGCATTTATACTTTAAAAAATGGTTTTGTTTTATCAGGTAAAGAGTTCTGTAGGTGTTCAGGCTGGAATCTAAGCTTTATCTGGATGCGTCAGTGCCTGCAAATTAAATTTCAGCTTTGGTATGTGTGATAACGTTGTGTCTGTTTAATATTTCACTTGCAGATTTGATGCCGATTAATTTTGCTTGAGAAAGAAGCACCGAAGATATACTTAACATGCATCATTGCTGTTGAAAGAAAGAAAGAAAGAAAGAAAGAAAGAAAGAAAGAAAGAAAGAGTGCTTTTGTTTCCGTTCACACGTTCACTCTGCAGCAGAGATGTTGTAGAAGGCCACAACTCAGTGGCAGAGCTTGAACTTTTCATTCCAGACCTCCCTCTTTTAATTTGCAGCAACTCCAGGTAGCTCTTTGTCTGACACCATGAAATGCGGCTGCCAATCTGTGTAGAAAACACTGAGCTAGAAGGGATGAATTGTCTGAATTAGTATTGGAGAACCTGCTGGGTTCCTGAAATTGCAGAACAGACATATTATTTACCAGCTCATCCTCCAAGATTCTGTTTGGCTGCTGAGACTTCACCATCACGAGGCAAAGGGCAGACACAGAAGGCATGATCTCATGCCTTCAGATCAGAGTGTGTATCATGTAATTATTTCTCCCTGTCCTGATTCTCCCTGAAAAACCCTCTTCGAAATGGCTGGGGACCCACCCAAGCAGCTTGAATTGCTATAAGGAGGGAAGAATAGCAAAGTAAATGTCAAATAGCTAGATGAAGGAAACCAATACAAATGACACCTTGCTTATTCAAGGTTTCTTTGTCAATACTCTCATTATTTCTACAGTCCATATTCAGGAAACTCTTATGACCTTTCAGAGAAGTGGGAATTTAAGACACAGAAGGAAAGATTTATTGCGCAAACAAACTTCTACTTGTGCAGCATTGGTATCTAATCAAGACAATGGGTTCCTGTGACTGTGATTTGCATAATAGGAGGGATGGAAACGGGGGTTATTACAAGATTAAGACCAGTGTGAAGAGGGAATAGAAACAAGAAGCTGTATTTTTATGGTTAATTGCAGATATAAATAAAGGGGAAGATAACTCAGCAGTCAAAAAAGAATTCACTACACCACATTAGAGGGGGGGGGGGAATATTGCTCAACCTAGTTTTGCATCTGTAAGCATATTTGCACAAAACTGAAATGGGCTTTCTCCAGTGTGCATAAGTTAATAGGATCATTTTTTTTACAATGGATTGTAGCAGTTTCTTTCCCTCGAGAGTAACTTTTTTTTAAAATGAACCTTTGGCTATATATTTTGGGTGGGTGGGGGCTGGCATGTGCTGCGTGTGAATGAATATGAAGGTTAAAATTGTAATTCAAATATATTTAAATAAAAGCTACTCTTTGGCCTTTGGGGGAATTTCAAAACAGAATGTTTTATAATTGCTTTAACTTTTCTTTAATATGATATTTACTCCTAATTCTCTAATTAACCATTCAGATGCAACTGCTCAATGGCTAAATAATTTAGAGACGCAAATCCTTGAAATAAACATTTGCAGCCACTCACTAAATAAGGGAATAACTTTAACACATTTGCATTGGGACTTTGATGGAGCTAGTGTGAAAGAAGCCTGTATATATGTATCCTGAAAGATTTATTTTCTGCAAAAGTTTGCCTGATAAATGGATAGGCTGAGCAAAGTGAATGTTAAAACTGATTGATTTATGGCTGATCTAGAGCATTTTATATGTCAGTTCTCCTCAAGGGAATGGCTACTAATAAAAATGACATACATCCAGTTTAACATCTAATTTAGAAAGTAGCTTAACTTCCAAAAGAGCAACCTGGAAATAAAGGGAAGGGAAGGGAAGGGAAGGGAAGGGAAGGGAAGGGAGGAAGGAAGGAAGGAAGGAAGGAAGGAAGGAAAAAAATAAGTTTGGAAAAACAATAATTTATAATCCAACCATTTTTTAAAATTTCTGTTTTTAGATTTATTAGTTTGCAAAAGATAATTGAGAAGGACATGATGCTAATGGGATAAAGTTTCAAGCCTGTCCTTCGGAAGCCAATTTAGTTCTTGGGATAATGGGTTTATGGGTTAGCAGTCAAGGTTACATGGAAAAGTCTATCTATCAATAGACTACTAAAATTCTTGTGTTGTTTGATACTTTGTATTCATCAATTGGGTGAAAGAGTAGGTCATAGAGCAACAATTTTTGGATTATTATAGTTAAATGGGCTGATTTAGAGAATGTGTCCAAAATCTAGGAGCCATGACTTCCTTGAGACTGAAATTTGGCGAAGTTGTAGCTGTTTTAGCACTACCACACTGCCCACCTATATTTCCCAGAAACCAGTGGTTAGAATGCAGCATTGCAGGCCAACTCTGCCGACTGCCAGCAGTTCAATTCTCACTGGCTCAAGGCTGACTCTGCCTTCCATCCTTCTGAGGTTGGTAAAATGATGACCCAGACTGTTGGGGGCAATATGCTGACTCTGTAAACCTCTGTAGAGAGGGCTGTAAGGCACTGTGATGTGGTATATAAGTCTAAGTTATATTGCTATTGTTGGGGCAAGGGAAGATGGAAGGGCATATATTTAACCTCTTTCCTGCCCCCCTCTAGCCCTGCAGTCTAGTGGCCCTCTAGTGGCCCTAGTGGCCCTCCAATGGCCCTCTAGTGGCCATTGACTGCTTTGAAATTTGAGGGGGGGAGGGGAGGAAGGGAGAAAGGAAGGAAAAAGGAAGGAGATTTCTTATGCTCCTTGCCAGCTTCTGATATTGAAATTCAATATAGACAAAAGTCAGAAGTCACTCCCACTGATTTTTTTTGCCTGCTCATTGTCATTCTGTTTCTCTGTTTAGGTAAAGAAATATCTTCAAAACAATGATCCAATGGATCATGGGTTATGTAATTACTATTATTTTCATGGGTGTTGTTGGTCCCATGTTTTATGAATTCAGGAGTTTTTATCAATATTCATATATCTCTCTGTGTGCAATACTCTGAAAATAAACGCTTTATATGTGATTTTTCTGAGTGCTCTCACCTTTTTTCAAGCAATTTTCTATGAAGAAAATGCATTTATTCCTAGTAATGTTTATGATTCAGGAACAGTATGAAACAATCTGCCCTTTTGTGTTATTCTGTATTATTCTAGGACCATAATAGAACTCAAAAGCTATATCTAAGGTTGTTGACAAGTGAGGAAAAATTTGCCATGCCTGTCATAGACAAGCATTTTGGCCTTGTAATCAAGAGACAGCCATAGCTATAAATTTCCTTATATCTGCCAAAAGAATGTGACTTTTTTTTTTGCTGTAAAAGATATAAAGGAGATTTTTTTAAGAGTGCTGTAGTCTTTGTGCCAGTATATGAGATTGACCTATATTATTATTTCCAAACACTCAGTGATTTATATTTTAGGGGATATGGATCTGGGAGACCACAGGATTCTACAATTTATTTATTTTTTTTACAAAACTTTTTATTAAAAATTTAAAAATAAAAAACAAATAGAAAGGAAGAAAAATATAAAAAGTAAAAACAAATTGAAAGTGCAGTGTGTGTGTGTGTGTGTGTATTTACTCTGCACTTTCAATTTGTTTTTACTTTTTATATTTTTATATTTGTGTGTGTATGTGTGTGTGTGTGTGTGTGTGTGTGTATGTTTTTTCTCAAGATAACCTGGTGGAGGGAGCATACTGCTTCCTTGTAATATATATATTACACACACACACACACACACACTTCCCCCTTCATCAAGACAAAAATAATTTTAATGAGTTATCACCTTTCTGACAGTTCAACAAAAGATATATTCTGATATCTCATCTCTTATGTATAAGCAAATTCTAAAATCTGGTCATTCAGTTCTAATCAGTAAAAGTCTATTCAGAGTTACCACAAATATTAACATATATGTTTTAACTTTAATCAAATAAATCAATTTTATATTCCTTTACTTTTAACACAATAACTTATCACTTTATCTAAAAATATTAACAAAACCTCTTCATTCCATATCTTATCTTTCATCTATACACAAATATTTAAAGCTCATCATTCAGAACTAAAAAAACCCCTTAATAGCTATCTATCATAAACAAATTTATTTCTTATCATATGCTCTTTCTCTCCTCTCTGATATTTCTTCATAGGTTTAACACACCTCTTCTGTAAATCCATGATAAGAGAGTTATCCAAATCACTCTCAAATCATTTATGATTTGTATGTCCCTTTTAATATGTCAATCCAGTGTAATATCATTTTCTATATCATTCTTGTAGAGTGAAATATTTAAATCCACTCTCAGATCCATATTCAAATCAGTCTAAGTCTTCTTTTTTATCCAGTAAAATCATGTTTTCAATATTAATCTGTTTATTTCTCCATTGATTTGAGGATTTTCTGAAAGAGAACAGCTTGATTTTTGTTCAAATTTGTTCGAATATGTTCCCCTGGAGTACACATTGTTCTGCAAGTTTTGGCATTTTCTAGAAATCACATACTGCAGATGATCTATATGCATTATTAGGCAGACACCTGTCCTCACGTCCACAAGTCATGCTATGCCAAATCTGCTTCAAAACTCATCAAATTTGGTTCTCAATGCATTTTGATACAAAAATGTTGTTCTGGTACTCATTGTTGGTACTCAATGCACTGTGATAGGAAAAGGGAGATGGCTATGTGGAACAGACAGGGAGTCAGCCATGTCAGAAGGGTTGCTGCCAAAGGAAAAGGGGATGGACAGAGAGGATGGACAGGAAGTCAGTCATGCTGGGAAGGCCACTGACATAGAAATGGGACAGACAGGAAGTCCTTTCTGGCTGAAACAAAGGATCATATGGTAAGTATGTGATTTGTTTGGCAGTTGTCATTTTTAGTACTTCTTGTGATTTCCAGAACCAATTAATGACAAGTACTGAAGTACCACTGTGTCATGGAGGAAACCTTGTCAAGTAAAATGCTATGTACTGAAAAGTGTTATTTGAAGGTATTTTCTTTTACACAGAAACAAGAGATGGACTGCACTTACATTCATGTCATGCTGCTAGTCATTTACTTTTGATGAAACATGTCACATCATGACTGCTACACCTGTCGAAGGCAGTCATTTGGGGCTGATCTAAAAAACAAAGGAAAATAATGGCTGTTCACAGCTGTGATTAACCTGTTTCCTGGATTTCTTTCCTAGCTCCTAGAACTGCCTGGAATTCTTACCAAACACTGGATATAATCGAAATGATGAGACTGGGCAGATAGTATGGGATTCTGGAAGATAAGAACCTTTGGAACTCAAGGGGCAGCTTTCATGGGAGAAAATGGAAGCATGGTATTATTCAACAGTATGAAAGCAAAAGAGATTTCCCATAAAAAGGGAATATATTGTGTATAGCAAGATTTTCCTGGGTTATATCATCACTGTGGAAGCAACCATTGTATGCTTCCAGGAGCAATTTAAGGTGTTGGTTATTTAGAAAAAAAAAACCTTAAAATCAGGGGTGAAATCCAGCAGGTTCTGACAGGTTCTGGAGAACGGGTAGTGGAAATTTTGAGTAGTTCAGAGAACCGGCAAATACCACCTCTTGCTGGCCCCAGAGTGGGGTGGGAATGGAGATTTTGCAATATCCTTCCCCCAGGAGTGGGGAGGGAATGGAGATTTTGCAATATCCTTCCCCCAGGAGTGGGGAGGGAATGGAGATTTTGCAGTATCCTTCCCCTGGAGTGGGGTGGGAATGGAGATTTTGCAATATCCTTCCCCCAGGACACCCACCAAGCCACACCCAAAGAACCGGTAGTAAAAAAAATTGGATTTCACCACTGCTTAAAATCCTGTAAAATTTCCCAGAATAGGTGCATGTTTTCAGATGCTCTTCTTCCAATGACATCACTGTCCTACCAGCACGGTCTCTTCAGATCCTAGAGGTCAAATAAAATCAAGTAAGAAAAGTCTGGATTCTGTCTTCTTGTTTGCAAAAATATAAACTGGCTTTGGGTGAAATGAAATTGAAACTCAGTTGAAGAGACAAAATGTCACAAACTCTGGATCTCCACAGCTTTCAGAATCAAAAAGATGCTAAAAGGGATATTTTGAATTCTCATATTTTTAAAGTCAGATGTTCAGTGACCAAAAAATATGCAGAATTGGAGATTGTTGTTATTGCGAGATAATGACCAATGCCGAACCACGTTTGAATTGTGTGTATGAGAATAAAAACTGGAATTCTGTGGGCTAAGAGAGTTCTCCCTCTGAGCTTTACAATTGGCTCTTAGTGAATCTGCTTTTCTTTATTCTTAAAGAATAAAAATAATAGCATACATAAGGGGAAAAAAAAATACTAGCATCCAAACTATCAGAAGAGTTCTTTTGACATAAGATTTGCACAAAGACATTTTCTCACCATTTTTATCATTTCTGATCTCCTGCACAATTAAGGAAGGCAGTTATCAAATTATGTCCTCAGCTTACCTCAGAGGCAGAAAGTAGTCTAAAAAGTACTAGTAAAACGGTATTTATGCTTTACCTAGTTTGAGCTTCATTAGCGCGGTAATTCTGGATAGACAACTGAGGTTGCTATAATAGAATTTACCATTTACTCCTTTTGTTTGTTTGCTGCATTATGTTTTATGCATGTGTTTTGACAGGACTGACCGCCACCTACTGCTTTTGATTTATTCAACTCAGTTCCCTTTAGTAAAGTTGCAATTTTACAATTAAATAGGGAATTGTTCCAGCTCCAGGAGGGGATGATACATCAATTCAGTCTGATTATGCTGCTTGCCCTCTCTTCCCCTATTCTGGCAACAGAATTCAAGGTATCACCCACTGCAGATGGGAAAGGAAGCAGATTGGCAGCAAAAGTCACCCTAGCCTCTCAGAACTGATGCTTAGATGCTTAAGGCAAGTTATTCCTGGCAATTGCCAATTTCGACCCAAGGAATTTTACTGAACTATATTTGGTTCTGCAATAGCTCTTTACTCCTAGCAGTACCTGCTTTATATGATTTTCATTTATAAACTGATGATTTCCCCCCTAAGGTTTATTTAGTTACTAAAAAAGGACTCTGTAATTTACTTAGGAATAAAGACAGGGGAGCAAAAACAAACAAAATATATGAATCAGTTCTGAAATTACATGAAATAGAGAGTGGAGGCGCTGAGGATATATTGTTTATTTTGTTTAATATACCAAAATTGCAAGAGAAAAAATCCAAGAGAAAAATGAAAAAAAAATACAAAAAAATACAAAAAAATACTGAAAGCTATTCGAAAGTTTCCTTTTTAAAATATTAAATGTTGGCAGAGCCAGACTTTCCAATAAGTCTGCAGAGAACAGTTCATAAGCAGAATAAAAATAAATATAATCAATACAAGATTATATATATTGTCTTTTTGCTTTAACAAAATCTCCTTTGCTACATGCCATGCTTGATAAATCCAAAGTTTTTATTTGTGTATGTGATTAGAATTTTCAGTATAGAATTAAGAATGATTATAGTTATATAATTCAGCTTCCTGTTTGCAACTTCCTTTTCTTAAAACCATATTGACAACCTAATTGATCTATCGACTATTAAAAGACACAAAAGAATTGACTTTTATCTTGCTGAATGATATTCTTCAAGTAGAATAGTACATATCTAGGTGCTAAATGAACACATGTCAACCCTATGAGACTAAGTAGACTAGACTTTATGTTTTATTTATTAAATTTATATGCCACCCATCTCAGCAATAAGGCACCTTGACTTGAACAGCAAAGTCTAAAATACGAAAACTACTTTTACTATAGTGTTACTGTAACAGTCTCTTACAACTTACAATTACAGTTGTGTGCAAAAATATATTAAAAGTAGTCCTCAATGCACAACCACAAATGAGCCCAGAACTACGATCATACGTTGTGGCAGTTGTTAAGCATATGACTGTGCCCAATTTTACATTTTTTGTATTCTATACCCAGGGGTGGGCTTCAAAATTTTTAGCAAGGGGTTCTCTGCCCGGTTGCTGGGTGGACGTGGCCATGGTGGGCGTGGCCTAGTCGGCCTCCTGCACCATGGCAGGGGGGGGCATTTTTGCCCTCCCCGGGCTCCGCAGGCTTTCCTTGAGCCTCCGGGAGGGTGAAAATGGCCTCCCCAGGCTCCGGAGGCCCTCTGGAGACTGGAAACGGGCCCGTTTCCAGCCTCCCGAACTTCTGGTAGGCCCGTTTTTCACCCTTCCTGAGCCTCCGCACACGCCCTGCACTTACCTGCATCCAAAACGGGCCACGTGGTGACTCCTGGGAGGGGCAGGGTGGGCAGGGCCAGCCAGGAGTGGGATTTGAGGGTTCTCCGAACTGCACAGATTCTTAGCTAGAGGTTCTCCCGAACCCCTGCGAACCCCCAGAAGCCCACCCCTGTCTATACCCATATTTCATAATTTAAAATCAATTGAAGTAAATAAAGCTCTATTTTGCTATAAAATATCATGCATTTCACGCAACACAGAAGACATCCCCAGTTACTCTTTTACATTGGAAAACTAATATATGTATGATTTGATCGCTCATAAATCTGTGGTAGACTCTTCCTAGTGCAACATTTCATTGGCAGTTGGTATGCTAAAAGTCATGATTGAGATGATATTCTGATGGATAAACCCAGTTTCCTAACAGACATGAAAGACCAGCTCCACACATGAAGAGTTGATTCAACAGATTATTGCTAACAGCTTATGCATAGGAATCTTCTCAACTAATGGTTACCATCTGTTTATAGTTAGATAAGGGTAATGTCAGCTTGCTGTGTCTGCTTGTTGTGCTTCAGTGCTTTGCGATCATAGACTGCCTATCTATCTAAAGCAGGGATCAAACTCACGTCATGACAGTGTCGTCCTGTGACATATCGGGACTTTTCCCCCCCTTCGCTAAACTGGGCGTGAGCGTGGCCAGCGCATGACGCATCTGGCCCGCGGGTTTGACAGCTCTGATCTAAAGGTTCAAGTTGTGGGCAGTCTGACAGGTAATGGCAGTCATGCGGGGGAGGGGTATTGGAGTTAAATTTGTTTGTGGCTCCATAATGATTCTAGGCTTTTTACTCCTTCTCATACATTTCCAAAGGGAAAAAAGAGAAAGGTTGCATTTAGAAATATCTTTATTTTCCCTTTTTCTACAGAACTCTTTTCTCCTAGCAATTTTTGAAGAGTCATTAATCACAGTTTTCTGTTTTCTGCCTAATCTTTTAAACTATGTTATGGCAACAAATTCTCCCCCCCCCCAATAAGTTTTATTTGTTTTTGGTCTTTCAACATCTCATGTCGTGAGCATTTGCTTTCTGAGTTTCATACATCCATACAATCGTCTTAAGAATATTTTTTTAAAAAAATAATTACAATTCTTTATCATTTCATTTTCAATACATCTCTCATCTCATTTCTTTTCCTCTTAATACCTATCTGCCTTTTCCTCTGTTGTCCTTTTTTTTTGGTTCTTCTCATTCCATTCCAATAATCAAAGATGTGGTCTTTTCCCACCTTATATATTTCTAGTATTAATATATTTTACTTCACTTGTTTCCTAAAAAATAATCAAAAGTCAGTTTTTAATTCCCCCCCCTTTTCCACATCATTCTTATTTTTTAATACAAGCTAATTTTATCTTCTTAACAGTTAATTCTATTACTTTATCCCATTTCTAACAATCATTCAAAATTAATTTTTATCTCTTATATCCCATACAAAACATATTTCAAAATTACATACTTTCAATCTTCATATTTTCTTATTTTATAACTTCATTTCTACCTATTATTCATACATATATTTTATACAAATTATTTCACATTATAACTCTTCTATCATCATAGCTTATATTCGAAGATATTACTTTTTTTTCTTATCACCACAATAAACAATCTATTCATAATTATTTAATTCTAATATACTAATTTAGCATACAATTGTTCTTTTTCTTTTATCCCTTATCTTTTACCCTGTTCCATAGTTTTAATCCTCTTTTCTTTTTCTTTTTTGGTTGACTCCCCCATATTTCTTTTAGCTCTCTCATTTCTATCCTTAACTCCATTTTTCTATCTTTCTCTCCTCTCTTTTTCCCTCTTTGTTGTCTTATTTTGCTTTCATTTTTTCTAGGTTTTTCTTCTTTTCCCCTTCTGGCTTTCTTTTCCTTCCATATCTTTTCTATACCATCTGAGATCTTCCCCTTCTGCTTTAATCCCTTTTTCAACCTCTGCGTTTCAATCATCCCTTTGTTGTGTTTTCTTTCTTGTTGTTTGTTTCCCGGTTCCTCTGTTTCTTCCACTCTTCCAAAGTCCTCTGTATTTTCCTCTTTTGTCTGATCTGCACTTGTTATTTTTTGCATTATATTCTCCAGTTTTAGTTCTATGCAATCCATGTCTTGAAGTATTTCTTTCATTCCCATACACTGCTTGTTTATAATGTCCTTAATATCCTGATGTATGCATTCCATATCTTTATTTCCACTTGGTATCATTCTTACAATCCAACCAAATTTCAAAGGAAAAACCGGGGGCTTTACCACCTCTTTTCCTTCTTTTGGTTTAGTCCACTTTATTTATCCAACAAAAACAAAAGTTCCGAGGGTTACACCCTTTCTTTCTTTAAAATGGCGCTCCTGCTTCAAGTCAATATTATTCCTCTTCGTTAATCTGCACTCTCAATTTTCATTATTTTATACTTATAAACCCAGTATATATGATAGTCTATTTATGGTAAGGTAGAGACAACTTCCAATTCAAATATCAATATTTTTTCTTTAAAATAAAGCATCTTTCCAGAACCACATCTTCTTTTAAAGCTTCCAACAAAACTTTTTGTTTTTCTCCTAATTCCCAAACATTTTCTTCACGATTTTAATATACTTGTCCCGCCGCTAATCTTTGACTTCCTTATTTCTCCCCCTCGTATTTTTGGGGCTATTTTAAAAAAGCAAACAATCCTTTTTAGCCCAGATCGCAAATCACTCACTTTCCTCCTGCTCAGTCTTAGTGTTTCTTGTCCTCCTTCAGCTTTGTGGCAGCCATATTTGCTGCCGTGGCTCCACACCGTCAGCTAGGGGCTTTCCAGCTCAGGGAGGGGAGATGCGGCTCCCCTCTACTCTCCTGGCGGTACCCCTTCACTTCATCCCCTCTCTGGGGGGGGGGGCTTAGGTCCAAATTCGGACCCTCAGGCATGGAGTGTTTGGAGCCGGCTGTGGAGCTCGCGGTCCCAGCTTCCGATGACGCCGAAGGAGAAACTGGAAGTCCGCAATAAATTCTTAAGCATTTGAGTTGAACTTACCTTTACATGTTTTAAAAAAGCTCTGTCACATCATTTATACTGATGAGATGGCTATTTAATTCAACTTTTTTGAGAAGTCCAAAAGTTCATTCAAGCATTAGCAAAATTGTTTTTTCTTTCTTTCTACTTTTTGACGAAATTAGGTAACATCTGTTGATGTAGTCAGAGATGTTACAGCTATTCCTGGAGTTATTTTGGTAATTGAGGTAGCATAAGAGTTGAAAAGTAAATTTTAAAGCAAACAAATATTAGAAATAACAATGTCAGAAATAACAATAATAATTCATTATATAACCATGAAAGATACATCTGTTAAAATGTCAATGAAAAATGTCCATCAATCTATTCTGAAGGAAATTGCAGTTTGCTAGTCTAAGCTGATAAAAAACAAACAAACTATATTTGATTGTTTTATATACAGTATATAGCATAGCAATAGCATTTAGGCTTATATACAGCCCCATGTCTATTACTTTTGGATGAACAAATATAAATGTGACTTAGATGGCCTGGCAATTTTTTTAATAGCTTTATCTGAGACTCTGTGAAAAAAGTACAGTGTAATAGCACATATTTGGCTAACTCTATTTCCCCTAAATGATATATGCATAGTTTTGGGCTGGTGTATTGTTATATCCATCTTCTAAGATTGCCAAGAAAAGGTTAAAAACATGCTTCTGAGGAGGCCCAACAGTATTCTGAATAATAAGAGGCTTCAAATATTTTTCAGGAAAGTATCCCTGTCATTTTCTGAGGAATCAATACATCCTAGAGATTTGAATAAATTTATATTGTAACACTGTGTCCTCAATCTTCTGCTTAATAATAACTGAGCTTTATCTAGATCAAATGATAGCAGATACTTTTGTGAGAGACTATAGTAATTTCCCTTTGATGCTGTTCCACCAAATTGATCCATGTCTGTCTAAGGCTTTTAATGGGAACAATCCATTTGTTACCGAGTTGAGCTGTAATAGACTTTGCTTTTAATTCTATAGAGGTCGGACTCCATTCTCCATGTTGTATTTAGCACATAGGCAAGGATGATAAAGAGACAACTTAAGAAACCCGATTGAAATTTTATTTGCACGATTTGATATTAGAGTAAGGGGATAATTATATGCCATAAAGGATCTGTGCTACTGTTTTTGCTACAGATAGTTTAATATCAGATGGAATATATTTCTTTCCCTATTCACAATGGAGTCTTAAAATACCTGCTGTATTTTTTTAAGCAAGAGAGGACACATCATTAATTTCCACAGATTTCTTTCTGGAGGATTGCAAAACTACCCCTAAATATTTCAAACATTTGAATTGTTCTATATGTTGGTTGGCTGGATACAGCTGTAAATCTTGGAGCTGTTAGAGAAAGCTACTACTTTCTTTAGGGAAGTGGGTAGAAAATTATAGCTAATCAGTTCCTTACAGCCTGAGACAACCCAGTGTCTGGGTAACCCATCTATTACCCATCTGAGCAGGATGGGTAACAGTTTATTGTCTAGCCCGATACATGTGTAGGTCAAGGTCCTATAAGCATTTTATTTATTTGTTTATTATATTTCAAGGCTATCCAACTCCAAAAAGACTCTGGATGACTTACACATTTAAACAAATACATGTTATAAAAAGAAAAATACAAACACCACCTCTATGCATTTGATAAAGTCAGCCTCAGTTCACAAAAGCTTATACCTTAAAAAAAATGTTGGTGGTAGAAGGTGCTACCAAACTCCTTCTAATGTTTAGCATTTTGTAACAGAATTTATATAGACCTTGAACAAATATACTAAGTTTCATCCCTTTTGTAGCTAAGATCAAAGTAAAAAGCTGACTAGCTTGATTGCATCTTACTCTAAGCCTAGTGTTTTCACACTTATGGTAGAATTCTTAACCTGTGTTCACAGATGAAGTTGTCAACTTCGAAATGGTTCAAGCCTGGTGCAGTGATCTTTCTGCTTCTCAGATTGCCACACACTGTGGGAGGGGGGAACTCTGGAATGTCAGTCCAGATGATAATAACAGACCATCCCTTGGGAACCAAGGTCATCTCAACCAATGCTGGCCAGAAACTGAGGGGAGTTGCCAAGGAGATGCCAGAACACCTAATTGGACAATGTGACCTGTGACCATGAGGGAGGGAATTATCTATTCTTTAATTATACTGAAACTGTGGGAAATATTTAGAGCTGGTTCTGTTTTCATTCATGCTGAAATGATGTCCTCAATAAAACAGTCCTTTGAGAAAGCTGAAAGTCTCGGGGTGCTGAATTGGTTGGGTTCATTATTTTGAACCTTGACAGAAGTCTTGAGATCAAATTAAAGACCAATGTAAAGTCCCAAACCTACTAAAAGGGGAAAAATGGGGAAATTAAGATGACATATGTATTTAGTAGCTACAGTAGATGTTGCAGTCCAGGATAGCTTCAGATTATAGGTGCTCCAGAAGCTGTGGGTGCTCCAGCACTGGAGATTTTTAAGAAGAGATTGGGCAACTATTTGTCTAAAATAGTATAGCATTTCCATGTTTCAGCAGGGGCTTGGACTAGAAGACCTCCAAGGTCCCTTCCAACTCTGTTCTTCTGTTATTAATTTTTCTAAATACTAATTGCGTATCCCCAAACTGTTTTTCTACTCTAGCTAATCCCAGAGTTCTATCACAAAGATCTGGCATGTACAGTATGTTGCTAGTATGTTCAGTAAACAGAAAAATCTGTAATTTCTGTAATGTTTCTTTGTCTTTCTTGAAAATAGAGACGTAATCACCACATCCAGTTGTCAGGAATGTGTGCTGTGTTATTTATGAAACAGTAACACCAAAACCGTGTTCATCAGTCTACCTTTGCCCTTAGTAACTCTGTTAGGATGAAGTTTTTGGTGGAGGCTTTGCCTAACATTAGTAACATTACTAAGTAACTATTTGATCTTCAAAGTGTATAACAAACATTAGTAGTGTATATGTTCTGATGAAAGTTCTAATGGAGAAAAGAAAATTACAGGGATCACAATTTTGTGCATGGAAATGCTCCCATACTCTCACTGATACATAGCATTATCTGAGACAAACCAGAATCACCTTTGATTTTCAATGATTCAATCAACAGTTACCAGGTTATGAAGCCTCTCCTCTCCTCATCATGCCACGCCTCCATTCATGTTTTCTAGAGGTAGCCATTAAAATATTAATACTGTAATGGGAACTGCTGATAACTTTCCTAGTTCTTTACAAGTATGGAAGGTAGAAAATTTTATTCATAGTATGAGATGGGTTTTGTTTTGGACTTTTGTATAAAAATATATGTGTACAAAAGAAAAAAATAAGGGTGCTTGTGGCTAGATAAATTTTTAAATTGATGTCAATGCCCACTTATTTTGTTGGTAGTTAATTGTGATTACTATTGTTTGATTGTATCTCACACATAAGGACAGTGTTAGAAGAATGATTTGTGAAATGGTAAGCAACAGGGGGAAAATGCAGTACAGTTGGGAAAGCAGTTTTCTCCTTCCTGTTTAGTTTATTCAGAACAAACTGCCTGAAGCATATGAATATCCATCTATTATTAATTGTCATTTGTCAACATCTTTGCTTTCTCTGTTGTTGTTCTAGCATTGGGTCCTTGATGCGGTTTATGAAGACCTAATAGAATTCCACCTGCCTAGATAATTGGTGTTACTACCAGCCTCCTATCAATCCTGCAACAGTAAACCCAGTTCTGACTTTTAAATCATTTCTATAATCTTTGAACATTAATGTCTATGGAAATTCTCAGTCACCCAGGTCATGGATGTCTCAAAGGTGCTTTTTCAAGAGGCAATTGGGCTTTCTTTGTTCTTCTTTGAAGACATTTCACTTCTCAACCAAGAAGCTTCCTCAGTTCTTCAGAAACTTCTTGGAAAACAAATAAAACATCTTCAAGGAAAAACAAAGAAAGTCCAATTGCCTCTGAAAAAGCACCTTGGGGTTTGAACATTGATGTTGTTCTGTTGATGCAAACACAAAGTTACAAACCACAGAGAGACTGGCACAAGATCACCCTATATCCAAGATACACTCTGTATTTTAACAAACTTTCTGAATATTTTAGCCTATAAACTGGATTTATTTGTTCATGCAGTTTTATAGTTCCTGATGGACCTACAAAATTTTGCTTAAGAGAAAATAATGATATCAGGTGTGACTAAATAATGCTAATAATAAAGTTTTACTCTCTAACCTGTGCATTTTATGTTTTGCATTTATGCAATGCCCTATTGTGACTATTTGTTAACTTCATAATAGTGAAGTTTAATAACTCCAGAGCCGAGGTGGCGCAGTGGTTAGAGTGCAGTACTGCAGGCTACTTCAGCTGACTGCTAGCTGCAGTTCGGCGGTTCAAATCTCACCGGCTCAAGGTTGACTTAGCCTTCCATCCTTCCGAGGTGGGTAAAATGAGGACCCAGATTGTTGGGGGCAATATGCTGACTCTGTGAACCGCTTAGAGAGGGCTGTAAAGCACTGTAAAGCGGTATATAAGTCTAAGTGCTATTGCTAAGTGCTATATGTTAGCAACATTATTGTGGAGGTCAGCCAGTTATGAAAACACAGATTTGTCTGACAACACAAATGCAATACGTGGCCCATGCATAACCCCTCTAAAAGAGGTTGCCATTTCTTCTTTAAACTAAACAATTGAACTGTATACTTTCATGAGCAATGTAGCATGAGAGTTTGGAAATGGAAATTGTATTGAAACCTTTAATTACCAATAGTTTCTAAATTTCCCCCCAAACTCGATTGTGATTGTTACAGGTCTTCCATTAATAAAGGTGGAATGGTGGCTCAGTGGTTAAGATGCTGAGTTTGTTGGCTGGAAATCTGGCAGCCCAGGTTTGAGACCCGAATGACACGATGGGGTGAGCTCCTGTCTTTGCCTCAGTTCTTGCCAACCTAGCAGTTTGAAACCATGCAAATGTTACTAGATAAATAGGTACCACTTCAGTGGGAAAGTAACATCACTCCATGAGGTCATGCTGGCCACAGGACTATGGAAATATCTTTGAACAGCACTGGCTCAAATGGAATGGAGATGACCATGCTCCTCTGAAGACAGCAACAATTAACGGAGTAAAATCCATTAATATAGTATAGCTCTCCCATTATATTATCCATTATTAACATGAGCAACAGGAAGAAGAAATGTTTTAAGGCCGATTTGGTTTTTTTTTAAAGCTTCATCACTTTCTAGGGAACTAGTGTTCTTTTGGCAGACTAAAATGTAATTAATAAATAATACATGAAGTATGAGTGAACCTATCTTTAAATCCACAAATGTTTGCAACTTTAAATATTTATAAAATATTGTTTTATTTGCCATCTTCCAATTTAGTAAAAGTATTTGATGTTCTTGTAATATATTGAATTTGAATTAAATAAGAATACAAAACACAATTATTTCAATACCATGTCAAATGACTCAAGACCAGTGAAATTGATACGAACTACTGTATATTGCAGAGTCTGAATTTATGCGACCTTCTCAGAAAAATAAAACAGATGTCATCTGTTACCATTATTACATGCTCAGGATACCTCATATAGCTCTTGTATTCTAAATAAAAAAATGGGAAAATATCTAATCCTGCTTTATGTCTTTTAGGTATAAACTGCTTTATGTCCTTTAGGTACATACTTGGATTAGGCTGTAAGAGTCTTTTTAAATCCAAATGACTATTTTTGCAAACATTAACATTGTATTTCCGGTATGTGCCTATAAATACATACTAAAACATTGGTATGCCAAAATTTCCCTCCACATTTTTCAAAATTTTAGAAGGCAGCTCACAATTTTAAACACATCTGCAGAAACACATATTGTAACTAAGGAAATGCATGCATAAGAATTTGATAAAAAGTAAAAACAAAGCTATAATCATAAGAAATTTGCTTGGAAAAAAGCAATACCGGTAATAGAAAAAGTGCATAACAAAAGTGATTTCATTGGAAGAGATTTGGAAAAATATGGAAATTTCATACACACTATGTTATTGTTGCTGAATTTGCAAGATGTGAAAATGAACTAAAAATGTTTGTTTGCTGGCTTGAAAATGGGAGAGAATCTCTAATCTGGAAAATAATTATTATGTTATTTTTCTTTTCTTTCTTTTTTTTTTTTGGAGTCACCAATCAATCATGAGAGTCTAATCAATCAGATTTACAGCCTATATAAAGAAATATTGCATAACTGATTGGCTGCTTCATTTTAAAATGATACATTCTCAAAAGTCATATATTGTGGAGTGTTTTCATGACCAAATCTTTATTGATTTTATTTCAGTTTAGAAGAAACTTGAGAGACGAGTATGAAAATTAGATTGATCTAAGCTTGGATTAATCTAATTTCTGATCTCACACTCTCTTACATTACTACATTATTGCATCCACAATTGTTCTGAAAGCCAGTGAAACGTTTTCCAGAAGACCCCAAAATCCATCCTCAGATTCTCTATTCCAGATCTAACAAAATCACATGTCCATGCAAAAAAAACAGCAACCAACAACAAAAAACAAAACACCACTATTTCAGTCACTACAAGGCATAAACAATATCAACCCAAGTTCCATTGTAATTTGGTAACGGCAGTATGCGTTGAATGTATATAAATAAATATCCTAGAAAGTAAATTCAGCAGGTATTCAGTTTTATAAATCATTGTTGTTGTTGTTGTTGTTGTTGTTGTTGTTAGTTGCGACCCCATGGACAACGTTCCTCCAGGCCTTTCTGTCCTTTACCATCCCCCATTTAAGCTCACGCCGACTGCTTCAGTGACTCCATCCAGCCACGTCATTCTCTGTCGTCCCTTTCTTCTTTTGCCCTCAATCGTTCCCAGCATTAGGCTCTTCTCCAGTGAGTCCTTCCTTCTCATTAGGTGGCCAAAGTATTTGAGTTTGATCTTCAGGATCTGGCCTTCTAAAGAGAAGTCAGGATTGATCTCCTCTAGGACAGACTTGTTTGTTCGCCTTGCAGTCCAAGGGACTCGCAGGAGTCTTCTCCAGCACCATAGTTCAAAGGCCTCAATTCTTTGGCGCTCAGCCTTCCTTATGGTCCAACTTTCACAGCCATACATTGCAACTGGGGAAAACATAGCCTTGACTATACACACTTTTGTTGGCAGGGTGATATCTCTGCTTTTTAGTATGCTGTCTAGCTTTGCCATGGCTTTCCTCCCCAGGAGCAAGCGTCTTTTAATTTCTTGGCTGTAGTCCCCATCTGCGGTGATCTTGGAGCCCAGGAAAATAAAATCTTTCACCACCTCCATTTCTTTCCCATCTATTTGCTATGAATTGAGAGGGCTGGGTGCCATGATCCTAGTTGTCTTAATGTTGAGTTTCAAGCCAGCTTTTGCACTCTCCTCCTTCACCCGCATCAAAAGGCTCTTTAGTTCCTCTTCACTTTCTGCCATCTGCATATCTGAGCTTGTTGATATTTCTCCCGGCAATCTTAATTCCAATTTGTCATTCATCTAGCCCTGCCTTTCTCATGATGTGCTCTGCATATAAGTTAAATAGGCAGGGCGACAGTATACAGCCTTGCTGGACTCTTTTCTCAATTTTGAACCAATCAGTGGTTCCAGTTCTCACTGTTGCTTCTTGACCCGCATATAGCTTTCTCAAGAGACAAATAAGATTGTCTGGTACTCCCATCTCTTTAAGAATTTACCACAACTTGTTGTGATCCACACAATCAAAGGCTTTAGCATAATCAATGAAGCAGAAGTAGATCTTTTTCTGGAACTCCCTAGCTTTCTCCATGAATCCAGCGTATGTTGGCAATTTGATTTCTAGTTCCTCTGCCTCTTCAAAATCCTGCCTGTACTTCTGGTAGTTCTTGGTCCACATACTGCTGGAGCCTAGCTTGTAGGATTTTGAGCATAACTTTGCTAGCATGTGAAATGAGTGCAATGGCGCGGTAGTTTGAACATTCTTTGGCATTGCCCTTCTTTGTAATTGGAATGTAAACTGACCTTTTCCAATCCTGTGGCCACTGCTGAGTTTTCCAAATTTGCTGGCATATTGAGTGTAGCACTTTTACTGCATCATTTTTTAAGATTTTGAATAGCTCAACTGGAACACTGTCACCTCCACTAGCTTTGTTGTTGCTCAGACTTCCTAAGGCCCATTTGACTTCACATTCCAGGATGTCTGGCTCAAGGTCAGTGGCCACCCCATCGTGGTTATCAGGGACATTAAGCTCATTCTTTTATAGTTCTTCTGTGTAATTTTGCCACCTCTTCTTAATCTCTTCTGCCTCTGTTAGGTCCCTGCCATTTTGGTCCTTTATCATGCCCATCTTTGCATGAAACGTTCCCTTCATATCTCCAATTTTCTTGAAGAGATCTCTGGTCCTCCCTATTCTATTGTTTTCTTCTATTTCTTTGCACTGTTCCTTTAAGAAGGCATTCTTATCTCTTCTAGCTATTCTCTGGAATTCTGCATTCAATTGGGTGTATCTTTCTCTTTCTCCCTTGCCTTTCACTTCCCTTCTTTCCTCAGCTATTTGCAAAGCTTCCTCAGACAGCCAGGTTGCTCTCTCCCTTTCCTTGTTCTTTGGGATGG
>QLTV01004392.1:38105-64478 GCA_003457575.1 Thermophis baileyi
TAAAATATTGAGACCACCGTTTGCGCTGTGAGAAGGCATTGCATTGCAATAAACTCTGTTGTATTCTCCCACGGTAAGCTCTCCACACACTGAATTAGTTTGTTGTTAGCCTTTTTAGTCTTTATCTCAGTCTCCATACCGTCTGTAGCTGGACTTGTTGTTTGTGAAAACAGCTGGCTGTTTTGCTCCCCTCCCCCCAGATCGGGAAAGTCTAATATCTGCTGTTTTGACAGATCTCTTTGCAGGTCCCGTTCTAACCTCTCAAGATTGTTGGAAATGGAGGGGGGGGTTAGTTTTACTTACAAATCTCTTGCCAGCAAAGTGCTCCTCAATTCTTGGTTGTTTTGCAGTCTTCACTGGTGGGAGAGATCCCGGGCTGGTGCCATGGCGCTTCTTTCTTTTCCCCATGCCTAATTAGTCCCCAGCAACAAAAACTTTGTCTATGTTGTGGTCTACGCTATTATAGTCTCCGAAAAATATTATTTAAATAAAAAGGATCCAATGGGGGTACTAAAAATTGATAAAATAAAATAGAACCAAGAGGAGCTGCTGCAAACACGCTCCGGCAGCAGCAGCCTCCAAGCCACACCCCAACAGTGGATATTTTGAAGAATATATGTGAACAGTGGACTCATAAATTAATTTAACATTTTAAAAGAATATCTGTCATCATAGATACATGGTGGGTAAATGATGTGACAGAAGTGGAACAACCTCTATTAAACAATACTGAAGTTGATTTGGATATGAATTTAAAAATGACAAGCTTACAAGAATGATATGGAAAAAGATGATATATTGGATAAACAAATGTTATCCAATTTGGATATTTGGTTGATGTTTTAATTATTAAAATTACAATAACATACAAAGAACAAACATGAAGAGTGATTTGGATACCTTTTCTATTTTGGCTTTAAAAAAGAGACAAATTAAAGTTTTGAAAGTATTTCTGGGAAGGGACAAAGAAAAAATGAAACAAAATGAAGTTTTAGAACATTATTTGAAGGAATTAAAAACCAAAATTGTTAAAGGAACAGGCAATGAATATAAATGAATATAAAATTGTTTTATTTGATTAAAATGATATTTAGTTATCTCTAAATTCAATATTGTTTTGCTGACCAGGAATGAATGACGAGATTTTAAGATTTTGTTTGTAGTTAAGAAATGAGATATGGGAAGAAGAGAACATTTGTTATATTTTAAGAGAAGGTTATCATGAGAAAGGCAGGGCTAGATGAATCGCAAGTTGGAATTAAGATTGCCGGGAGAAATAACAACCTCAGATATGCAGATGATACCACTCTAATGGCAGAAAGTGAAGAGGAACTAAAGAGCCTCTTGATGCGGGTGAAGGAGAGTGCAAAAGTTGGCTTGAAACTCAACATTAAGAAAACTAAGATCATGGCATCCGGCCCTCTCAATTCCTGGCAAATAAATGGGGAAGAAATGGAGGTAGTGACAGATTTTATTTTCTTGGGCTCCAAGATCACCGCAGATGGGGACTACAGCCAAGAAATTAAAAGACGCTTGCTCCTGGGGAGGAAAGCTATGATAAATCTAGACAGCATGCTAAAAAGCAGAGACATCATCCTGCCAACAAAATTGCGTATAATCAGGGCTATGGTTTTCCCAGTTGCAATGTATGGCTGTGAAAGTTGGACCATAAGAAAGGCTGAGCGCCAAAGAATTGCGGCCTTTGAACTATGGTGCTGGAGAAGACTCCTGTGTGTCCCTTGGACTGCAGGGCGATCAAATAGGTCAGTCCTAGAGGAGATCAATCCTGACTGCTCTTTAGAAGGCCAGATCCTGAAGATGAAACTCAAATGCCACCTAATGACAAGGAAGGACTCACTGGAGAAGAGCCTAATGCTGGGAACGATTGAGGGCAAAAGAAGAAGGAGACGACAGAGAATGAGGTGGCTGGATGGAGTCACTGAAGCAGTCGGTGTGAGCTTAAATGGACTACAGGGGATGGTAGAGGACAGGAAGGCCTGGAGGAACGTTGTCCATGGGGTCGCGATGGGTCGGACACGACTTCGTGACTAACAACAACAACAACAACAACAAGAGAAGGTGATAAGTTAGTAATTTTTTTTATACTTGCAATGAAGGGAAAAGTTACTTCTTTATGTATTTTTTCTGTCTTTGTATTTCTATTCCTTTTTCTTTTCTTCTCTTTCTAATTACTCTTTTTATACATACTTTTTAAGTTTGTATTATTTTTATGTTTTCAATTTTAATCTATAGTAAATTATTTTAAAATCCTTCCTTCCTTCCTTCCTTCCTTCCATATACTGAAAGTGAAATTCATATCTCAGAATGTCTATGGAGATTCTCAGTCATCCAGGTCATGGTTGTCCCAAAGGTGCTTTTTCAAGAGGCAACTGGACTTTCTGGTTTTTCTTTGAAGACGTTTCGCTTCTTATCCAAGAAGTTTCTTCAGCTTTGACTGGATGGTGGGGAATGGAAATAATGCTCTCTCAGAAATAATGCTAACATGACTCATAAATTTAGAATGATTTACAAAGGCTGTAAGTCTTGTTGCATGATGTTGTTTAAAAAGTTCCATGATTAACATTCTTTTTTAACCACCCATCTGCCTCTTCTCCCCCTCCCCCCAATGTTCATATCAAAGAAAAGGCATGAAAACTGCACAAGAATATAGTTGCTTTTTATGATTAGTTTGAACTGAAATGATCAGGGGAGAAGGCGGAGATTATTTTATGTAAAATCTTAATATTATTAACTTTTGACCAATTAGTTCTGAGCTTCCCTATGGTGCATTAAATTTCCAAATTACTGAGAGTTTCAACTGAATGAATGTCAGAAGGAGTACCAAATAAAGATTTTCTTATTATGAGATAAAATATTGCAACAAATTAAAAGCAAAGGATTTATTAAAGAAGGGTCTTTTGTGAAAATTTGGCTTTGAAGTACTGTATATAAAATTCAATACACATATGAACGCTAAAGGATTATTAGCAGACACAAAAATATAATTTTTCTTGTTTGATATACTCACATATGAAGTAAGATTAAGTGACTGCCATCATTAGAAAAATAGATGATTAAACCTGGTTCTGCAGATTGTATTCACAGATATACCATCACCTTTTAACCAAGTGTTAGAGTAGACTGCTCAAGCAAATAAAGTACAGAGAATTGTATCTAATATATTAGAATATATTATAGTGTCTATTAAAATGATGTAAAATTCAATTCTAAAAGTAAAAATAATAATTAAATGAAACATATTCTATATGATGCAGTTTATGGAATCTCACCATTGAGACTGATGATCATTCATTCTCCCTACAGAATGAGCCTCAAAAGAAGAATATAAGAAGAAGTAAGAAAAATTGGATTCTGTCTACAAGAGCAAGGATATTTCAGAAGAGGAATATATATTGCCACCCAAACTGTTATCTCTGAACATAAGCTCTACTGAAATTTTTATCTGTGATGTTATGAGTCAAGAACATTAAAAAGATTTCACTGGACTATAATTTGGTTTGCACATATTGCTAAACTATTTATTCTTGCTTAATAAATATACAGATGAATTCACTTTGCTCATGACTTTGTGACTAAGTAAGCTAGAAAACCTGTCTCAATTTCACTCTAAAACAGGAATTATGATTAATTAGTCACTTTATATTTTTATTTATTTAACAAATGTATACAGCTGCCCAACTCACCCCTGGGTAATTTTGGGTGGCTTACAACTTTACAATTTGCAACTTTAGTTTAAACCTAGTTTGTTTGATTTGTTTACCAATAATTCAGGATATTTCTCAGTCAGGACATAAAACTATAAAGTATAATTAGTATTAATTCTTTACTTTGCTTCTTTGTTCATATACAAGGAGAAAAAAAATGGTGTTCTTGAGTGCTCACCATTTGTGTATATTCTGGTTATTAATACAGATTTTGATTAAGTTAATGTGGCCACTACCTGTAACCAATCATAATTACATGTGATTCAAAAACTATAATGCTGGCATTTACTTGAAAGGAATATGTAGCTTGACTGATGAGGAAAGACATAATTAAGAAGTTGCTCGGAACTGAAACTGTTTAGTTCAGAGACTACATAAGGATGTCATGTAATGTTATTACTTTCTGATTAAGTGTTTATAATTTATTTTTAAAGCAATTGGATCTGCCGCAGCTACTCATCCTGATGAAGTTGTTTTATATATACTCTCTCTGTGTGTGTATGTGTGCTCTACAGAAACACACATACATACATATATACATACATACACTCACATATACAGTCTCCGTGTATATGTATATATACACATGCACTGTATGTACACACACACACACACACACACACACACACACACACACACACACACACACACACACACACACACTTGTACTTTTGGTCTCGTGTCCTTATTTTGTGTATCAGGTAGTAATAATTGTCAGTTCCAATGCATCTCTTCCTAAGGATACCAGCCAGAGTCAATGGTAAAGCAGATCTAAAAACACATAACATGCAATGGACATTTACAACATAATGTTGCTTTTAAAGTAGGTTATATGATAAAGTATTAATACAGAACTAGAATTAGGTAAAGAAGGCATTAAACTATCTCTTATGTTTACAATTAACTAGCATACATCATATTTATTTTAGATCTTTATATGTGCCTAATTGATTAATTAGGAAATATTTCTCTTACGAAATTAATTAGAAAAGAAGAATGGCAGGAAGATATTAAATACTATATAGCTGGGCACATTATTAATCGTTTGCCATCTGTCTTTGATTATAAAAGAGAGGAATTAAAGTTTATCATTTGGCAGATAAAATGAGAATTCAGAATGTGAACAGGCCTTAATGGAATTAATAATTTATCTTTTATGGGATTTTATAATTGTGGAAGATTCACTGTGAAGCTTGCTCAGGTTGAAATAATCCATTACATTAGAACTTAATTTGCTAGACTTGTTAAAAGACTAGCTTTGAATGAAGCTGCTAAAGGAATTTATATGAAGCCTAGTAATTGAATTTATTATTTCTGGCAATGTATTATCCCTTTTAGACTTTAGTGAGACTTGGAAGTCGAGATATAGTTTGAAGAAGATATGGGTGGTTTTTTTGCACTAATAATCCATTCTTAAGACATGAATTAAGACAACTTTTTCTTTCTTTCTATTGTGGTAGATTTAAACTATGGAGTCTTATCTGATAATGATGCATAAGCTTCCACAAATAAAATGTCCAGCTGTAAGTGAATATTGAGGGATGCAATGTTCCATCCCCACTTTACATGTTGTATGGCTGACAGCAGAGAGGATTGATCTAGTGCTCTACATGAAATAACAGGTGTTATCAATACCTCAGAAAGCTCTGAACTGTGATTTGGGGGATGGAGAAGGATGGGGTTTTTTTCATGACAAAGAAGTGTCCCCTCAGCATGGTTTGTTTCCAGTCTATAAACAACAACAACAACAAAATAGTTTAGGAAGATGGCTCCAGGAGTTAAATTTTAACTGCCAATTTTCTAAGCAAAAGCATCATTCAGATGTGAATTTCTCTGGATACAGGTAGTCCTCGACTTACGACCACAATTGAGCCTAAAATTTCTGTTGTTAAGTGAGACATTTGTTAAGTGAGTTTTGTCCCATTTTACGAAACCCAACCCCTTTTTGCTACAGCTGTTAAGTGAATCACTGCAGTTGATAAGTTAGTAACCTGGTTGTGAAGTGAATCTGGCTTCCCCATTGACTTTGCTTGTCAGAAAGTCACAAAAGGTGATCATGTGACCTTGTGGCACAGCAACAGTCATAAATATGAACCCGTTGCTAAGCATCTGAATTTTGATCCCATGATCATGGGGATGTTGCAAAGGTCATAATTGTGAAAAAGGGTCATAAGTCATATTTTTCAATGCTGTTGTAACTTCGAACGGTCACTAAATTAACAGTTGTAAGTCGAGGACCATCTGTATTTGTTGGCATTGTGGCTGATACAAGTCAAGAACTGATTGATGCATGTTCAAATATACTAACAAGATAGTATGGTAATTTAAAAAAACCCAGGGCTGTACACTTTTAAAATTTGTCTGGAAAAAGTTATTTGGACCTACTCAAGAATTCAGTGGAGCTTGCTTCAGAGTAGATAGTTATAGATAGTTCAAGGTAGACAGTTATAAGTGTGTGTATTTCAGAAACATAAATAATTGTCCTGTCAGATTTCTTCCCATACAGGCAAGACATATGTTAAGAGTTTTTGCTTTTATCATTTGGGACTTAGTGGCCTATTGTCAAATCAAACTGCTCTTTTCTTTAACCATGTTTTATATCTTTATGCTACTTGCTTATTTGTAGAATGTATACATTACTGTTAATACCCTTTTCTCCCTTCAGGTTTTTATTTCTAGCTGTATACTGTTGTTATTGTTGTTGTTGTGTTATTTCTTTCTACACATTTCCCCCTTTGCCCTGGTATATTTTATTAACTTTATAAGTGGTCTCATTACTTTTTTTTGGAAAACATATCTTTCTACTTCATTCACCCCAATAATTTCTAGCTCTTCTCTCACATCCAAATATTTCATTTTTGCTTATTTCAATGCCTATTATTTAATTCCTGACAATTATTAATTGCCTTGTGCAGTTCAATTGTATCTGATTTTGCTTTACCTGTGGCTACAGATGAATTAAAATGTGAAATAAAACAAAATGGATAAAACAGTAGTATTATTCAATATATATTTCATCTCCAAATAGACAATGTGGTGCTTGAACAGTAAAACCTTCAAAATATGAGCTGCAAACCATCAACCCTTGTTATTACACCTTTTGTCTAAAGCAGTCTTTCTCAATATGGCAATTCCAGATGTATGAGGACTGCAATTCCCACAATTCCTTGCAATCCAACCCCTATCTGCAGAGCTCCAAATTGGGTAAATTTAGGCCTAACCAATTTTGGCTTTCAATGTAACTCAGCAAGAATCGTTTACTTTGTTAAACTGGAGATTTGTGTATTGGTGATAACTCTAATGAAACAGAATAAGCCAAAACACAGTCTCAATTTTCCTACCATTCACTCTATTTCCTTTATATTCATGATGAGGTGAAATGTTCCATTTTTGTAACTCATCCTTAAAACAAAAACAAAAACATGTCAGACCCTTTATTCAGTTCATAGGAGTCATTAATTCTTAATCATAGGAAATAAACCTGCATGATATTGCAGGAAACACTTGGAAACACTCTATGTTATAAATCTTATGTTATACCCTATAATCAAGAGTACAGAAGCTATTCAATAAACAGATTCAAAGCTTCTAATCCAGTGATGACAAGAGCAAAGAATTTGTGGACTATTAATAACTGTCCATGACATCTAATAAACAAGTCCCACATTTTTAACTACAAGTGGTTTTATTTCCAACTCACTTTTTGCAAAGCCCTCATGTTTAACATATTAAATATGTTATAGAGTCCCATGATATTAAAGAAATAAATATACGGTAGTTTAAAAGCTACCGGTAATTGCTTCTTACTGATGGCAATTCATTTCTTAACGTCTGCTTGGAGAGCAAATAACAATGGGTACTGGGTCCTCAGGCAATAATTAAAGCTTTATCATTAACCTGTTATACTCTGATAAGATCCCAAGCCAATATAAAGAATGAGTAGATGTATGATGGTTCTGGTAAATAACCATTTGTCATTTCATAAAGCTTTGAAAGGCATATATAAGAGGTAAAAATGAGATTGCTTGACAAATTCTCTTCAAAACTGGGAGCGCCACATTTGTAATGCCAGAGTTCACCACTGGATGCTCAGTTCTTGAGCATTCTATATTTAGCTTTAGAAAAAGAGTGCAATCAGTGTTTATTATTTATTTATCTTAGAGAACAGATTGTCTTTCGCACATACAAAACGTTTCCAAGCTTTGAGAAAATCAGCAAGTAAAAATACTTTGCTTATGGATCATTAGAGCTAACATCTAACTTAATAATGAGATGACGTTGTTTGTTAAAACTGCTTGGTTTATAAAATGAAATTGGAAACTGGAACCTGAAAAATTAACCAGGTTTCCAGAAAAAAATATAGAAACTATTTGCAAAACTGTGTCATGAGATCATATCAATAAAAAAATATGTCATATATATATATATATGTATGTGTGTGTGTGTGTGTGTGTGTGTGTGTGTGTTTCTGTTAAATCACCTGGTATACCCAAATATGGGAGGGAGCATACTGCTTCCTTTTTGCCTTTCGGCCTCCAGGGGCCATCCAGGCAGATGCTTACAACGACAGTCCGTTTCTATATGTTACATATTTTTTGCTAATAAATAAATAAATAAATAAATAAATAAATAAATAAATAAATGTAGAATCATATTTCATATCTCATAATCGTATTCAGATCACAGTCATTCCAATTGTTGTATCCTTCCTGCAAAGAGGCAAGATTTAATGATTCAAAAACTGCTTTATTTATTAACATATTAAAAATACACACACACACACACCAATCAATCCATATATCAAAAGATTACAGCCATTTTGTATGGTCAAGGGGATGGTCAAGGAAAAAAATAACAAAACAGTACTTTGAATTATGCAAATAATTAATCTTGTCTTTCAGATCATATTAAAAAACTATCTGCAATTTTTAAAGAAATCCTTTGATTCTCATGACACAGCCAGAGTCATTGAAGGTCAGGTGGCATACAAGATTACTAAATTGATATGGTTTGCAGCAAAGTCAGCCAGATGTTTAGACTGGATTTGGCATTTTTATCCACCTATCAAATCCTTCCCAAGGACTTGGAATAGGCAGACGTTGTTGCTTAATCATAAAAGGTACACTGGCAAAGTGTAAGCTGTTCTGAGTTAATGCTGCCTTTTGCAATTAACTGAGGGTGATTTTGTAAATGTTGATAGTGTTCAAGTGACTGATCTCCAGATGTTTTAGAATTGCACCCAAGGCACCTATTACTATTGGTATTTTTTTTCTTTTGTCACTATGTTGTTCTACTCTATTCACAGGTCTTTGTATTCCCTGATTATATCCAGTTTTCCCTCTTCTACTCTGCTCTCTCCAAGGTACTGAAATCGCTACTATCCTGTTTTTTTTGTCTTTCTTATCAATAATTGTTAAGTCTGAAATGATGTGTGCCAGATGCTTATCTATTCAATGCTAAAGTCCCAGAGCACGTTAGCTTTTTCTTTTTCTATTACTTTGTCTATTTTTGTGGTGCCATAATAATAATAATAGTGCAGTTCATAAGCATATATTGATAACTTGTATAAAATCAAAAAGCAGTTCAACAGAAATACTTTCTTGAATATGCATAACCAGTCACTGCTTAGCCTTAATTTACATACATTTCTCTGTGTACTAATCATAACTAAAGTTCATCTCCTGAAACACAGAGTATCAGGGAATCAGCAAAAGCAAAATTAGATGGAATGTTTGTCAGCAGTTTATATACCGTGCTTGTTTGCTGCATAATTTACATTGCTTATACTTTGCATTTATTTGCAAATGGGAAAATCATGCAGCAGCCACATCTCATCTTACCTACAAAGATTATTGTGGTAAAACCTGTCTAAAACGGGTTAAATTCAAAACAGCTTTTTATAACATCTGAAACAATGAAAAATGCTACTTTTCCAACTATTCTACACCTTCCCTGTGTTTAAATTAATAACGGAATCAAGTGAGAAAGCTTACACAGTGCATCACAAAGCTCATCTTTCTCACATGGTGCAATCACATCTCAAACTGTGATTGCATTATGGGATGTGAAATGAGCTTTAATTAATATTCTTTCAACTACAGGATCTGTTACTGTCATTTTGTCTAATATTCATGAGATAGTGAAGATCTGATTACGGAATTAATTACTGAGAAACTTGGGAAAGTAAAAGAGGCTTAAAGTCCTACTCAGGCTGTATTTGATCTGATCACAAACTTCCTGATTTTTACTTTTCTTTATAAATGAGAACTGTCAGGGTTCAAAACCAAGAAAGACATGCTGAGTTACTCCAAGCAGTTTCCTACATTGTTCCTCATCTATAGACAGAAATCTTGCCAAACTAAAGCAAACTGCCAGCGTCAATAAAGCTATACTCTGAGGACCTATGGGGTGAACCTCCCAACTAAACTATCTAAACATCACTGTCTCTTGGCTCTCTGGAATGCAGCCGCTCCGTCTGGGAATCCAGACCACATTCCACCACACGAAGTTGCTTGTCCTGACCTAAGGCAAGCTTCTGCATTTGCTCTAGTGAAGATTTTCATGTGTTCATTACCTCATTTCTATTAAACAAAATGGTTTTCTTTCACTGAAGGGACTATTTAAGTGTTTATGTTGTTAATGAGCACACTGAAGTGTAAATGGGTACATTTCAAGTTATGGTTCAAGGCTGTAACATTTGAGTTCACCAAAGGTGTTTGAACACTTGCTTAAGGAAAAACATTCAAACAGCTCATCATATGTTTATTCAGGTAGTTAGGCAGCAGTTAGCAAACTAGATTAATTCCATACATTTATTATCCATGTTTTGAACTCAGAAATGTGTATGCATAAAGATGGAATCAGTGGTATCATTTTCTTTGTTGGAGGCTGAGCACATGGGTTTTGCTATCAAAATTTATTGCTATGTCTAGAGTCATAAATAAATTTTCATCACCCATTATCCAATTGTGAGTAGCTGTCCAAGCTAAGGTAAATGAGTAGTATATCAATGGTCTGTGTAGCTGAAAGAATATTTATGTGCAAGAATATATGTGATAAAAATAAATCAGCACTAAGAGGTTTCTGAACTGATCTTCTGAGCAATAAGTAATTAGTAGTTATATCCCAGTTCTTCATTTATAAATATGATCACTCATCTGGGATATTCTGTTTGCAAATGGGATAATATATGGTCATATTTTTTAAAAGACAAAATGGATAAATTACTATGGTTATGTTATGAAACACAGCAATCACTAGTATACTAGTGCAAAACTGCTAAGTGCTCTCAATGTAGGTCTGCACTTAGCTAAAACCATAAAAGGAAACACATTATTATATGTCTTCTTTAAACATCTTGATTGGTTGGTTGGTTGCAGTGCTTGTGCACAACTCCTTTCCAATAAACTTTTGGCAGTACTTCGATATAGCTAGTAGAAAATTGTATATGACAATAATGAATCTAGGTTCTAAGTACATAGAGTCATCCACATCGTAACATGTGGGGCTTGTAAGCTGTTCCATAATATGCTCATCATGTATAGTGTGTTACCTGCTTTCTGAAGTTATGAACAGAAGCTATTTGCTTACAAGTAGTTCCCAATATAGTAGTATGTACAAGAACAGAACCTTGTTTTGGGATGATTGCATAATAATAAGGATTTTAAGCTGCTTGCAATGTATCCTTGTTGGATTGCACCAAGAGTTAACTACAAGTAATTTAAGTTACACCAGAAAATATACACCAGAAAATACACAAAACTCCAAATTATTAATAGTATGAAAACCTATTTTAGATTATTTTAAGTGTAAAGCATTTTAGTATCATTGTTATGTGGAAAAGTTGGATTATTAATTATTTATTTATTCAATTTCTATAGCTATCTCAACCAATGACTCTGGGCACTTACAACTCTAAAAATTGTAATTTATTAATAGTTAAAGTATTAAAGAAGTATTCTCCATAATTTAGTCTTTCAAACACTTACTGAACTAATCAGAGATTGTTTAAAAAGTTCTGAAATTAATTTTAAGTTATTGGAAATTCAAAGTATTAGAATACATGATAGATTATTGCTATAAGTGAATAAAATTACAGTGAAAGTGGAATAACCTTAGGAAGAGAAGTACAGTCTTATATGAAAAAGTACATTGATTTCTGAATAGATTGAATGGAGAGTGGGCATAAGAAAATATAATATGAAAGCTGCTTGAAACACAATGAAAATAATTATATTACTGTGTCCCATAGAAGTATGTAATGTATAAAGTATGATCGGTGAAATGATGATTTGAAAGGCATTAATGAAAGATATGAACAAAAAACGTATAAGAGAATGATTGTTGCAAAAAATGAGGATGAAAATTGTGTATGTAAATAAAAAAGGTAGTAGTTGCAAAGAATAGAGAAAAAGAGGTTAAGGAAACAAAGAAAACTGTGCTGAAGTGAAGGAATTATTTTAAGAGTATTTTAGAGATTTGTATGGAAATGGAAATGAATGCTTTAAATATTACGTTCTGGGGTAAAAAAGTGAAATGAGTCCCATAAAATATTTATAGATAATAAGACTGTAGGTGTAGATTTTAACAGAATAATAAAATAACAAAGTTGGAAGTGACCTTGGAGATCTTCTAATCCTACCCTCCAGCAGGAAATGATATACCACTAAATTCAACTATATTGAATGATTTCTTGAACGATATATGTTTTTGATGTTTCTTTTGTCTGTTTTTCTTTTTCTATTTTGCTTCACCAAACAGGCAAACAGACGGATAGAAAGACTTGCATAGCTTAGAGAAAGAATTTCCACAATGTGTCCATTTGTGATTTAATGGAAGTAAAAGAAGTCCAGGAAACTCTAGAGCTTTGGACATTAACACCTATTCTTAACTTTTTTTTTAAAGTTAGAGAATTCATCTAACATTTTTTTTTAAAATAAATGACCAATAAAGATCAGCACAAACAAGAATCAATTGGAGACTAGGCCTAACCAATCTGCACCAGTCGGAAACAAGCTCAGCTAAAGTCCATTTAGAAGTCACAATACCAAGCCGTAAAGACAGGAGACCAGTCATTTCCTGTTCAGTCAACGGTGGTCTTCATAGCAGATCATTTTACCCTGAAGATGCCAACCATAACTACTGACAAAACATCAGGAAATCTGGATGGGCTTCAACACAAATCTGAAAGCTCAGAAGACTAAACTTCTGGTCACAGTGATTGACTCAGATGGATCAGGAAATCTGTTCTCTTGATGTGGTCACTAACTCCTGAAGCACATTATATCATGAAAACATACACACATAGACCTAAAACTTTATTAAAGTTTTTTCCCCTTTGAAAGAATTCTCAACCCAAACTCTTTCAGCTAATTTAATAAGAATTAATTGGAAAGAATGCAGGATTTTTTTTTTTGCTTGGCACTAATTTCAGTGTAACATTGCTAAAGAAATATGGACAGAATTAGGCAGGTACTTCCTGCTGTGGTATAATTATAACCATTGCATAAATTGGGTAGTTTTTAATGTGTCAGACAAAACTTCCCACTTTTACATAATATAGTATATAAAAATGTACCTAGCTGCTGTTGTCCTAACAACTGTCAGGGTTCCAAATAGCATCCGAACTTAAATCAGAGTCCGAGGCAAAGTATTCCTCAAAGTTCCAATTTATTAACAGAGCCATGTTGGCACATCTGGGAGAAACCCGAATCTGAAGCTGCAGGGTTTCTCCACCCAGTTGAAAGTTCAAGCCCTTGTCCCCACACCCCCAAGTCCATCACGTTAACCAATCTTCAACTGCCAACTTGGCAGCATCCACCCATCTCCTTCCGTGCAGGTGCAGGAGTGCGAAGACAAAGGATGACCTTGACTATCTAGAAGGAATTTGTTATGACTACATACAGGCAGCCCTCATGCAATTCCCCCTCCCAAATTCCCACAGCAAAGAATACATATTAAAATAGTATAAAGTGTAGCAGGCCAAAGACCCCAATTAAAATGGCTTCGGCCTGACAACAACATTTTTGAGAGAGGAAAAGCTTCATCTGTGCGATTTGTCTCTTCTGCAGAATCTACATTACAAAATTCAACTTTTCCCTTCACAAGTAATCTCAGCATGGTCATTAGAATTAAATGTATTTTGAAAATATTCAAAGAGCAGTCCCAGCCAAAGCTTAGGACTAAGAGCAAAACTTTGTGCCAAAACACAATTTTTTTGTCAGTGGTTTGCTCTCCAAGCTTGCCATTTAGTTCCTGTGCCACTTCCCATTTAGTGACAAGCTTGGAGAGCAAACCACTGCCAAAATCTAAAGCCTGAGCTACCAGTATTTTCTATTAGTTCACAATGTCTTTGTCTTTGTGTGCTATTTATCCTAGTAAGGAACTCTGGGCCTTTCTGTGCCAACAGAAGAGCAAGGGCAGCTCTACTATTAGACAGATAAGACAACTACTTCAGGTGGCAAATAGTGTCATTTAACAGTCCCATTTTTCCTGTGGTTAGTATACAGGTCAGTATATATTTATGTCTATTTTAGTGAAAAGAAGGACTAGGGGTGATAGCAGTGTTCCAATATCTAAGGGGCTGCCACAAAGAATAGGGGATCAACCTATTTTCTAAAGCACCTGAAGGCAGAACAAGAAGCAATGGATGGAAACTAATCAAGGAAAGAACAAACCTAGAACAAAGGAGAAATTTCCTGACAGTTAGAACAATTAATCAGTGGAATGACTCCAGAGGTTGTGGGTGCTCCAACACTGAAGGTTTTTAAGAAGAGATTGGCTGACATGGTATAGGGTTTCCTGCTTGAGCAGGGCTTGGATTATAAGACCTCCAAGGTCCTTTCCAACTGTGTTATTCTGACTCTCTTTGTGGATCCCAAAATTTGTCCTGATTAATTGATATAAACGGAAGGCCACCATTTCCTCACTTATTAATGAAATAAGATTAATCTTTAAATCCTGTTTCTTTCTAAATGTGGAAAGAGGAATGGAATTTTTTTTATCCTTCAGGTTAAGCAGGAAATTGCCTTTGAGCCAGCTCTGCTTCTGAGCCTACAAAGATGACAAATATCCAATATAAAACAAAAGGCCAGGTAGATTACTGTAGAGATATGGTTTTATAAAATATTTCTAGTTTAATACTTTTTCAGCTGGAAAACCATACGATAAAAATTGGCGGGCTGAACAATAACATCTAATGGGATATGATACGAAGACAATGCATATTTAGAAGTGAAATCAATTTCTTTGGAAATCCCCTGTGCTAGCATAGGAAATAATTGTTGATATTCCCATATTAGAAATAATTGTTTATGTTCTCAATGAAGAAAGCAAAAGTATCTTGTCCAGAGCAGCTAGATTTTTGCAATAACAGCTGACAAAGGGAATATAGCTATGCCAGTAATGTAGAAGAATAGAAGAAAACATTTTTTCAGTTGACCTACTCAGAAAGTCATTTAGCTAACAGTATGCTGACAGCATGAAAAGTAGAATCTCCCAAACCTCCTCAGGAAATTTTTCACAACTATAACTGTTAAACATAGATCCAGTTAAATAGCTGAACATAAATTAAACAGTTAAACATAAAATCAGTTAATGCAGTTATCTTCCTACCCAGCCCCAATTATCTATTGGACTCCTAATTATCTCTGATTGCAATGTCTTGGCAATACTTCTGGTTTTTTCAAAAGGTCATAACTTACACAACATACATTGAAAGTTTCTCCCACTGGTCCATTTGTTAATGAAGATCTATATGCTCTGTCATATCCTTCTGTCAAAACAATTACATGTTAACTCAGGACAAAGAATGTTTTCTGTAATTATGGTGTGATTACTGTTTTTAAAAAAGCTCCTGCTAACAAATGAGTTATTTCGTTCATTCAAGACTACCTGGGCTACAATTTATTGCTACTTGGGGCAAATCTTGTCTGTAAATATATGCTACACAGTCAGTACAGAGACAATCATACTTCTATGGAGATTCATAGGCTGGATTTGCATATTATATTAAGTCATAATATTGGGGTTTTTTTTTAAATTAACCACATGTAATGTATGAAGTCACCTATGATATCACAGTTTGATTTATACCTCATCTTTCCTTGGAACTTAACACACCAATGTAAGGATAGAGCCTCCAATTACAGACCCCGAACAACCATCCTGTAAGATAAGTTTGGATAAGAGATAATGGCTAGTGAGGGTTATCCAGTTAGGATGGATTTGAATCTGGGTTTCCCTATCCTAGATTGGCATCTTACTTTTACATATACATTCAGTGGTGGGATTCAAATAATTTAACAACCAGTTCACCCGGTCGGCTATCGTGGAAGGTGTGGCCCATCCCTGACCTCCAGCTCCGCCAAATATGCGGACGAGTCTCCTGCGACGGCCAACCTGACCCTGGGCGAACCAGTTGTTAAATATCCACCCTTTGCCAAAAGGCTGTTTCCGAGGGTGCTTGTCTGCAGGTTGGTCTTGTGGCTCTTTCGCGGATGAGGCTCCTTTAATAGGCGAGGTTTACGAGGAACGAGGAGGGGGGTACCATAGCTCGTGCAGGAAGGTGAAGAATTGGGGAAAAGTGGAGGGAGGGATTTTTTATTTTATTTTATTTTTTTAATTTATTTTATTTATTTGTCAAACATGTACAAGATAGCAAGTATAGGTATAATCATAAACATAATCAAAGTGAATACAGATAGATGAAGACAATAGGACAGTAGGACAGGGACGGTAGGCACGCTGGTGCGCTTATGCACGCCCCTTACAGACCTCTTAGGAATGGGGTGAGGTCGACAGTAGACAGTCTAAGGTTAAAGTTTTTTGGGTTTGGGGAAGAAACCACAGAGTCAGGTAGTGAATTCCAGGCATTGATCACTCTGTTGCTGAAGTCATATTTTCTGCAGTCGAGTTTGGAGCGGTTTACATTAAGTTTGTATCTATTGTGTGCTCGTGTATTGTTGTGGTTGAAGCTGAAGTAGTCATTGACAGGTAGGACATTGTGGCAGATAATTTTATGAACTACATTTAGATCGGTTCTAAGGCGACGTAGTTCTAAGTTGTCTAAGCCCAAAATTTCAAGTCTTTTGGAATAAGGTATTCTGTTGGGATTCCCCTCTCCCTGTGGAGAGGGGAATCCCAACAGAGATGGAGCTCCACAGGGAGAGGATTCCCCTCTCCCTGTGGAGCTGCATGCAGGGGGTGTTGGTCAGTCTGTGGGCAAAAGTGAGAGGGATGAGGAATTAAGTTCTGGGGATCCTGGGGTTGCCAAATAGATCATGAAAAAGAGGCTATATGTCAGATCTGCCATTTTCAGCTTTGCACTTAGTTGGTGTCCTGTCGTAAATTGTTGGGAAGGGGGAAGAAGGGGAAGCAAATAATTGGCATGTAGAGGGTAGAGTGGGTGGGAGGGGTGACAGGCTTGATGAAAGCCAGAGGTGTGAGAACCGGTCTGTTCTAGTCTTCAAGTATGCAGAACCTGGGAACAGTATGCAAACTGCACCAAATGGCACCAAACATCTGAGCTGTTCCCCAAATACCTATGCAGCATGCCATTGGATAAAGACACATCAGTCAAGGGGGAAGAGCTGGGGAGAAGGGAAAACTTTGTAATGCTTTGCGCGGAATTTTAGTTCTAGCCTTACTTTTGCCACAACCAGTAATCCTTAGCAAAAGAACCTATCACTTCAATCAAATGGAGTTGAGGGTCTTTCTTTCCTAGAGAACGAGCTGGGGCAAGCCTGATACTATATAAATATTAAATATCTGCCTTTACCTAAGGAGATCTACCAGGTCAAATAGGATGAGTACCTGGTTCTTTCCCTAAAATATTTTTATTTATTTATTTGTTTGTCAAACATGTACAAGATAGCAGGTATAAACATAAACATAAACAAAGTAAATACATATAAATGAGGACAATAGGACAGTAAAACAGGGATGGTAGGCACGATGGTGCGCTTATGCATGTCCCTTACAGACCTCTTAGGAATGGGGTGAGATAATGAAAGCATGCATTTTCCATGGCAGTCCCTGCCCTATGGAACATCTCTCCCTGTGAAGTCCAATAGGCCTCCACCCTTTTTGCATTCTGTAAAGCCTTAAAGACCTGGTTCTCTCCCTCCCCATGCCTTGGGAACTTAGATGATGGCACATTGGCATGGACTGATACTGTTTTTAATATTATATGCTATAACTGATTGTGTTTTATAGTTTGTACAACGATTTTATATGTTTAAAAATTTTGATTGGGAGCTGCCCACAGTTGGCTGAAAGATGGGTGATTATTATCAATGTTTTTGATAGATAGATAGATAAATAAATATAAACCAATTGTTTATATAAGAACATAAAAATGCTAATAAGTCTGAATATTTTCCCATTTAATATATTTACAAAACTTGTGCACAACCATAAGCAAATACAGGATATTTAATTTATTAAATATTAAATTTAATAATTGAAATTAATATTTAATTTAATAATGAAAAGAAGGACTAGGGGAGAATTGATAGCAGTGTTCCAATATTTGAGGGCTTCCACAAAGACAAGGGAGTTAAACTATTTTCCAAAGTGCTAAAAGGCAAGTTAAGAAACAATGGATGGAAATTAATCAAGGAGAGAAGCAACCTAGAACTAAAGACAAATTTCCTGACAGTGAGAGCAATCAACCAATGGAATAGCTTGCCTTCAGGGTTTCAAAAAGAGTCTGGACAACCATATGTTTGAAATGGTATAGGGTCTCCTGCTTGAGCAGGGGGTTGGATTAGAAGACCTCCAAGGTCCCTTCCAACTCTATGATGTTATGTTCTATGTTCATAGGATGGAATCTAGACAAAGAGATAAGATTCCTTAACTGACTCTGGGACTACATTGGAGGATCATGACAAAATATGATTCTATTTGCATATATCAAGCTGGTGTAAGCAACCCACAGAATAGAGATCTTCATAAAGAAATAGTGCAAATTGTCCAAGAGAATCAATAGAGGAATTGATTGATTGATTGATTGATTGATTGCTAGACTTTCAACACTTACAATAATCGTTCCATAGTCTTAATAGGAAGCATCAAAAGGAGTCTTGACACAGTGAGAGGTGGAGAAACTTGTGTGTGTTCAGCATAGAAACTGTATTTATATGCAGTGTGAAAAGTCAAATGTTATGAAGAATTTAGTCCCGTCACTTTCTAAATTTTATGTGTGTATTTCTGCAACTATGTAATCTATGATATTGTTCCAAGGTTGTATACCAAAAATTAGAATCCAGATTTAGAGGAATATAAACTTACTATTGGAAGACAATTTCTCAGCTATCACAGGAACAAAAACAAAGTCAAGTTGGGAAGTAGGAAGGAAGACATTTTTTTAAGATTTCAATATTCCCATTTTAACAATAGCTTTCTATGCTCTCAGTAGAAGTTTGACATTGAGAACTTTCAAAAGAAAGTTGCAGAATTTGAAAGAAACCATGCAGGTGAACCATATGGGAAATCTTCTGATAAAGCTTCCAGTAATTATCTCAATGCAGTTTCATAAGTACCTGAGCCAATTAGCTTGCATTCTCAAAACTTGCTGAGAAAGCACTTCATCAAGTGCATTGTTTTGAATTTCTTTTTTTAGCCTTGGATAATTTGGGAATATATACCATGTGAAGAGTATTAAGATTAATTTACAACATCTACATGTTATAACAAATGAGATAGAAGACCAGTTTTAAACATCTAACAGCGATGTCCTATGAATTTTTATTCAGAAGTAAATAAAAGTGATCCACAGAACATATTTCTACATTAGCATGACTCTGTGTTCTGTATCTTAAATGTAAATAATAGAACTACTAAAAAGGAACAAACAGGAATAATGTTCATATAAGACTGAAGCAACCTGCTTCATAAAAGCCATGTAAATTTCAAGACCTCAGAGATTTGGTTATATAGTCCACAACTTTGGAACCCACAATATAAAATACACATTTTCAAATGTTTCACAGATGATGAACAAAATCATAGAACTAAATGATTATAACTTATTGCAAGTATTATGGGATTCTACTTTATGGAGCTGAAACTAAATAAGACTAATAGTGTTGTTTGTAGGCAGTAATATCCTGACAAACTTTTTTTGGGATGGGTGGGATTTCCTTCAAGTCATTATATACTCTAGAGACTGTCCCTGCAGTTTTCTTTCTTTTCTTTCTTTTTTGAGCGGGGAGATATATGATTTTTATTAAAACTTTAAAAGGAAGATTAAAAACTAATATAAAATATTAGTAAGAATAGTAAGGAAGAAAAAAGAAAAAGAAAGAAAGAAAGCTAAGAATGCAAGAAAAGGAAAAAAATAAAATAAAAATAGACTTAAGATACAAGTGGAAATGGCTTCCAATATTCTCCACAGCAGTTATAAGCACAATAATATTTTGACCTCTCTAAAGTTACATCATGTTTCTCTTCTTTGTATAATCCATCCTATCTAATCATCAAAACCATAAATCACTAGTACTTTTTTTCACTTTTACACAAAAAGACAATAAATGGTGTTCCTGCAGTTTTCTTGACAAGATTTTGGATTTCTATTGTCTCCTTCCTGGGGCTAAAAGAGAGGCAGAGGCCAAGGTCACCCAGCTGGGTTTGGGTCTAACACAGGACTAAAACTCATGGTCTCATGGTTTCTAGCCCAGTGCCCTAATCACTTGCTCAAATTGGTGTACACCAAACTTACATCAACTAAGTTATTAATATCCTGGTCTTCTCCCAGGATTGATCATTCTGACAAAAATGAAAAAAAAAGTTCACACAAATACATTATTTGTGATACTTACATTTGAGAAAATCAAGAGGTGCTCCTTTTTTCTTACGGAGAACATATTTCAGTGTTTTCTGATCAAGCATTGTGCTGAGAGAGAAAATCAAAAGAAAGTCATAATATGTTTTCAGTTTCTGTTCCTCCAGCCTCTCATTGTCACCATAACTTGTGTTATATGAATCTTTGGTATATTGCTGTTTGGATAATTTCATCTGAAGTTGCATTTGCACTAATCTGCTATGCTTCAGAAATCCAATCAAAGTCAGAAGGGTGCATATTGCCAAGAATGCAATAAAGAAGAGACTGTAAAGAAGAGACATAAATCCCACAAAAGTGTTACTTTAAGTCCAATTGCAGAATCAGGTTGATCTCTTGAATGTCTTTCACTAAACCCAAAGTGTTTTAATAATTCCTGAGATCTGTATGTAGTTTTCAAGGTCAACACTTTTCAAAGGATGAGATTCAGAACTCTCTTCTAATCAATAGATCAAAACTATTTTTTCTTTGACTTGACTTGTTTTGTTTTGTCTTCTTTATGGGAAGGGCAGTGCGATCTCTGTACACTCCAGCAAATTCAATTTGTCTACTTTGACTCACGTTTCAGAACTGATGCTATTCTAGGTGTGACATTACACTCCTGTGTTGCCATGTTATCCTCTTCCTTTGGCAATGAAGTCATTTTCCCCCCCAGTTTGCCCATAACACAGCTTAAATTTTTGGCCAGCTGTTGATAGTGACGAGGATTAGTATGTTATGGAGATATTATAAAAAGTCAGTGGACCATTCAACTAATCATGAGAGTTATACCAAACAAATCAGTCTCACACTTGATTAAACTAATTCAGAATCCCGAAAATATCAGATTAAGACAATTAATCCCTATTTTGCCTACTTATGTCTTCCAGAAAAAAGAGTTATAGAGTTAAAAACAGCTGCTATTTTGTGTTCCCTCCTGGAATTGTGGTAGTCACTGAATATTTCTCACTAATGGTCAATAGCTACAGGGGGTGCCCCCCCCCAAACCAATTTATTGCAGACATGCCTCCTTTAAGAAGTTACAACCAGCAAATAAGTCAAACAGGAAATAATTCCCAGTGGCTCCTCTGATGCTTCTGTTCTGAAAACATTAACGCATTTCCAAATTAGCTGTACCTAAGCAACACTCTGGTACAAGTAGTCGTCAACTTACAACAGTTCATTTAGTGACCATTAAAAATTACAACATCACTGAAAAAAGTGACATATGACCATTTTTCACACTTATGACCGTTGGCAGCATCCCCATGGTCATATGATCAAAATCCAGACACTTGGCAACTGACTCATATTTATGACAGTTGCAGTGTCCCGGGATCAGGTGATCACCTTTTGCCACCTTCTGACAAGCAAAGTCAATGGGGAAGCCAGATTCACTTAAAACAACCATATTACTAACTTAACAACTGCAGTCATTCACTTATTATCTGTGTCAAGAAAGGTTGTAAAATGGGGCAAAACTCACTTAACAAATGTCTTACTTAACAACATAAATTTTGGGCTCAATTGTGATTGTACGTCGAGGACTACCTATATAGGATTCTTAAACTCTTTGGGCTCACATCTCCAAATAATCTTAATGTGCACATCTTCCCTAAAAATCCAATCACCCCAATGAATAAAACAATACAATGATTTTTATTTACTAAAGACATAAAAAACAAAAAGCAACATTTGTACCTTCTCCATCACCAATAACTCTCTTGAAACCAGTATTTTGAGAAAGGTGGATTTATTGTAACAATGTAGAACTAAAAGGGTTTTCACACCTCCCCTGGACTCTGTTTGCACCTCCCCAAGTGATGTACACCTCAGAGTTTGAGAAAGCCTATTCTAAAAGCTCTATTTGAAAGAGACATCTGGTGTCTCTGTTCTTTTCCAGTGGCTTTTTATCCTGGCTGTGTATCCTAGCTATCACGGATGTGTTGTAGGTTATTTATACATATTGCCCTTCCTTGTCTCCTTCTGGGCTTCTTTAGGCAGCTTGGGACATCTGAGTGGGGATGGGGTTCTCTTTTGCCTACCCAATTAAAGACTATTTTCTTTTCAATAGGTATTTTTTTCCTTTAAACAATTTTTTTCTCCTTGGCTTGATTGCTGGGATGTGCAGAGGGCATTCAAAGGCTTTTTAGCACTCTGACAGCATTTGCCTTGATTGGCAGTGTTGTGGCTGATGCTGAACAGGTATTGGCAACATGGAGGATGAGAGAAAGGGATTTGAAAGAAGGCCGAGAGTAGGGACAGGCATCTGGAATCAATGGGAGTTGCAAATCTTTCTGTGAATCAGAGCTTGGCTTGCTGCCGGTTTCCATTTTTATCCTTTCCAACCCAATGGAATATTGGATATAAATTATGTAAAAGGCTCAAGATGTTCTTGTCCATCTGTCCACCAGCAGGTTAACTCTGAGAAAACTGAACAGAACGGAACCAAATTTGGTATGGCGAGAGAGGCAGCAGATGAAAGGCTAGATCTGGATAAGCATTTTAGCAAAAAAATATCTCAATGGATCTCTCTAGGAGAGCCTATTGGACCACAGGCTGCAATGCTGCTGATGGCTCCATTCTAAGCCACCTTCTCCTGTTCCTCCTCAGTACACCCATCTGCAATGTGTCTTGGGCTTTACAAATGCAACACAAGCGGAATGGCAGAAACACACTCGAGTAGCAATAGCAATACCACTTAGACTTACATACCGCTTCATGGTGCTTTATATCCTTCTCTGAGTGGTTTACAGAGTCATCACATTACCTCCAACAATCTGGGTCTTCATTTTACCAACCTCGGAAAGATGGAAGGCTGAGTCAACCTTGAGTCGGTCAGGGTCGAACTGGTGGCAGTCGATTGCAGTGTTATTGCAGAATTAGCCTGCAATACTGCATCCTCACCACTGCATTACCATGGCTCTTCTGCAGTAAAGATACTGCAACTTGTTACTCAGGAAAAAAATCAAGGGCCCTTTATAGCCACTGCTAATAAATAAATAGGTTAGAAACAATTCCAAAATATATTCTACCTGCTTTCCCTATCTTGCTCCTCCATTCTTTTTTTTTTCTCTTTCCTTCCCATATCAACCTGCCTGACCCAAGTAAAAGGAAAGGTGAGGAAATGAAGCTTTGTATGTACTTTCCTAGAACAAAGGCTCATGAGAAAGAGGCAGATTGTTGTTGGGACACTGTGCTTCCAGAGCAATAAGTTTTGATCCAGGTAATGCCCGCTGTCAGAAGCAGTCCAGGCAAGAGCTGTGAGTTAGTAGTTCACCGGCTTAAGAACATGGCAAGAACTAGCCATTAAAATTTTACATGATGGCCCTGAGGCCCATGTGATGGGCAGTCATACAAATATATATATAATAAATAAAAGGCATGATTGCTTGGAAGAACTTTTGGCAGAAAAACTGTCATATCATGCCGTTTTTTGATTGAAAGTTGTATTTTTGATTGAAAGTTGTATTCAGGAATAATGATGACTTGGTGGCATTATTCCAACAGCTCGCTTTTTTCTTTTGCAGACAGCCACAATACATACAGTCCACAGTATATACTGAAAAGATAGGGAAGCTTTCTCTCTTTTTTTCTTCCTGTATGGAACTAAAGGAATTTTTTAAAATTCAGGAGCTGACATTCTGCAGGAGGTGGAGCACTGATTGATGGTTTTTCTATTTGCCTTTGATTGGCTGGAGGAAACATTGATTGGCTCGTAGTTCTTACTGCTTATTCCAAGGTCGGCAGGCATGAAGGCAATCATATAGTCAGCTTCAAAATGCTGTGGAGGAAATGTAAACAGTGCTGTAACAGTGCCATCATTTCCACAGAAAATCCTCTGAATAGTTCTAGCTATAGTCCTTTTGCTGGCAGTTTCTTTCCTAATTGGAAGTTTATAAGCTATTTATTTTAATATATGGCTTTCTAAATATGTTTCCCAAACCCTTGTAGTCAGACATATGGTTTTCTTCAATGGCAGCTGTTGATGAATATGGTGGCCTTGTGTAAACACCACCCATTCATCTTGCAAATCTGGTTTAAGGTGCAGCTTTGTGCAGAATTCAAACACCCAGTTACATCCAGACCAGGGGTGGGTTCCTCCCGGTTCGGATAGGTTCTCCCGGACTGGTAGTGGCCTGCTGGTGATGTCACGATGACATCACCAAACCGGATCGGTCGGTGCCGGTCCATGGGGGCCACCATCTTTTTTTTAAAATTTAAATTTTTTTTTAATTTTTTCCCCTTCTGATCATACGCAGAAGCCGACTTCCGGCACTGTGCATGCGGTCACCATCTTTTTTTTGGCTTTTTTTTAATTATTATTTTTTTGGATTTTTTGTTACTGCGCATGTGCGTGTGTGCTTTGCATGTGCCCGCCCACGAGGGGCGCGCACATGGCACAGGAGGGAGCAAACCGGCAGCGAGATAAGTTGGAACCCACCCCTGATCCAGACATAACAGAATACAGAGTTGGAAGCAGTGGTGAAATCCAATTTTTTTACTACCGGTTCTGTGGGCATGGCTTGGTGGACGTGGTGTGGGTTGGTGGGTGTGGCTTGGTGGGCATGGCAGGGGAAGGATACTGCAAAATATCGATTCCCACCCCATTCCAGGGGAACGATACTGCAAAATCTCCATTCCCACCCCACTCCAGGGGAAGGATATTGCAAAATATCCATTCCCACCCCACTCTGGGGCCAGCCAGAGGTTGTATTTGCCGGTTCTTCGAACTACTCAAAATTTCCGCTACTGGTTCTCCGATCTGCTCAAAATTTCCGCTGCCGGTTCTCCAGAACCTGTCGGAACCTGCTGGATTTCACCCCTGGTTGGAAGGGACCTTGGAAGTCTTCTAGTCCAACCCGCTTCTCAAGCAGGAGATCCTATACCATTCCAGACAAATGACTGTCCAGTCTCTTCTTAAATACTTCCAGTGATGGAGTATCCACAACTGCTGAAGGCAAGCCATTCCCACTGGTTAATTGTTCTCACTATTGGCAAATTTCTCCTTAGTTCTAAGTTGCTTCTCTCCTTGTTTAGTTTCCATCCATTGTTTCTTGTCTTGCCTTCTTGTGCTTTGGGAAATGGGTTGATCTCGTCTTCTTTGTGCCTGTCCTTCAAATATTACAACATGTGATATTTATTCCCATGCATCAGAGGAAGCAATTTGAATGGGTTTCTATAGAATGGGAATCTAACCTGAACAAAAACTAATAAACAGATTTGTTATCTTGGATGGAAAAGTTATTACAGAAAATAAATGGAATGTGTAGATAAAGCCTACCTCCAAGTTAGACACATCCTATCAAGAAGAGAGTTGGAGTGTACTTGCAAAAGTCTTGGTTTATCTGCTAGTTTCTCTACTGATGGGCAGTATCTTAGCTCAAACAGTTCTTCTTCTGTATCATATTATATACTGAGCTGTTTTGTTTTGTTCTGGATGCATTCTTTTCTTTATGGTTCCCTTTGGCTCATTTACTCCAAGTCTATTGAGTTTATGTAGCTCCCACAATTGTTGGCATATTTTGCTTCTGTGGATGACAGGATTATAACTGATTTTTTTTTTTGCTTGTTTTGTTGATGACCTCACCTCCCGGAACAGCTGCCAGTTTGTATACCTAAAGTCTAGTGCACTTATCTTTCTACAAAAAGTTTTAACTTCTGCAGCAACTTCTGGTTTTCTCACTGAGGCTATGTACAGAAACTTTCCAATTGTGATCCCTTCCTTCCTTCCTTCCTTCCTTCCTTCCTTCCTTCCTTCCTTCCTTCCTTCCTTCCTTCCTTCCCTGTCCTTCCTTCCTTCCTTCCATGCATATGTCTTTCCCTTCC
>QLTV01004392.1:64555-95249 GCA_003457575.1 Thermophis baileyi
CTTCCTTCCTTCCTTCCTTTTTCTTTCTTTCTTTCTTTCTTTCTTTCTTTCTTTCTTTCTTTCGTTCGTTCTTTCTTTCTTTCTTTCTTTCTTTCTTTCTTCTTTCTCTTTCTTTCTTTCTTTCTTTCTTTCTTTCTTTCTTTCTTTCTTTCTTTCTTTCTTTCTTTCTTTCTTTCTTTCTTTCTTTCTTTTTGATGTACATTCAGTAAATGCTTCAATTTTCTGTTCTCCAGATCTTCTCATTTCTCTGATTCAGCTAACATTTCCCCTATGTCTTCCCCAGAAGGTATAAGTGCTCTTACATCTATTTCCTCCTGGCAGTATAAGTAAACACTTGGGCTATGTCAGATTCAAGCCCAAAGCAAAATCCAATCCATCCCAATCCTTAATTGGCCTACTCCTAATGGACAAACTTTGCCAAACTAAAGTTATAACTTTTTAACCTATTAGATATACACTATTAGATATACACAGAGATTTCTATGGTGTGGCTACCCTGAACCTCTTTCCCCTCCTCCAACCAGCTCAGACTGCACAACCTGGGCCTCTCTCTTACTACTTCCTTTCTGGGAAAGTTTTGTGTTGCCAAATTATTCTCCACTGATTTTCCAGGTGTAGATTTCATCACAGGTTGGAACACCCTTGATGGATCTCCCTAAGCACATTAGCCATAGTGCCTCAGTTTCTTTTAGCCTAGATTTTTCTCTTGAATTCTGGGTTGATGATGAAGATCACTTTTAAAGTCCATGGACTCAACCCATCGTTCATTTAGACACAGAGAACAAGAATTACACTTCGGAGTTATACTTTTTTCTACTGTCATAAAAATAAGCCATGCTTCATGTTTTAGTAGGTTGTTGTGGAGTGATGTAGGATTCTGTATCCCTTGCAGTATTGTAAATATCTTTCTATCTCCAATTTGACATGCTTTTCTTTTGACACATAGGTTTAATCCTTCTGTGGTGTCCTAGGCTAGGCTTCCTGTCAAGACATAGCTTGTAGAGCATTTTATTGGTCAGGAGCTTATTTCACAGCCAGGTGGCAGCATCCACTGATTTTCAGTGTTGTTGTTTTTTTACCAGTCCTGTGAGTTCCAACACAAATCTTTTCATCTCTGTTAAAGAATGATTCCCCCACTCTCTGCTTTTCTATTTTGTTCTAGCATATAGGGCATTGCAGTTTGATGTATAGTTACATCAATATGATGCTGGTTTTTAAGGCAGGTAATGTGAATTCACCCCATTATCTTTCTAGTACATGAATATTTCCCCCCAAATTTATTGCTTATTAAAACTACATATTTTTCAATTCCTATGTGCTCAACTGCTTTTTCCTAGTAAGTGGCAAGAGGTACTGTAAAACTAGATTAATCAACAATGAATTGTAATTGAATGCACTTATGGTGATGCTATGGAATAATGCTATCATCATTAATAGGGAATGCTTCATGTAGCATGTGCATGGATACAGCTGATAGCCTAAATTACTTTTTTTTTCTTTTATTAACAGGCATAATGTGAGTAGGACAGTATCTATTGGCATATATGGTAAGTAACTAAGGCATATGGAACAGAGGTGGGTTCCTCCCGGTTCAGACCGGTTTGCCCGAACTGGTAGCGACCCGCTGGTGACATCATGGAACCGGTTCTGTCAGTGTCGGTCCGTGGGCGCCGCCATCTCTTTTTTTGGAATTTTTTTTTTAAAAAATTTTGGGGGGAATTTTTTTCCGGGTTTTTTTTCCTTCTGTGCATGCGCAGAAGCTGAGTTTCCAGCACTGCACATGCTTCGCCATCTTGTTTTCGGCTTTTTTGGGGGGAATTTTTTTTGGATTTTTCGGCAATGCGTGCGCGCGCCCACGACGCACACCCACGTGGCGCAGGAGGTAGCGAACCAGCAGTGAGGTAAGTTAGAACCCACCCCTGATATGGAAGATGGTATTTTGAGATGTAAGAGAAGAAAATAATCCACGTAAAGAGCATGGAGTAATAACTGAAGTGGAGGGAGGAAAGGAAGGAAGGAAGAAAGGGAGGGAGGGAGGGCTGTTCATGTATGAAATTAAAACAAAAGGAAAATATGTAAGAGAGTAGAATAAAAATGGTCTGATTCTGTCGAGTGGAATTGATGAAAGCATCCAGGGAGGGGTACATTAAATTGCAAATTACAGATTATATATATAAAATCTTTATATATACATATACATATTATAGAGACATACACACATGCATGCACACATACATATGAATTAATGGGTGTGTTAATATGAACTCATATATGAAAAAACTAACCAAGCAATTCAACAAACCAAGAATTAATGAAAATGGTGATTGGTGAGTTTCATGTATATGAGTATCATCCTTGTGTATGTGTATGCATATATGTGTGTATATATGTGTATGTGTATACACAAAGACATACATTTGTTACACATGTGCAACAAATAAACTAATATAAATCTAAAAACATGACTAATGTAATTAGTAATTATAAAAGCTTTTGATAATCCATTAAGGATACAAATGATGTGCAGCTACTTGGAATAGGAGGAAAAATAGAATCCTACAGAAAAAAATTGCATACAACAGAATGATTGCCCAAAAAATAAGAATGAAAGAGAAGTACTGTATACTGTTTATATAAAGAAAAAAAAATATTGTTGTAGGAATGTAATACAGGTATTGAAATAAAGAGGTATAAAAATGGAACATTTTTGCTGGAAAATAAAAATTGCCCAGAAAGTGGATGAAGAAGTTTAAACATGTTTAAACATCTAGTGTTCAGGATCCATGGTTTAAGTTTTTAATTAACTTCTCCTTTTTTACCACTTTTTGTGGTAAACAAAAATAATCACGTAGGAGGAAGAAAGGCCTGCTCCAGATATTTGATGGCTCCAGAAGGTTTTCAGATTGTACTTGGGGACATTTTGTTGAATATTCAGAAGTGAACAAGGTGCTGGACAGGAATAAGGAGCCTGGTGGTGGTGCAATGGTTAGAATGCAGTATTGCAGGTTAACTCTCTCCACAGCCAAGAGTTCGATCTGTTGGGGTTCAAGGTTGACTCAGCCTTTCCTCCTTCTGAGGTCAGTAAAATGGAGAACCCAGATGTTGATGGCATTATAAACTGCCCAGAGAGTGCTGTAAAGCACTATGGGACAATATATAAATCTAAGTCCCTGCTATTGCTAGGAATACATCAGAGTAGTATCTCCCTGCCTGCTGATATCAGCCATTTGACTTTCTGAGGTACTGTGGGAAATTAAGTAGGTGAAGACATATCTGAGCCTATGCTGGCAGAAAACAAAAGGCAGCCATCTTGGCTCTCCCTCATTTTCACTAAATAAGTAAATATGATCAGACAAATTCAAGCCTACTCTGTAACAATAAAGCCAGCAAAGCAGAATCATTTTTCTTCCCTTAACTGTATTTAGAGAAATTGGGCCACTATTAAGAATGTCACGAACCCTTTTATGAAATAATGGGATGGAGGAACAAATTCATATATGTCAGGGAATTGCGTAGCAGAGGTCAGAGACTCTGACACGAACTTGTAGTTTTATATAAATAAATATATTTAACATCTATATTTACATCATATAAGATAGTCATGCAAATAGGAGCATCATGAGGTAAATCACACATCCTACAGGGCGCCCAGAAGAAAAAGGCGGGAAAAAAGGGACACTCCCCCTCCACACCCACAGCAACCAATCACAGCACAGATTGCCTCATGCAGGAGCCAGCTGTCTTCAACCAATCAGCTATAACGGTGTGTTCTGGTTCAAAGCACAATCCCACTGCTCCAGCTACTAAATTCTTAATTTGGCCACCATTTAGAATGCCATGAACCCTTTTATGGAACAATGGGATGAAGGAAAACATTGATACACATTACAATCACTTGGTCAAGCATTTCTCAGATAAAAGCCTTCACATTTGCTCCAATTTGAAGCCAGATGTAATATATGGCATTCATAGCTTATAATATTATCTGTGAAGTTTTTGACCCAGTGGACCTTGAAGTGGACAGAATTTCCTGTGGCGGTGACCTTAGTTCTGTCATATATATGTTGGATTCTTGCCCTATCTGTCTGAGAATAAAAGTTAGAGAGGGGACTAAGAGTTGGATTAATATATCAATACTTTTTAGAAGAGAAGTTTTCCTTATGGAATGGCTATGCAATCTGTTTGTGTGAAGATTGCATATTACCCGATGATGAAATGAATGCTGTTATTATTCCATTATATTTAGAGAAAGGTACCAAGAATAATTAATGTACAAATTGGAGACATGATTGATCTTTTTCATGTGCCCAGGAAATTGTAAGGCAGAACAGAAAGGTTACAAAAAGTGACAAGTTTGGGAAATATGGTGTGGCTTTATGTCAAACAGAGGCTACCCAGACTAGATTTTTGTTCTTCAATAGGTCATTGAGGAATGTATGAATGTAATGGGGGGGGGGGAAGGATTGCTTATTTATTGACTTGAAAAACTATGTGATAGATTTCATGTAAATATGGAGTTAAAAGTTGATTGCTAAATGTAAGAGCAATGCATGATAAAAGTAAAAATGGAGAAAAGAAATCAAATACTATTAACAAATATTGAATTAATTATTAGCAAATAGTTTAACATTGAGCACAGAGTAAGACAAGGATAGGGTGATATTCCTTTAGCTGTTTAATATATTTATAGACAAATGTACAAGGAATGTTTCTGGTGACATTAGAGATGTATTGCTGAATGTTTGTGCATTACTGTATGCAGATTATGTTCTGTTTTGTCACGGAAACTGAACAATTTACAGTACACAAGTAAGATAGATTTTATGATGCAACAAGTGTGGAACTAAGAATTGATTCATTAAAGATTAAAGAAGATGTGTTTCATACAGAAACTGGAATGAAAGTTTGCAACTTACAAATAAATGGGAATAAACTAGTTCAAGTACATTAATTTGAAAATCTTGGTTGAATTTTAGAGAAAGGATGGAGAAATTTTAAGATGTCCAAATGCTTGTAGAACTGTAGTAGATGGTATGTGATCTAGTGTAAGGAATGAAGGTTTCTCAGAAGAAAGGAAAATGTGTAAAACAACATTTTGCTATATGGAAGTGATAATTGACTACCATAAAACATGAATAAAACAGTGGGGTGCTTAAAAAGTGTTGTGTGTGTGTGTGTGTGAGAGAGAGAGAGAGAGAGAGAGAGAGAGAGAGAGAGAGAGAGAGAGAGAAAAGAAGAAGAAGAAGAAGAAAAAGAAGAAGAAGAAGAAGAAGAAGAAGAAGAAGAAGAAGAAGAAGAAATGGGTGTTGAATTGATGTGGATTAAATGCAATAATACATCTCCACTATAAAATAGAGTGAATGAGCCAAGATACAGGAGAAGACTGAGAAAATCATGATAGGATACAGTTGCTGAGATCCACCAAGAGATAAGAAAAGGCAATGTGTAAATCAGTGCATGCATATGGTAGAACATCTCTGGTTCACAAAAACACCAAAACACAGAGAGTTTAGTAAATGAAGTTGTTAAATGAAAATTGCATTTCTTTTCTCTTTTTATCTCATGCATTTCATTTTGTTGAATTACTACTTCTTACATTTTTCTGCAGTCTGCGTAATATTGATCATGCTAAAAGTGAATAGCATGATGAGTATCTATGTATGAATACTCTTATTTTTTTTTTGGTGACCTACAATATTCTTTGAAATGCATAGTTCTTCAAAATCCCTAGTAATCTATACAAATCATTTCCCAGTGTAATCATTCACCCTTTAACTTTCAGTTAGATAACTGGTACATAAGCTTCTACTTATATCTGTGTGACAGATAAGAAATTCCATTGGACAAATTGCTTCTGTGATAGACAAATGCAATATCTTTAGTAACAGGAGTACTCAAGCATTTAGGTCTGTGTAAATGCAATGCCTCCCAAGTAAACAGGTTTTTATGAAAGAAAGAAAAAATATGTGATCTAAATGGAAGAAGCAGATCCTACTGTATATAAAAACCTCTAGGAATATGGTAATATTTTAGAAAGACAAAGCAAGGTATCTTCAAACACTGCAAAATTGTCCTTCCTTTAACGTTTATTGATTAAACAATACATTTTTAAAGGGGTTTCTGAATTCAATCCACAGGGGAAAAAAACACATGACCTTAACTGTGACATATTAAATTTGTCCAAAAAACAGTAGCCATGAGCATTTATATGGACAACACTCTGCACACTTGAAGTTGGATTTTCAAAGCTTCATGTACCGTCCTTTTAGCAATTTTCATTGCTTGCAAGTGTTATTTTTTAAAAAAATTCAGGTCACTTTGCCGTTCCTCTGAATTAGCTCTACTGCCTTTTCTTTGTCACATAATCAGGTATGATTGGCTAAATTGCATCAAATGGTGCATGACAAATTTGTTGGACGGATTTGTCCATACTAAGCCTCCAAGAGCTTTTTTTCAGCAATTACACAAAGGTTTGTTTAACAATTACTCCAGTGATTGTTTCTACTACATTTGCTTTCTTGTAATTAATGTTTGTGGGCCTTCTCTCCTTTTTTCATTCTTGGATTATCCAATATTCCTTTCTGCTTGCCTTCAAAGCAGCATATTCTGTCAAGCATGCAGCCACTTTACTTGAATTTTTAATGGTACTTCTCTTTAGCTTTCAATTTAAAAATATCCTTTTTCCTTGTAAATGTAATAGATCATTAATTTTTGCTGCTTGATGCATTTTCCTACAGTTCTTTACAACAAATGCTATTACTGTGGCTGTTACCCAATGCATGTCTTAGACATCAGATAATAGTAAAAATATTTGATGCAATAGTAAAAATATTCATTCAAACTTTGTTCTAATATAAACAAAGACATCATTCAAGCAAAACTATGTGCAAGAGAAATAGTTCAGTCCTATAATCTCACAGTGTTTCAGTTATATTTTATTAATATTTTATTATTTTATTACTTTCCCCATATTCATATATCTAGGAAGAAAACAATACTGTTAAAAAAAATTAAATGACCGAGTCCTGGATTCAACCAAATCCATTTCCACTGGCACAATGATTACAAACTGAAATTCTTAAGATTAAAACTACTGCAATTTATGACAGGCAATTAATTGGAAACCTAATTGCTAATGCTGCTTTCGGAAACATTTATTAAATATTTTTCTTGCTTTTCTTTTTAAAGGCATAAAGTATGCAGGTGAAAAGCAATGCTGAGTGGTAAAGCTCATTTGAAAATTAGCCTTCAAACATTTTTCTTTGCTGAGGAGTGAACAGAAATTTAGTTTGGCCAGAAAAAAAAGGGGAAATGGCCATATTTCATAGAATAAATGCTTTGCATAATAAAGTTCCTCCGGTTCAGACTCCAGCATTCCCAGAAAAAAATTAAAAATATATTTATTTCAGTGCTGTATGATTGCCAGTCATGCAGGATAGCAATAGGATTTCAAGCTTAAATTCTTTTCTTGGGAACTTTCCAAAGGCCACATGTCAGAGATAGAAACCTCCTCTAGAAAATGGTATTGTGGTGAAAGCTGACACAAATAAATCCAAACTAAGTTACATACACATGTAATTAACAGAATAACAGAGTTGGAAGGTACCTTATTTATTTATTTATTTATTTATTTATTTATTAATAAAATTTGTATGCCGCCCAACTCCCAAAAGACTCTGGGCGGCTCACAACACATGAATAAAAACACCAATAAAAACATAATAAGTACAATTTAAAAATATCAATAAAACATTTACACCTACATTCATGGGCCAATCCATAGGTTATTGGCCCCAGGCCTGCCGGAAAAGCCAGGTCTTAACGGCTTTACGGAAAGCCAGTAAGGTGGGGGTAGTACGGATCTCGGGGGGAAGTTGGTTCCATAGAGTCAGTGCGGCTACAGAGAAGGCCCTCCCCCGCGGACCCGCCAGCCAAACTGTCTAGCTGACGGGACCTGAAGAAGGCCAGCCCTGTGCGATCTCACTGGTCATTGGGAGGAGTGTGGCAGAAGGCGGTCACGTAGATAAACTGGTCCTGAGCAATGTAGGGCTTTAAAGGTAACAACCAACACCTTGAAGTGTGACCGGAGCGCAATCGGCAACCAGTGCAGCTTAGGGCCGCAGTTGGTGCACAAGGCGAACCTGTGCAAAGGTCCCCCTAGCCACAGCTGTCAGGTGTTGATCTAATCTTAGCTGTGAGTCTAGGAGGACACCCAAATTGCAAACCCGTTCTGAGGGGATTAAGTTTTCTCCCCCCAGAACCAAGGAAGGACGATCAACATGGTCCTTCGGAGGCAATATCCACATCCACTCGGTCTTGTCTGGGTTAAGTTTGAGTTTGTTAACTCCCATCCAGACTCTTACATCGTCCAGGCACCGGTCAATTACATCCACTGCTTCACTGAATTGACGAGGGGTGGAGATATACAGCTGGGTGTCATCAGCGTACTGTTGGGACCTCACCCCATGCAGTCGGATGATCTCACCCAGTGGTTTCATGTAGATGTTAAATAAGAGAGGAGGCACCCCGCACTCGACCTTTGGGGTCGACCTTTGCCCCCCTACCAACACCGACTGTGAACGATCAGAGAGATAGGAGGAGAACCACCGCAAATTGGTGCCACCCACTCCCAGCTCCCTTAATCTACACAGAAGGATACCGTGGTCGACGGTAGCAAAAGCAGCTGAGAGGTCAAGCACCACCAAGATGAAGGAAAAACCTCCATCTCTGGCTCGCCAGAGATCATCCATCAGCGTGAAGGAGGCGTTGATTACAGCCTGGAGCCAGCCTCGTGTCACCTCCCTGCTGGCAGAAACCAGCCAGGAGGGGCACGGGTCCAGTAAACAAGTGGAGGAGCTCATCGCTCCAATAGCCTTGTCCACTTCCTCAGGAGTCACAAGTTCAAATTCATCCCATATAATTGGACTAAGAACTGCCCCTGTCATCTCATCTTGAATTGCCCAATCAGAGTCCAGGCCCATCCGAATCTGAGCGACTTTATCCGCCAAATACTGTACAAATTCCTCAGCTCTCCCCTGCAAAGGTTCCTCCTTTCCCTCTATGTTACCTTGGAGGTCTTTTAGTCCAACCTCCTACTCAAGCAGGATTTTACAGAATTTTCAGGTCTTGTATTTTTTTTTTCCATCTTGAGAAGTGTTTACCAGACTAAGATGATAAATGACAATGGAACCTTCTGTCTGAAAACATAAAAAAGTAGTCAAGAGGTGTTTGATTAATCTTTAAAACGTTTAATGCACTTATAGCCATAATGGATTCTTCTCCTGTCTCAGATTCTAGAGTCAGATTCTAGACCTGAAGCTGAAAAAAATGCTCCAGCTGAACCTGTGGAATGTCAGGAAGGACAAAGCCAGATATCATTTGATGCTGATCAATCTCAAGTACCACCTGAGAAGATGGACCTATCAAATGAGTATAATCTAAGACACAGGTGTCAAACTTGCAGCGTCATGTTGCTGTCACGTGACATTTCATGATGTTTTTTTTCCCTTTGCGGAGCTGGGATGGGTGTGGCTTGCACGTGACACCCCTGATCTAAGACCTCTCAGTCCTTGCACCAGACAATTAGAAAGGAGAGCAGAACAGAGGAAGTCTATTGGGTTACCTGCCAAGCAAGGGAGTAATCATTCTGATTAGTGACAGCTGGCTGCAGCTGGAAAAAAAAGACTTTAAGTCTGTTCTCTTTGCTGGACACAATGTCTGGCTTCTGTGTGAATTCTAGTCTGGATCCTTGGACTGGCTGACAACCTTGATCTAGCTCTTGAAACTTGGATTGACTTTGCACAGTTCTGTATGTTACTCTTTGAAAACGAACTTTGCTTGCTTTGACATTTGCTTTGTGTGTCCATGTGTGGCCCATGAAGTGGTCCATGAAGCAGAACAACTTTTCATTCAGAGGTGTTTTCTCCTTCTGGCAGTTCCTGAATCGACCGTGAGACATACAACATCGCTTTGTTATATAGTCATTCCAGGAAGCGGTAAATAATGGAAGTACACTCTCTGTAAAGCAATGTTGTATGTATTCCAAGTTTCAAACTATTAAAACTGAAAAATGATCTGTCAGCTATTTCATACTTTTTTAAAAAAATGAAAAATCACCCTTTATGTATTTATGTGTGTGTATGTAAAAAAAAATTAATATTAGCTTGATTTTATTTATGGCTTATTTGTGTTCTCATGAGTTCTAGTCTGTGTTGTGGGAACATTGAGAGATTCTAATACTTTGGCAAAAGAATTAGTTGCAATGATATTTGAGAGGGGGAAAAATCACTGACATTAAAAGGCCACATATATTCTCCATTAATGAAGAATGAGAAGAAAACCATCACTTGGCTAAAGCAGAAAGAGGGGAAAAAATGCTGTGCCATCTGGCCATCTCCTTATTTCCAGTTGAAAACAGCTTCCTCACAGGATCAGGTTTTTAGCTCTCTGCTTCCAGCAAACACCACCTGCCCAGATCTGTATCAGCTTTTTAAGCCTGTTTTAAAAGGAATCTTGCCTTCGGGAAGTGAAGCTGATGCTGCTTATTGGGAAATTTCAAAGGGGTGTGTTGGTCTTTCCGGTTTGGATCTGAATCCAGAGTTTATTGGACTGTGCCTGGGGTTACAATATTTGTCAGGAAAATGGGAGAGAGAGGATGAGAGAAAAAAATGGGATAAAGAAGGCATTGATATAACCCAACAGGAGACAATATTGTGAAAAGATGTGATCTGGTTGAGAGTTAGTTTTGACCATCAGTTATAAAAATTGACCTGTATTATTAAGATGCCTCTCTTTTGTTGGGCTTGCTGTGTAAGTTACGAAGCAGAATAAAAATTGGGATATAAATCAATATAATTTTTTTAAAAGTCATTGAAAAAAATCTAACTGAAGTGGTAGCAAAGTAGGTAGAGCTGTAAATAAAAGTTCCCCACTCAGGAATTACATGAATCTGAATTCATGGAAATGCATTTCTGATTGGGAAGTCTGTGTGTGGGTTTAATAACAATTAATAGCCACAGAAACTATGCATGTTAACAGAACAACAAAATTAACACCCAGCAGCAGTAATCCAACTTTTCTAAACTGAAAGACAAATAAGCATTAAGATAAGGTTTGAATGAAAAATTTGGGTTTGTCAGAATCAAAGTTATTTACTATCTTTTCTCCAGGATCATGTCCTTTAATATAAGGTCTGTGCCATTATTCCATCAGTCTGATGATCTAATGTTAGTGGCCAAATAATTTTATCTTGTTTTTTTCAAGGATTGCAGAACTTGGAGGAACTTAGTATTGAAGAATTAAAATAGTAATAAACTTTTAAGAAGCTAAGCACTACCAGCTGATCTTTAATTAATCCCACCTAATCCCAACCACATGCATCAAACACATCCCGGACACCTCTTTCCCACCAAATGCAATTGTCTGTGCAGACTTTTCCAGATCTTTTGTGAATGGTTTGATTTAAATGTCACCTAGAGATATTTTCATTGGGCAAATTTTTATAACATCTGTGCTACACAAAGATTTGCCCCATTGTCATCCATCTCTGTTTGGCACCCAAGACAAACCAGGCAGGAATTGCAACAAGATCAAATTCTATTTCATCGCAAGGCTACATTGACAGAAACTTGTAAGTCTGAAGTCCAATTCCTTCCATGCCCCCCTATTTTTATATTGCCTATGAAACTAGGGAGAGTTCCATAGGAGCCTCTTGGCCCATCCAACATCTAGTGTTGCAGCAGATCCTGTTACCAATTCAGGACACAAGACCACGAAGGGTTGGAGAACACAGGTTTATTTGCGCAAAGGTTCAGAGCATAAACATGCATAAAAGGGTCTGAACCCCGGGCTATGCCCGAGGTATTACTTTTATTCCTCTTGCAACCCCAGCCCTTCCTGAGGCGTTACCCTACTAAGCTATACAGAAAGAAGAAGCTATTATAATTGGTTATATGGCTAGCCTTTCCCTTATAAGGATAATTAAGACACTACAGGGCTGGGGCTTATCTTACACCATCCACTTAATTCCAGTCAACCCAAATCTTACAGTTAAGGTTACAAAAGCTATTTACTTAGTACATGGTTTATGAAGCAATACTTGGGTACAATTTGCAATCTTCTCAGTACTTTCCAAAAGCCTACATTTTCCACACAATATAATTCTCACTTCTATGGTTAGTATGATAACTAAATTAAATGTATCCCACTCCCCTGCCTCATTGATGTGAACTATGCTGTCTTTTATTGACTTCCCTTGGCTGCATCTCTTTGCACAGCTTCTCAAGATCTACATCCCACAGACAATTACAACATAAAAGAGTGGGAAGGGACCTTGGAGGTCTTCTATCCAACCCCCTGCTCAAGCAGGAAACCTTATACCACTTAAGATAAATGGTTGTCCAATCTCTTCTTAAAAACCTCCAGGGTTGGAACACCCACAACTCTGGAGGCATGTAATTCCTCTGATCGTCAGAAATTTCTCTTTAATTCTAGGTTGGTTAGGGTTAGGGTCCTTGATTAATTTCCATTTGCTTCTTGTTCTGCCTTCAGCTGCTTTGGAGAAAAGGTTGACCCCCTTTTCTTTGTGGCAGCCCCTGAGATATTGGCGCACTGCTATCATGTCACCCCTGGTCCTTCTTTTCATTAAACTAGACATACCCAATTTCTGCAACCATTCTTCATGTTTTAGCCTTCAGTCCCCCAATCATCCTTGTTGCTCTTCTCTGTACTCTACATTCTGCCTCTAGTTCTGTGTGCTAATGTCCCCACCCTACCCCCAGTCTGGTGCCATTCTTTTTTCTCAATTTTCTTCATCTATGACTTCTGAGATGGCAATTGTTTCTCTTTCCCAAAGTGTTTGGAAAGAGACATGGAATCTATCTGAAAGATAATATTCTTAGAAAAAGTAAGTAGAACACGAGATTTATTTGCTATTTCAGTTAGTTAAATGTGAATGGTAAAATAGTATGTTGATTGCTTTTTACATTTTAAAATTCTTTCCCAAATAGTCACATTTTTATATTTTTTGTTATGAATCAGACAGTAATTCTAAATGTATTTATTTATAAAAGTTATTAGCTGCCCATCTTGCCATCCGGTAACTCTGGATGGCTTAAAATATTAAAAGATAACTGTAAAATTTATATTAATATAAATACAACACTATAAAATGAACCTTGTGAATGTTTTATTTTAAATATAGTTGGGGTTTTTTTTTTCCCCTTTCTTTTTTAAATTGTTTTTATATGTTTTATTTTTTATGATGTAAGCCGCCCAGAGTCCTTCGGGAGTTGGGCGGCATATAAATTTTATAAAATAAATAAATAAATAAATAAACCTAGCTAAAAAGAATGCTTGTCTTTCATGTTAAGACCAAACAGATAAAAATTATTTTATTATATAAAGTAAAAAAAAGGTATTATTTATCTGGTTCTGTAAACTACATTCCTCCTATTTCTTCAGGAACGGGAATGAAAGTGAATATATGAACACATGCAAACTCAAGACATGTTTATCCGCATATTCATGAAAACAATACATAACATTACATTCTATTTCATATTTGATCTGCATTTAAAGCATGTCCATTCTTCATCACTGGATTGGACAGCCAGACTTTAATAAATAGTAATGCATTCTGTTAGCATTATCCATGTTTGCCACTCTTATTTCTAGGGATGATATAAATTGCAATGCACTCTTTCCCTCTCCTCCCTTTCCCATGCATCTAGTTAGATTCACAAATTTGACAGAAGGATTTCGTTATTTTTATTCCAGGTATGAGTCCTTAATAAACAACAAAGCCTTGGCAGTCTATCATCTACGGATACCAATTCCTTCATATATCTCTTTAAACTGTGGCTTTAAACTGAAACTGTTGCCCGCCTCATGAAGAAATAATGCTCTTTCTGGCACATTTATCATTGGTCTGCTGTTATATCTTATTTACAGCTCTTCTCTTATGATAAATCCAAACTTAATCATGGATAAATCAAACAAGCAGGTTTGCTATTTTTATTCATTAGATTTATATTTCACCTTTCCTTCCAGAGCTAAAGGTGGTATATGTAGCACTTCTTTCAATTTTATTCTATACAATAGCAAAGCAAAAGATGATGTGAAAGAGGAAGTGTCTGTGGTTACAAGTAAGTTATAAGTAAGTTTTCATGGTTAAGGGTAAATTTGAACCTGGTTCTCCCCAGGCCCAGTTCAACACCTTAAGCCACTGTAACACGCTGGCTTGAAAAATCCGTAAAATTCTCTAGGGTGAAAATATATTCACACAAAGTGGGTGGTGGAGCAGAGAGGGAGAGAGAGATCTGAATTAAGGGAAAATGGATAGTGTTTCTGAATTTTGGCAGCTTTGATATGTGTGGGCTTGAATTTCTAGAATTCCCCAGCCTGTAAATAATAATAATAAAAAATCTGAATTACATGTCCCCAGATAATTTCTCATCTGTGGGTAGAGAAGCCCTTGGGAGGGGGGGGGGTTGGGCCTATTTTACAGCATTCATTATAGTTTTCAGTTTTTCCAAAATCACCATGACTGAAAATTTTGTTACCTTCTTGGTCAGAAGAACAACAGTCAAAGTTCTGAAGAATCCCCAAAGGAAGATTCCCAATTGTAGTTGTTTGGAAAAATAAATAGTTTAGTAAGAACAAGGTACACAACACAACACTCATTCCATATAATGTATTATGCAAAGAAATTTCCTTTACAGAAATTAAGAACAGTATCAGGAAAGGTTGTAATAGTAGCTTACAGTGTGAATGTATATATTTCTCTCAGATGAACAGTTTCTTGAAGGAAAAGGCATGCATGTGTTAGGGGTGTCTACAGTACATTAGGGGTCTTATGCAAGCTATCCAGAAATAAACGAATTAGAGAGAGAGAAACAGTGAATGAAAAGCTACCTGCTAAAGCTGGCAATTCAAACTACACATTCTCTATCATGTTAAGAAGACTCAATTTAACTAAACCTGTGAAAAGTGATAATCATCAATATCTATTAACTTATTGGGGATGACCATGGGATATGACTTTCATTGTAAAGAATATAAATTAATGAATGAAATGAAAAGTCATGGCCTGTGAAACTGAGAATACAGGGATAGATGTAATAGGTGCAAAAGTGACTTGATGTTGTGAAGAGGAAGGAAGGAAGGAAGGAAGGAAGGAAGGAAGGAAGGAAGGAAGGAAGGAAGGAAAGAAGGAAGAAATATGTACTGTATGCTTAAAATATGCTGAAGAGTAATATGTTGAGTGGAACTGAAGTGAATTCTGTAAATGTTAGTGTTAAAAAATATGTCATATATGCTGTGAGAATAATGAAAAATGATAAAACTGCAGGAATTGACTTTCTAACTGGAGAAATGCTATGCCATTGATGGGATTGCTTATGTCAGGGGTGTCAAACTCACGTCGTCACAGCAGCATCATGTGATATATCGGGACTTTTTCCCCCTTCGCTAAACTGGGTGTGGGCGCGGCCAGCGTGTGACGGATCCGGCCTGTAGGCCGGGAGTTTGACAGCCCTGGCTTAGGTAGTACCTTTACACTTAAACATTGTTATTTTTTATTAATATAAACTATAGAAAAAAAGGAATAAATATTTTAAATATTAAAAAATGCATGCATGTAAACACTAAAAAACTATAATCAATACACATGGAAATAGTTCAGTTTAAAAAATCTAATTACACATTTTAGAACAGACGTGATAGAGATTCAGTTTATAAACATGGAATTAAAACTTACCAATGCAGTTTAATGTTGATTAGTCTTTGAATTATACAATTAAAAAGCAGCTCACAGGTGGAAAGTGAGCACATATCTATAAACTACATAAGCTTGGAGTCATTGTTTCTTTCCAATGAAAGAAAGGAAATCCAGAGATATTTATAATGAAATCCAGAAATAAATGCCACGTTTTCAGTATATATACGTCAGCATCACATCAATATAGCTTAAACTTATTTCTCTACACAAAATAGTATTACTGATGGTTTGAATATTGGCCCCAAATGCAAGTACTGTAGAGCAAGTCAGTTTCATATGTGCCAGAATCCCTCTAAATATATTACACCCTCAGGATAAAAAGATTGACACCCAACTCTTTTAAAACATCTGCAGAAGTGTCCCATAAATATAAAATGTATTTTTTGATGAATTAGTCTCATTTTAAGATTTTAAGATTCCTTAAAACATGAGATTATTGATTTATTTCAACTCTTTATTCCAAAATTCTTTTAAATTGCCAGTATCTATCTTAGTAATACTTTTAAGCTGTCTATTTAAAAAAAAACTATAAGTTTACAATCTTCTAAAATATCTTCCAATAAAACAAGTAATTTGGGAAGTTTAGAAACTGGTAAGGCACTGAGCCTGAACGGAGCAGTCAAAAGAAGTTTTAACTGAATGTATTGCTACTTGGCAGATTGATGAAGCCTACGTTCTTTTTGCAATAGTTAACTGTCTTGAAAGAATTATTAACAATAAGATGATTTAAGATATTACTGAGCTTTTCTATCCAAGTTCTCTGGAAAAAAAAGAACATTTATCTGAATCTTTAAACTGCTATTATCCCACACTGTCAATTTTTCATGTGAATAGAGATTAAAATGAATTTTTTCTCAAAAACCTTCTAAATGTGTCTAGCAACTTTTAATGCTGGGAAAACAACTGTCTTGATTAAAAGAAGAAATGTCCTTGCCAAGACATTAAAAGCCAAGTAATAACTTTCCAGTTGTTCCCTAATGAAAAAATGATCACATGAATTCCACAAAGAATCAGAAATGAAAATATAAACTCAACAATATAGCTGAAAATACAGAAAATAAAGGATGCTTCTTCACATGTGTGTGTGAGACAATTGTATCGACTTGATCTACAATGATGTTTATACCTCGACAACTTCCAGATTTTGGGATCAGTTCCCAGAATTCTTATCAATGGTTATGCTGACTGGGAAATTCTGGTACTTGAGGAATATATCTCTGGAAATTGCCTATAGAAAGAGAAACATAGGAAAAATGAAAGAATTTTTTTTTTAAAAATGCCAGCATTAGTTTGATAAATGTTCCATGAAAACCAATCAGGATTCTTTAAAAGGATATAAGAGTTGACAATCTCTTGGAGTGTAGCCACAGAGAGAATAATCAAGAGCCCTCCAAAAGCATAATTACACTGTCTATTAGAGATGTGTCCAACTGCACCATGGGCCGTATGCGGCATCAGAAGATCGCAAAAAATATTAAAAAAATAAAGATTTGTATATATTGTATACAATTAACTATATTATATATTCTATAGGTGATGCTCCTTTGTTTCTTCAAGTACACATTCCATCACACTATCCTATCCCTAACCGTTGGCAGAGAACACCAAAAACCAAATAGGGATCATCTTAATCCATGTAACAATATCTCTTGTCTCTTATATTATGTAAATTGTATAAAATTGTGGAGATGACAGGTTCCTGAATGTTAGCACTGAACAAAATATCTTCTAGCTATTGGATGGGAACAACCTATGGATATAGGAAAAAAAATGGTCTTGTTCATAGAAAGATACATTTTCCCCAATATTTCTGTTCAGCAACTTCCCACTAGAAGCCTTTGATATTTTCTAAACAGGACATTATTGTGGTGATAATCCATTGTAGTTTTATCCTGGATTTGATATTGCTATTCTATTTCATAGAAGTTATCTTTTGTCTTGCATCTGATATTTTTGGCCTATATGCTCAAACAATTAAAACAGCTCCAGAGATTCACAGATAGACAGCTGCTGTGGCCTAGAGGTGGAACTCTTGCCTCACAATCAGTAGGTTGTGAGTTTGATCCTAGGTAGAGGCAGATGTAGGGTCTCCTGCTTGGGCAGGGGGTTGGACTAGATGACCTGCAAGGTCCCTTCCAACTCTGTTAATATGTTAATACATAGCAAAATGCATGTTTTACCTTTGAAGTATGTCCTTGTTTATAATTACCATTCCTTAGAAAAAAAGTATATGGTTTTGTACACAATTGTCCAGAGAAATGCCATATTATCAATAGACAAAGCTCAGGTGGTTTTTTTTTTTCTAGGAATAGTCATAGCTTTATTTTGCTATCTTCTACATTTAGAAGAAAGGATATTTTTCATCTGTTTGCAATACTGTTCAGAATTAACCAGATTATAGGAAAAGAATTCAAGGTTCATGACAGGTAACTCAATGAATATTGTGTGACTGCTCAATTTGCTGCTGCAGTAATTAAAGCTAATAGAGTGCTCTTGGGTATGGATTAGAGAATCCCATAAAGATGTCAAACTAAATATTGCAAATGCTTTTTTTCTCAATCAGTTAACCAACTAATTTCCTATTGGAATAAGTGTGGGAACTCCTTTAGTCAAGCACTCATCATCCAATAGCAAGCTCACGACCTCTGATTGAGTACTATAATGTGGAGATCTATGAAGCAACTGAATTCTCCAAGTTAAAAAGAAAGAATTCCTATGTCCATTGGAAAATGATGTGTATATTCTACTTCTGTAACCCACCAAGATTCTATTGATTATGGTGGTTATGGTGGTTCTCCTCCTATCTCTCTGGTCGATCTCAGTCGGTGTTAGCAGGAGGACAGAGGTCGACCCCTAGACCCCTCGTTTGTGGGGTACCTCAGGGCTCGGTCCTCTCTCCCCTCCTGTTTAATATCTACATGAAACCACTGGGTGAGGTCATCCGATGATTCGGGGTGAGGTATCAGCAATATGCTGATGATACCCAGCTATATATCTCCACCCCGCATCAATTCAGTGAAGCAGTGGATGTGATGTGCCGGTGCCTTGAGGCTTGAGGGTCTTGATGGGAGTCAACAGGCTCAAACCAGACAAGACCGAGTGGCTGTGGGTCTTACCTCCTAAAGACTATGTCAACTGTCCATCCTTGACTCTTGGGGGGGGGAGAAATTGTCCCCCTCAGAACGGGTTCACAATTTGGGTGTCCTCCTAGATTCACAGCTGAGATTAGATCAACATTTGACAGCTGGGGCTAGGGGAACCTTTGCACAGGTTCGCCTGGTGCACCAATTGCGACCCTACCTGGATCAAGAGGCTCTCCTCACAGTCACCCATGCCCGTGTCACCTCACGGTTAGATTATTGCAACGCCCTCTACATGGGGCTACCCTTGAAGAGTGTTCGTAGACTACAATTGGTCCAGAATGCGGCTGTGCGAGTTGTCGTGGGTACACCTAGGTAAACCCATATTACAACTATACTCCGCGAGCTGCACTGGCTTCCTATTGGTCTCTGGGCACAATTCAAGGTGTTGGTTATTACCTTTAAAGCCCTATATGACATGGTCCAGGGTATCTGAGGAGCCATCTCACCCCTTTGGTGCTAGTCCACCCGATTTGTGCCAGTACAAGCTCCTGAGATCCGGACCACCCACACCCTATTGGCCTTCCGAAAAGCAGTAAAGACCTGGCTTTTCCGGCAGGCCTGAGGCCGCGATCTCGTGGTTGTAATCTGCGAGATCCGGCCATGATGGGATATGCGTGAATTTTAAATTGTTTTAATGTTTAATGTTTTTAATGTTTTATTATTGATTAGGATGTTTTTAATGTGTTTATGATGTTTTTAATGTTTTTTGTTTGTTGTTAAGCCGCCCAGAGTCCTTTGGGAGTTGGGCAGCATACAAATATAATAAATATAAATATAATTATAAATATTGATGTTGATTTTTTTTCTTTTAATGATCCTGTAATCCCTTGCATTGGGGTGAGTCAGGGTGACTGAAAGGAGCTGAGTGTTTACTGGCCGGATATCCTTCCAGATGCCAACGTGAAGTTCAAAGCAGATATTTTCTCTTTTCTCCCAGAGAGAGAAATATATGCCGCTACCTAGGATTGAACTCACAGCCTCCTGATTGTGAAATGACAGCTCCACCTCTAGGTCACCACACCACTCTTATTCTATTGATGTTGATATTTCTTTGTTAATTGTTACCTGTCCTAAGACTTATGTATAATTGATGAGAATATCCAATAAGTAAATGATAATGTGTAGAATAGTGATTTGTGGGCCAACAGTGATTTGTTTTGTTTAATGGTGGCATAGATCATGGCAGTTCATTTGCATAATTATTACTTATTTGCAAATTTTCACAAAGGGTGGTATTTGACGTAAGTAGCATCTTTGTTATTGGTAAACATCATGGCCCAGAGAAATACTTTTGTCAGCCATAAATCAACTCAGAATCTTTATGAATACCCATCAGTGTAAAAGGTTTTATAACAACTGCAAGTTGATAGAATAGTTTGGCACTTTCTTAATTAGAAGGTAGTTGTTTAGTTACTTTTAATTTCCTAAAGACTACAGAAGGCTCTTAAATTCTTACTTTTGAGTAAACTTCATTGAACTCAATGATTAGTACTATTACAATTACATTTCCCAAGGCAATCCATTGCAGCAAATTATACAAATGGCTAATTCAGCCGACAGCTGTGGTAAACAAACAAAATAATTAAAAATAGAGACAATATAAAAAGATGCAATATGTAGAAGGTTGAGTTGGTATTTATTCATTTCATTGTAAATAAACAGGACCAAAGGCATTATCTGTTGACATTTCTTATTTCTCACTTGGGGTAAACAAGTATTCCAGATTGGTATTTAATATGTGCTATCCTACAGGTATTGATATTAAAATATACTACATATTTTTGTAGTTATAAAATCATGTGTATGTGTATGTGTATATGTATGTATGTGTGTGTGTGTGTGTGTACATATACATATACATATACACATACATACATACATACATACATACATACATACATATATATAACTGTTCTTCTAGATCCAGTGCTATAGGTTAAAATTTACAAAATTATCCAAATTTCTTATATTGAATTTTGAATGCATTTACAATAAAACAATAACTCATTTTTCTCATATCATGTAATGTAATGGATGTGACTTTCAAGATTGTTATTCTACATTACTAAAGTAAAGCCTATTCCTTGAATCTCGGCTGTATCCATTTCTTGATCTATGTTCGTTCCCTATGCCCAAGGTCAATTCTAAATTCCTTTATGTAACAGCATCTTCAGAGAAAATAGGTGTGATTAATTAGGGTAGCTATTTCTTTGGGGATTTTTAGAGAATATTAGAGAGCCTGTATTGGCATAGATATTAGGGCTGTTCAATGATCTGTATTCCAAGGGAAAAGATTATAACACCTGTGGTTGCACATTTTATACCTGTTAGCACTTTCTTTAAATCAAAGGTGACTTTTTTGGGAATCAGCAACATGAGCTCTGATATAAACACACCTTCTTCAAAGTTGGGTTACCAGCAGATGTGATGTCTGTGCTGACCAGAACACTGAATCACCATTTCCACCTTAAATATGGATGCCTAATAAATACACAAGAGGCGCAATGGCTCAGTGGTTAAAGATGCTGAGCTTGTCAGCTGCAAAGTTGACAGCTTGGGTTCGAGACCTGAGAGCTGCACGACGGGTTGAGCTCCCGTTCCTGCACCAATTCCTGCTCACTAGTAGTTCAAAAACATCCAAATGCGAGTAGATAAATAGGTATCACTTCGGTGAGAAGGTAACAGCATTCTGGGCATAGCGTTCTGAGCGTATAGTCATTCTGGCCGCATGAACATGGAAATGTCTTCAGACAATTTTATACAACAAATTATATCCATTTATTTGTGCCATTTTTTCATGTGTCCTGTTTCCTTGCACTTGTTGACAAATAAATAAATAAATAAAATAAATAAACAATGCTGGCTCCCTGGCTCCCTCAGCTAAGAAATGGAGATAAGCACTGCCTCCTAGAATCAGACATGACTGGACAGGGGAAACCTTTACCTTTACCTAATAAATGCACTTACATTTGTAGCATAAATCTATGCCTATTTATTAAAAGGTGTTTCTCAATAAAACTTGTGGAAGACATTAACTCTTAGTAGGCAATTTATGCATATTTTCTCATTTTGCTTTAGTCCTAAAGAAAATCATCTTGAATCTATGAGCTTCAGATGGGGAGGCCTTATTGGCATAACAACATAAAAGCAGTATCCAGCAAAAATTACCAGCATCTCTTATGAATGCTATTATGGGCTGGGTATGCTGTGAACTATAGTTTAGTAAAAGAACTGGTTGATAACTGGGATAGATTAGTTAACTAAGTTAGAAGGAAAAGGAGATTTTTAAAAATTATTATTATTAAGCAGAGGCAGAATGAATCTAAGACCAGCAACAATAGAAGTGATATTTGAATTCTTGGAAGACCAGATCCCATTATTTATGGGGCAAAAACCAAGTACACACACACACACACACACACACACACACACACACTAATGTAAAATAAAGATAAAAATCCTCATTTAGTTCCCTAGTTGGAAGCATTAAAACCATAAGCAAAAGATAAAAACAAGATAAAGAAAACAACTAATCATGGTTGGAGGTAAGAATGAGACATGTGTAGAGCTATAGCATAGGTCTATATACAGTATAGTCCTAGCCTTATGGAGAAAAATGTAAGTATTATACATAAAAGTATCTGGTGAGAATTTTGGGTGTAAATCCTCTCAAACAGGAACAATGAAAAGTCAGTGAGTTTGAAGGGTGAGTCAAGAAGGTGACACTGGCTAATTGCTCAGCCTTCTTGGGTCTCAGAATATCTTCTGTTTTATCTGGTTTTATCCAGTTCCATATTATGTTCATTTGCTTGATTGCTTATGTCTGCTACTGATCTTTTTTCAGATTTTTGCAAATGGGTGGGAGAAATGTGCATATTGTTAATAACTTGTCCCATTGGTTTTACTGGAGTTATGGCTGGCTTCACCTCAAACTTTAAGCTCAAGTCATGGTTTTCATAATTTTGATTAAAGAACCACAAGGGTAACTGTGCAGTCCTACAAAAAATTCCTTTAAGAAGCTCCTGATACAAATCACAGTTGCACTCTTAGTATTCCATAGTTCTTTTTTTTTGTTTGAATCCAAGTGATGCCTTATAATAAAGATGGTAATTCATGTAAACACCATCTCCTTCTTATACCTTACACCTTTTTACAATTCTCTTTGAAAACCCATGGCAATGAAATTGCTATAATACTGATATGGTTCAATTACAGATATGAGGTCAACGGCAGTTCCTTTGAATAATATTTGACCATGGAAATTAGAGTTGGATTACAGATGTAGTTAAAGCATAATTGAACATTTATATAGTTTGGAATAGCAAGTTCTTACTGCTAATATGAGTAGTAAAAATCAAAAACTCATTCAACTGTCTCTGAAAAAAAAAAGATTTGTATATTCAACCGCAATAACACTAGGGCTATCAATAGATTCAAACGAAATGTAATCCGCTCTAATTTTGATTGCAGAAAATACGACTTCTGCAATAGAGTAGTAAATGTCTGGAACACTTTACCTGATCCTGTTGTTAGTTTCTCTAACCCACATACCTTTTACCTTAAAGTGTCTACCGTGGACCTTACACGTTTCTTAAGAGGTCCCTAAGGGGGCGTGCATAAGCGCACCAGTGTGCCTACCGTCCCTGTCCTACTGTACCCATTTGTATGTACTCATTTTATGTGTTTATGGCTATGTTTTGCTTCTTTATATCCATTTATTTGTGCCATTTTTCATGTGTCCTGTTTCCTTGCACTTGTTGACAAATAAATAAATAAATAAAATAAAATAAATATTACCGGTATGTAGATTTTGGATAGCAATGAGAAGTTACAACTCTTTAGCATTCAGATTACTTAGAAATGAAAAGATAAATGACAGTATAACATAACAGAAAGTTGTCCGTAATAAGTCTAGGGTATTGTGATTAGTTAGTCTGCCCAGAGGGTAGATGTGACTAAGCTAAAACAAATACTATCACAAAACCTCTAAGAGTTGTAATTCCATCATGCTCCTGGCATTCTTTTATTGGCTTTCCTGCTTATACAAATTTTCATCCTAGAATATTATTAAAAACAAAACAAAGGAGGATCCCATTCTTCAGCGCATCAAGTTAAAACCTCAGTGGATTTATAGAAGGCAAATAAACAATGCCTGCTTCTTTGAGGAATTGTCTTGGAAGAATATGACATATGGCTGTTCTGCTCTTCTGCAACAGCTATCTCTAGAGTAAATACTTAAGACTTTAGTAACAGGAGTTCAGAATAATAAAATTGTAGAACTAAGGAAAAAGAAAGTCTGGAAATGACTGTGGAATTATTATTTTTTAAAAATGATATGCTTACACCAAATGATTGATATCCAGATTAAATATTCTGCAAGCAAAGTGAACTAGCATTCTCTAATTCATATGGAACAAAGATAAACTGGAGACTAATTCAGATGTTACCATATACTGGGCTTTGCTCGTAATGATTCTGTATTAGTTGTGTGCATTGTTAGTTTTATTTCATTTTTATTCTTGTGTAGAAATGTACCCGTATTGTATACATACCTTTAAATAAACATCTAATAGGATGCAAACTGTGAATTAATATACTTTTCTTTCACTGAATTTGTCCTGCTTGTTCAGACTTATGAATAGTTACAAATTATATCAGCACCAATTCTATTATTAAATATTAAACCGCAGTTCACAATTATACTAGGCCAAAACATGATCTAACATGTTATGCATTTCAACTTCTAGCTTTCAAAATTCAAAGCTTCTATTCAAACCCTGATTTGCATTATCCAGAATTAACTTCAGGGATGATATAAATTTGTTTGATTCATATCAATGCATCATTATATTTTTATTTATTTATTTAAAAAATTCTTTTCCAAAGAAAGGAAAAAGGTTGAAGAAGAGTTTGCAGGACATAGCAATAGCATTTAAACTTATATACTGCTTCACAGTACTTTACAGCCCTCTCTAAGCGGTTTACAGGGTGAGCATATTGCCCCCAACAATCTGGGTCCTTATTTTACTGCCCTTGGAAGGATGGAAGGCTGAGTCAATCTTGAGCCTGGTGAGATTCGAACTGCCAAATTGCAGGCAGCCAGCAGTCAGCAGAAGTAGCCTGTAATACTGCACTCTAACCATTGCACCACCTCGGCTCTTAAGATAAGACGCATTGGGTCTTAATCAACTATCAATCTCTTCATTACGGTCCAGTCCTGTTTCTGAATGATCCTAAGAGACATACAATACAAATGGCTTACATCATCCCATGTACAATTGACACAAATTGTATTTCAATGGTATCAAACGCCTTTTAGAAAATTATAACAACCAACACCAAAAATATCACATTGAATCTCATGTCAAACTCTGAATAGATGGTCCTTGGTTATGACCACCTGATCAAAATTATACCACACTGAACAAGTGGAATCTATGTCCAGTCTTCAGAGTTCCAGTGGTTACAACATTTCCACAGTCACATAATTATGATTTCCAACATTCCTTGCTAGTTTCCACAAGCAACATTAATGGGGAAGTCAGCAGGAAGTTGGAAGTTGCAGTCATGTGAGGTCCTTGCTTAATGACCTGTTTGGTCCTCATTTAACCACAGCAATCTGGACTGCCAAAAATGCCATTATTATGATCATGTGATGTGTGTTTTATAACCTCATCATTTAGCGACAGCAGTTCCTGTCCCAAATTCCATGGTAAACCAAGGATTACATGTAGACTGAATGGTGTAAACTGCCATGCAATGTTTCATTCAGTTGGAAACCTTGTCTGATGATGTAGAATTGTCAGGAATTCAAAAGCCTGGATATGTTGTTGTGTTACTTTAGTTCATTCTAATCAGCAGTCTGAACAGGCAAGGTGGTGATCACAGCATCCAAATCAATGTGATGCATTGTAAGATTATAAAGTATATTTATGAAAAATGTATGATATACAGGTGTGTCCTTGGAGGGAAATCAAAAATATCTAAGCGGTAGGCATGACTAAACAATCAAACGCCCACACAGTTTTTACATTTATCACACACATCATAAACACACATAAAGGCATAAGGTTTTGATTGCCCAGTTAGGCCCAATATTTTGACATCCTTACCCCTTTCCCTTACCTAGACTAATCAGAATTCCATGACACCCATGGTTAATAACAATTGCATGTTTATGTGGGAACAAAGTTACAATATTAAATAAACAGTTGTTTTTAAGTCTTAAAGAAAAGCTATAATTTCTTCTTTGTCATAAAACAGGTTGCCAGAAGATATGCTCTGATAACAATGGCTGTCATGCCAGATATTTATCATATATTTTTTAAAAAACTAAGGAAATTTCCTAGTTGTATTCCAAATTGATATGATTTTGTAGTTTTGTAAAGTTTATGTTTTAAACTCTAAACGTCTCTGTTCCAACTTTGATTGACATTGTAAAAAGCCTAAGCACTGCAGAATTCACTTTAGTTCTAGTTAAGAGCCGAGGTGGCGCAGTGGTTAGAGTGCAGTACTGCAGGCTACTTCAGCTGACTGCTAGCTGCAGTTCGGCGGTTCAAATCTCACCGGCTCAAGGTTGACTCAGCCTTCCATCCTTCCGAGGTGGGTAAAATGAGGACCCAGATTGTTGGGGGCAATATGCTGACTCTGTGAACCGCTTAGAGAGGGCTGTAAAGCACTATGAAGCGGTATATAAGTCTAAGTGCTATTGCTATTGCTATAGTTAATACTTGGACTGGAAATCACTAAGACTAATATATACATAAGAAAGCAATGATATAAAAAAACCCTACTTGAATACTATATGAATACCATTGTTATCATTTTTATCGTTCCTCTAGGTTTTTTTTTTGTCCTGTAGATTTATTATAATTGTTTTCTTACCATGGATTTTTTTAAAGCAATAATATATTGGAATAATATATTGTGGCTTCTAAATATAAAAATACAAATTTAATGAATAACTTAACTAATCATTAGAAATTGTATCTATTAGAGCACGGGTGTCAAACTCACAACATCACGTGACATATCGTGACTTTTTTCCCCTTCACTAAATCGGGGGTGGGTGTGGCCAGTGCGTGACGCATCCGGCCCATGGGCCACGAGTTTGACACCCCTGTATTAGAGTATATTGTCAGAAACAAATTGAAATGGAATGTATTTCTGAATTTCATAATAGAAACTAATTGAAGTGGGTATCCCAAGAAATTTCCTAGTTCTTGTATTTTTTTTGAAGTTATTTATTTATCTTATAATTATCTGAAGATTTGCTTGATTGTGAAAGGAACTTAGTGGCATTTACTGTTTTATTGTTACTGGCTGACATGGAAGGAAGTACAAGTTGACAGAAACACTTCAAAAACAGGATACTCAACTATTTTTTGAGTGATGAACTAGCAAACCTTAGTTCAAACTGTGCTATTTCCATCCACAAACATAAGACAGAACTGTAGATAAGCTATATTATTTCAAACTCAATCTGTCCTTTTACTTGGGAACAAGAGTGAGTTCTGTCAACCAAGGTTGTTGTATCAAGGTGATGAATCTGTGCCCCAACATTTTAATTTGTTGTTAAAATTCAATTCCTACAAGCCTCAGCTAGAATTGTCAATAGTAAGAATGAAGGGAGTTGGAAGGTCACCCTGACAGATATAAACATTTTTAAAAGTATGAGATATTATGTGTGTTCTAAAGTTGTAGTCTTCTGGTCATTCATCTAAAATAAATGTTTATTTCGAAATAAACATAAGAATAGCTATAAGAGGTGAGGTTCCAGTTTAGTATAGTTTTTGTTGATTATTTTCAGAGTAACAGAATAAAAGAATTAGAAGGGACCTTATAGATCTTCTAGTCCAATCCCTTGCTCAAAGGAAACCCTATGCCATTTCAGAAAAAATGGTTGTCCAATGTCTTCTTAAAAACCACCAGTGTTGGAGCACCCACAACTGGAGGCAAGTCGTTCCTCTGATTAATTGTTTTAACTGTCAGGAGATTTCTTCTTAGTTCTAGGATGATTAGTTTCCATCCATTGCTTCTTGTTCTGCCTTGGAAAAAAGATTGAATCCCTCTTCTTTGTGGCAGATTTTAGAACACTGCTATCATGTCATCCCTAGTCTTTCTTTTCATTAAATTAGACATACCCAATTCCTGCAACCATTCTTCATATGTTTTATATCATTTCCACATTTTACTTTTTTGTCTTCCAAATATAATGACTAGAACTGTGCACAGAATTCCAGATGCAGAAGGGCCATATATCTCAATAAGTCTTTATAGTGGTCATTGTATTTTCAGACCCTTTGTTAATGAACCCTGTGTCAGAATTTGCCTTTTGCCAACTGCCAAACACTGAATTTATAACTCAACTGAACTGTCTCTTATGATTCTTTGTTGTTTTTCTGGTTTGTTACAGACCTGTCTTTTATATATAGCTTCTCGGAAACCCTATTTTTTGATAGGTTACTTGGTGTAAACAAGATTTCTGAATGTAATTTTTAAGCATTCTTTTTTTCCTGTGTTTAATGCTTTGAGTGGGAAATACATGGGATGATCCTTTAATACACTGCAAAGAAGCTTTTTCTGGGAAGCTCTGCAAGTGTTAATTTTTAAATGATTGCATTTCAACTGCTCCTAAAATACCAGAGGAGACCAGTTTTCAGGAGGCTGTAGAAAAACAAACAGAGAGGAATGAAAAGAAGAAAATATGACTATAATTAAAAAGCAAAATACCAGGATAATGGTTTCTGCATGTCAACAAATCACCTTATGATTTACAAATAATTCACCTTAAAGTAACATTAGAGCGAGCACTCATAGGGAAAAAAATCCCCACAGGATTCATATAGATTTAATTTAACATTCCAATTATGAGATTGCCTGACTTCATGTGACTGCTAGCTTACAATGAAGTGAAATTAAAAATAACATATATCAAAGAAAAGAAGAGCTCCAAATTGTAGAACCTCTGCTTCTCCAAACATTGGGTTACAACTACCATGTGAACATGGAGGTTGAAACCAAAGATGTGGGATCATTCAGAAGACCACAAATGTTCCACCTCTGATTGTTATTTTATAAGATGTAGGGAGTGATTTCCCCTGATGGTTACAATTGTGCTAGCTCAAATTGTACTACGTTTCTTTGAGAACTGTACAAAAGAATTGAAAGAATGTTTGAAATGTTAGGCAAACCATTGCTCTGGAAGAATGAGTGCTCTTGCAAGTGTCTGACATGAGCTATAAAAGTAATAGATTTCCTGAAACTGGGAAACAAGAAAAGAGGAAAGAGAAGGAGGAAAGAGGAAAAAGAAAAAGGATGGTTCTATTTGGTGAAGAGTCATGAGAAGAATTAAATGGTCCCTTATAGGCAAATATAGATATGACCCCTATTACATTTTAGAGGGATGGAAACAGCAGCTACTGATATGAAACTAATCCCAGTTGTAAATAATACAGGCTGTCAATGCACAACAGCTGAGGTAGTTGTAATGGTAAAGATTTAATTTACTTTTGTGTCATTAACACAACAGATGCAAACAATAAAGACAAATGTGTTCTATTCGCTTGCCAATTAGATCTGGGAGCAAGTTTATTTGCTCTGAATAATGCATTCAGTTAAAATACTTTTTTGTTTTTGCAAATACTTTGTAAACATTGGTATGGTGATTTTGTTTTCTGAAATAAGACAAAGAATTCCAAATAAGAGAGACAAAATATATGGTAAATAGCCTTCTACCTAAAATATTTGTTTCTATTATTATTGAATAGGTTGTATGGTGTCAGTATTTTTTTTTTAAACATAAAATATTATTCTGTGTTGAAGGTGTTGAAGCTACAGGAAGGTGTTGAAGCTACAGGAACCTTGGGGGCCAGTGATCATGCAATATTGGAATTCAAAATTATGCAGCACAAGCAATAGAACAAAGTCAAACTAGAGTCTTGGACTTTAAGAGAGCTAATTTCAATAATCTTAGAGAGAGCTTGGGAAGGATTCCATGGATGAGAATCCTCAAGGGGAAAACAACTCAAGAAGCTTGGGAAATTTTGAAAAGTGTGATTATAAAAGCCCACTCTAGCACAATACCAATGAAGAAGAAAAATAACAGCTCTCAAAAGAAACCAGCATGGCTGCATAAAGAACTCTCTGACAAATTGAAAGACAAAAAGGACAAGTATAAAAAGTGGAAAGAGGGGCACATAACTAAGGCAGAATATCAACAAATAACCCGAGCCTGCAAAGATGAAGTGAGGAAAGCTAAGGCTCACAATGAACAAAAGCTTGCGACAAAAGTAAAAAATAACACAAAAAAAAAGCTTCTTCCAACAAGATAAAAACAAGAAAAAGTCAAGGAAACAATTGGTCCAATGCTGGGAGAAAGTGGCAAGAAGGTGACAAGCAACAGGGAGAAAGCAGAATTACTTAACTCGTTTTTTGCATCTGTCCTTACACAAAGGGAAAAAACAGTCCAACCTATCAAAAACAGCACCACAAAAAGCAGACTAGGAACACAAGTTAAAATAGTGAAGAAAATGGTAAGTGAGCACCTGTCTACCCTAGACGAGTTCAAATCATCGGGACCAGATGGACTACACCCCAAGGTTCTGAAGGAACTGGCAGACGAGATCTCAGAACCACTGAACTATATCTTTCAAAGATCCTGGAGCACCGGGGAACTTTCAGAGGACTGGAAAAGAGCTGATATAGTTCCCATCTTCAAAAAAGGAAAAAAAATAGATCCAGGAAACTTATTTATTTATTTATTTATTTTATA
>QLTV01004392.1:123432-167746 GCA_003457575.1 Thermophis baileyi
TCCGCCCCGCCAAACATACAGTCACTGCGAACCAGAAAATAGCGAGAGAGACCGGGGCCTAGCTACACGACTCCACAGGCCACTTATCTCAACCCGAGAAGGCGAGCGGAGGCACCTACCGGGAACTAGGGAGCTCGAACGAAGCCGAGCGGGGCCAGAGGACCGGGGGATCGAATCTTCAGCCGCCACGCCTGGAGGCCGGTTCCAGATTTTTCCACAGGACGAGGACGGAGCAACACAAGCCATGTCGACGCCGAACGAAGACTCCAGAGAGACTGAATCGCGCAGGCCCAGTAGGACCTTACGGCGGCCCGCCTATTTGCGCGACTACGTCACCCACACTAATACCGGATTGGTCAATTGCTGAACTAAGAGGGGAGGGGTGTTGTGTTCCGACTTAACAAGCAGGGATTTGCATACCGACGGAGCAACCCAAGCCATGTCCACACCGAGCGAAGACGCCAGAGAGACTGAATCACGCAGGCCCAGTAGGACCTTACGGCGGCCCGCCTACTTGCGCGACTACGTCACCCACACTAATCCCGGATTGGACAATTGCTGAACTAAGAGGGGAGGGGTGTTGTGTTCCGACTTAACAAGCAGGTATTTGCATACCCGCCGCTGATTGGGTTAAATCAGTGGCGGGGAGTTTGAAGCGTTGTCACTGGCCAAGCTGGCTGCGGGGAGCTCCATAAAGGCGGCTTCCCTGCCGCCAGCCGCCAGTCTGCTGTAGTTAGTGCTAACCGTTATTAAAGTGCTGAACGGGTCTTTTCGTCTTGGCTGTTATTCCCGCGCCTATCTAACACTTGCACCATTTTGTTAAAGAGGGGAGGCTCATGTATTCTGCAACAGACAAATGGACTGAGTAACCAAAATTTCAGTTCTCAGGGCATTTAGTTTAGCAAGAAGGCATTTTGCCTTAATATCTAAAAGTACTCCTTCTGGATTATTTAATTCCTTTTTTTTTCTTAAAACCAAGTTACATTTTGGGAAATATTTTTGTGCATTTCTTATGGAAAAGGTCCCATAAGGATGCACAACATACGTTAGGAGATGCCTTTCTTAACTAATATCACAACCCACTGAATAATGGTTTAATTTAGAGTAGGGCAATAACCACATCATTTCCCTATTTCTTTTAAATGATGTATAGTAGCTGGCTGTAATCTCCTATCCCATTTACAGAATGCACGGGTGGACCTTAGCTTCCAGACTCACAGCACTTTGGTCACTTGAGCATTTCTGGAATGGTTTTTTTTTTCCTTCCAAAAACAAGGGTGAGAATGAGAGCACAAACTCTCCCACATTGCTTACATTTCCATCCTTGCGTTTTCAGGTCTCCTCCCCAGCAATTATATAAAAAAAAAACATTGCTGAAATTTGATTGTGTCACTGAATATCACATTATTTCAAGATGTTTCTGTGGTTTGGGTTTGGATTCCTACCTATATCACTCATGTAGAGATGCAGACTTAATTTCTTCCATTTTTTCAATGCTATGCATCATTCCTATGGCGTACTAGGAGTCCCATTACATTGACCTGTCCCACTCAGTCAGGCAGGGAATGTAAGTTGTAGACCCCTTCACTTAAAGAACTTCAACTGGCAGGATCCAGGAAGTGAGCCTTCTCTGCTATTGGCCTTACTCTGAGAAATATTCTCCCCCTGGGGAGATAGGCCCCCACTCTCCTGATCTTTCGAAAAGGAATCACAACATGGCTTTGCGGCCTTGCATGAGGAGGTCAGAAAAGCATGCAGCTGTGGGACTGTCTAGTGTCCTAAAAATCTTCCCTTCACCTTACAATGCATTTTAACAGTGTCTAATCATCACTTGCCCCGTTCTAAACTTTTTAACTTTTGTTTCCTCTTTTTATATTTTAATCTTTTATTGTACTCACCTCTAACAAAGATGAGTGGTTTCAAAATATGAAAAATAAATAAATAGTAACTGATGGAAGGTCTTGATTTAACATGAGAAATGGAGTAGGATTTTTTTAATGCTTTCATACAGGCTTTAAAATTTCTCCCAACTTCACTGTGGGAAAAATACCACAGCCCAGAAGAGTTTATTTATTTGGGAGCAGGCACAAACATCCATGTTCATGATAGTAATGTTACTATTTAACCATCCAATTTGATGGGGGGGGGGAGGGGGGAAGATAATTGTCATTTTTTCTCCCAAAGAGAATAGTACCGTATTTTAATATGTCAAAGATTCTGGCAGTTACTTGAGTGATAAGATTGCCTTATTCATGTGAATGTCTTCTCTCCACTGTACAAGAATTTCTGTAGTGTCTGTAGTATCCTTGACCTCTTCCTTCAATGAAATTCTACGGAATTCTTGTGATAGATTCCCAGAGGGCTTTTTCAGAAATTAGGATCACCTAGAGAAGAATGTACAATACTGTAGAATAAGATGAACTCCCAATTCTGTTCTGAATTCTGTCTTCCAATTTGCTTCTCTCCCTCTTCTTTCGGTAAAAAAGTTGTGTTTAGAAATATGTTTTCAAGCCTTCTATGTATCTCTATGTTGCTATGTATCTCTTCTTGGTTTCCTTCTAGAAAAGAAACAATTGAATGGCAACCTTCTTAGCTATCTTCAATTACTATACAAGAATAAAATAAACTGAAAAGCCTCAGGATAAATAAAATCTCAAGCAAGCTGGGAATGAGAAAGAAAAATGGAAGAAAATGGCCAGAGAATTGGAACACAGATTTCAGCACAGCATTCACTAGTAGATCTGCAATGTTAGACCACTTTGGAGCATTATGTCATTGAAGGATCTTCTGTTCCCCTTTCTTTTGTTCAGGGAAAAGGACCATATTATTGTATAGGTTCATTTTGTAAATTTTGATAGAGAACATGCAGATATACCGTAGCATATACATGCACCTTTCTAATAAGCTTATGAAAACCAAGATTTAAAAAAATCCTGAACATGCATGTATTCATAGTCTCTGAGATATGTATTTGCCCAGGAGTATGGCACTAACTAACTAACGTGAGTGTGGCACTAACACAATAGCTCACACTGGAGACTTATGCACATTATCTGGTTGTCTTGTTGCAAGAAGCAACTTTTTATTTTTATTTTTGAGGGGCAGACTAGATAGTACTCATCTTTGTTCATCTCCATGCCATATGCAAACTCTGGAGGTGTTCTGCTACTGTAGTTTTAAAGTATGTTTTTACAGCTGATTGGCTGGCATGCCTTACTTCCTTACAGCTATTCCCAGCAGTTCATTTGATCCTTTGCAGACAAAAAACACCCCCCCCCCATTATTTTACAAGTGGTTAAAAAACAATTCCCTCTAGGTTTCAAACTCGGCACATTTTTCACGGGATGCAAATGTTCTAACAAGAGTGCTATTGATAGTAATATTATAATATAGGGTTATAGACAGGGGTGGTTCCAACTTACCTCGCTGCCGGTTCGCTCCCTCCCGCGCTGCGTGGGCGCGCCTCGCTCCGCACGTGCATGCGCAGTAACAAAACAAAACAAAAAACAAAGCCAAAAAAAAGATGGCGTCCACATGCACAGTGCTGGAAGTCGGCTTCTGCGCATGCTCAGAAGGAAAATAAAAAAAAATTCAAAAAAATAAATAAAAAAAATAAAAAAAAAAGATGGCAGCCCCCACGGACCGGCACCGACCAATCTGGTGTGGTGATGTCATCATGACATCACCAGCAGGCCGCTACCGGTTCGGGAGAACCGGTCCAAACTGGGAGGAACCCACCCCTGGTTATAGAGGTGTGGTGGTGCCGTGCTTAGAATGCAGTATTGCAGGCTAAGTCACTGCTCACTGCCAGTTCAGTCCTGACTGACTCAAGGTTGACTCAGCTTTCCATACTTCCAATGTCAGTAAAATGAGAACCCAGATTGTTGAGGAGGGCAATATGCTGACTCTGTAAACCACTTAGAGAGTGATATGAAGCGGTATATAAGTGTAAGTGCTATTGCTATAGGTAGCAATGTTACCTAAAGCATTCCTTGAAAAAATACTTCAGAAATGCAGTAAGTGCATTGAATAATAAGACTGGGATGTGATTGGCCATTGCTTTAAGGTGGGAGGGCATAGAAGCAATAGAATTGTCCAAAAGAAGATATACATCCTTGTGGCATAGATTGAATGCTTTCCAAGATTTTGCCGTGACTCAATTCAAACACTTTTTCTTCATCTGGCTTAAATTGTCACAAACACAGGACAGGAACAGCTTAAAAGAGCAATAGATATGCCCAGAAAAGCACTAACACACAGCCCACTAAATATATATGTCAACAATGAAATTCCTATAATTGCCAAATATAATTGCCAAATCTATGATTAAACTTTATTTGTTGTAGACAACACAGATATGATAATGTTGCAGGCCTTCAGCGACAGGGAAAAATAAAGCATCTCAGCTAATCATCTTCATTGCTATCTGAACACCATTACAATTGGGAAGATTAAAGCTGGCCTCCAGATATTTCTAATAAAAAGTACTTCTTGTATTTGTTGCTTTCATATTGTGCTAATGTTATGCTTCTTCAATGAAGAGGCAATGATATTATTTCAGAAACGATTGAAATGAGAGGTTTTATTTTTGGAATTACTACAGGTTTGGAGAAAGGCTGCCCATAGCTGTTTTATGTTGCAAGCAAGCAAATTTGTTTTGCGAAGATAGATTTTGTGCTAGGGGATAATTTCTAATACAGCAATGATTAAACATTATTTATGTGTTAATTGCAATTCTTGCTTTATAATGGCAATAGGTCATGTTTTATCTAGCGATAAAGTCAATGAAGAAATCATTTAATTAATATCTCAAAACAGATATTCTTTGTTTCTTACATTCATGAAGTACAAATTAGGAAATGAAATAAAACCGTAGAAATTTGAGGATGAAGTGAATTGGGGTATTTCTGATAGATGAATCCACTGAATGAAGATTTAAATCTCAACGTGGAGAATAGCATTAATTTCATTGTACTACAAGGAAGGTATATTTTCTGTTCTGATGTGGGTCCACTTTGGAGTTCCAATTCCAGTCTGTTTCTTCAGATATTTGACGAAATACAAAGGGCAATAATACAGCAAAAATAAAAAAAATAAAAAACCCATTTCCTGCACATCTGATGTTTATAGATATAAAAATATAACAACTCTGAATATCTTTTCAAACTCCTTCATTACTGCTGTATCAATTGCTAACCTACTGTGTATTTGATATTATCGATAGTAGATACCAAAAGCAGAAGCTATCAATCAATTCAATATCTTAATTGTTAATTAGAAGGCTGATTGCTGTACTTATTGTGATGAATTTTGTCTTTTTAAAATTTAATTTCAGTCTCATTTGTTTCACCATGTTTCACGATTGTCTTCTTCCAGTTTTAAAACCACACTTCTTCCAATCTACCTGCTCTCAATACATACTCAGCATATAATTTAAAGAAATGAGAGGGGAATATACAGTCTTATCTCAGTCCTTTTGCATTATCATAGATAATTTAAAATGCTATAATTGACATATTGCATATAACATTTGGGATGACTAAAAGGAATTACATGCAAAGTATGAAAAACTTATAAGTCTGCATGTTTCAGTGCAACACCGGAAATATAACCATATCTTTTGCTAACTTCCTGCAAGTATAAGCTGGTTTGACTAATCAGTGTTTTTCAATCTTGGCAACCCTAAGAGATGTGGACTTCAACTCCCAGAATTCCTTAGCCAGCTATTGCTGACTGGGGAATTCTGGAAGTTGAAGTCCCTATCTCTTAAAGTTGCCAAGGTTGAGAAACACTGGAATAGCTAATGTAGCCTAACTTAACCTTGAAAAATAAATGTGAATCTCTCAACCCAAAAGGTGGAGGAGGAAAAAGAGGAGGACATTCATTGCTTTCATGCAAATTCAATATTTTTAATTTCTTCAAATTTGAAAAGCCAGAGAAGAGAAAAGAAGAAATGAAAATATGAACTTCCATAATATGATTAGCTCAAATTTATCATTCAGGCTTGGATGACTGCACAACTGCATGCTCAATATAGATTGTATGAGAAAATTATAAAATAAAATCTCCCTCCTGATAAATCCCAAACTATCACATGAGGGGAAAAAAAAGATTAATGTCTTCACACATACCGTGTCTTCTTCCACCAAGCTTCCAAATCTTTGTTTCATTTCTCTTGCTTTCTAAAAACCTGGAACATTGCATAACACTATTATTGCTTCGGTGTTCACTGTTTCAAGTTGGATATCATCCTCTTGTCAGTATCTGACTACCTTGTTTTTAGAGGGATGATTAGGGTATGTCTTGTTCAATAATATGGTATATTCCTCAGCACCTCCAGTTTCTTGACAGCAATACCTCTTGAACAGCTGACATTTTTTAAACAAGGCCTGACAGCTAGTAGAACAACAATTCCTCTTGCCTATGAATACAAATCTAGCTTCACTCAGAGCATTAATTTGATATTTTGCATTGTTGCTGATTCTCCTATTTCTGATGATTATGCTGATCACTATGCCAAATAAGACATTACATTGAGCAGGAAGTGAAAACTGAAGAATTCCAATGGAAAGACATTGATGGCAGCCTATATTAGCAAATCAATACATAGAAGAGACGGTGTTAACAAAGAGGCAGCAAAGTTCTTTCTTCTACTTTTCCCTGGTGTCTTCTGAAAATTAAAGAATAAATTAAGTAGCAAATAATTTCAACTATCTTAAAAGGTAGATTTTTTTCTGTACTTCTAAAAAAAATTAACAGAGCTAGGATGAAAACTTGAGATTTTTTTTCTATCTTCGCAATAGTCATTCTTAATTTAGTAGGATTAGGGAGTTGTAGACCAAATTTATTTAACTTTAATTATAGAGAAGCACTCCTTTATATACATTTATTGAATTGCACAGTTAGAAAATATTTATCCCCTTTAATCAACTGTTGAGTCATATTTGTTTGGACATTAATTCATCCTGCAAATTAAATCCTCATGCACAAACAATATTTTGCCTTTATTTTCATATGCACTTTCTATTACTTTTCTAATATAATTTCACCTAACATATGAGATTTTCTGCACAATGTTTTTCAAATGCTGTTTTTGAGTCAAGGACTGAGCCACCTCCTTCAATAAAATTTGAAGAATATCTGTGTCCAAACTGAAACATTAATCTGCGAAAAGAAAATAAATTTATGCAAAATTAAGTGATTAAGTAATGCATATATATATTTACTTTTATTTAATAATTTAGTACAATAGAATAAGTAAACATTTACAGCCAAAATTCTGAAGCCTGGAGGAAGTAGTTATATTTAGTCAGTGTAGGTAGTATTGAACAATATTGGGCTAAGAATCTCAGTTTAAAAATGGTTACAGGTTGTTCTCGACTTACAATTGTTGCTAAGCACAGAATTATAGTCATAAATCATGGTGATTGTTAATTGATCAATTTTACAATTGATCAATTAATTGTAATCGATCTTTTTGCTGTGACCATTAAGGAAATGCTGCAGTTGTTATTTAAATCCATTGTTTGCAATGTATGATTTTTGCTGTAAACCAAACATAAATGTTAGGTTTTGGCAAAAACCATAAGTTGTCATCACATGGCTGTGGGACACTGGAAACAGATGTACATGTGGGCCATTTGCTGAGCGCCAGTGCAATGCAATCAAGCGACCACAGTGGGAGGTTCAGCCATTGGAATTTTGAATCCAGGTCATAAGTAATGTTGGGGAGGTCCATCATGACTTTGAACAGTCTTTAAGTGACTGGTCATAAATCAAGGATTACTGGTATATTCTGAAATGAAGCTTCAATGAAAAAAAGTGTTGTCCTCATTTATATTTGAAATATTAAGATAACTATGAGAAAATTAATTTCTCCCCATAACCAACCACTTTTGAATAAAGTGACATAATTTGTTTAATCTAAGTCAGGGGTGTCAAACTAGCGGCCCGCAGGCCTGGATACATCATGTGCAGGCCACGCCCATCCCAGCTCTGTGAAGGGAAAAAACGTGATACGTCATGTGACAGCAATGTAACGTGGCGAGTTTGCCACCCCTGATCTAAGTTCATGATCTTTTCAATAGAAAAATATGTCCAAACTTGCAAATAAAAGAACTTGAATTCTGGGGAAATGTTTTATAAGCCACCTAGAGTAGCTCCACAGTGAGGTAGGCAGTAAATTTAACAAACAAACAAACAAACAAATATATGTTGTGGTCATTATTTGTGATATCTTTGATATCTTTCATCTTTTACTGCCTCTTTCTTAATCTCGTATTAAATATCTGTAACTTCTAAATGACTTCTTTTGAAATTGCTTATTAATTGCAAAACGTGTAATTATTAATGTTTTGAGATCCCTACATTAATCATTTGTCTTAGTTTTTAGTCTGAATTAGTCTTTAAAAAAATTAAGACTGTCATGAAAGCTCTGTAGATAATCATGCAGATAATTAAACTTACCCTTGATCAGTAACTTACTAAAATGAAACACTTGCTGAATCAGAACATTTGAGACAAACTTAATGAAGATATCTCTTACCAGGTTGAATAGAGGCAATCATATATTACAACTGTTTGCTTATCACGGCTTTTCAATGTGGTCATCTCCCTTTTGCTGTATTCTTTGAAAATGCCTTTGCAAATGTTCTTTGCAATTATCTTTCCCATCCCCCCATGTATATAAATAAAATATAATATAACCCTCTCATCTCCATTTTCTAAAGAATCCCTTCTCTTATGTATATTTTTCCCTGAATCCAAAGGCCGTTTCATTTCATTTCTACCAACCAGGCTTTTTCAAACTTCCTACTACCAGTAAATCTCCACTAGCTTCTGTCTTGCACTGTAACACAATGACTTACAATTTTTTTGTTTGTACGTATACAGTTGACCTCATCTCATTCCTAAGAGGTCTGTAAGGGGCGTGCATAAGTGCACCATCGTGCCTACCGTCCCTGTCCTAATGTCCCCATTTATTTGTATCCATTTCATGTATTCATAATCATGTTTATACCGGTAATTATATCTGTTATCTTATCTTATACATGCTTGACAAAATAAATAAATAAATAAATAAATAAATAATAAATAAATAAATAAATAAATAAATAAATAAATAAATAAATATACTGAGAGCTTATGCACCAGAGAAAAATTCCTTGTGTGTCCAATCACACTTGGCCAATAAAGAATATTCCAATTCTTTTCACTCTTTTCCAATCAGCTTCATCTTTTCTAATATCCACTTTCCATTCAATGTTCAACTAACTTATCTTCTAAAATCTTTTCAACCTTCCACTTTTTCTTCATGCACACTTGATGCTGTTGAAAAGCGCTCCACTCCCCCCTTAATTTTTTTTGCTTCGTGTATGTATGAATTCACCTATGCTTAAAGCATACATTTGAAACAATCAGTCCTTTTCTAAATGTACAGTTTTTCAAAACTTCAAAAACAAAGTAAAAAAAAAACCTTACTGTTTTGTCAGTCACCATTCTTATTTAGTCTTATCCAAATAGCCCAATCACTTTTTTTGGTACTTTCTATTTAATTCTGTATTGTCCATTCATGTCCCCTAAAAGGATGTTTTTTTGCATTGGATTACATTCAGTCAAAATGATACAATTTCCTCCCCCCCAAACCATCCCTATAAAAGTAGGATATTAATTTCTTACTTATTACATCCAAACTTACAATAGTCTATGGAGATTGTCAGTCATCCAGGTTATGATTGTCCCAAAGGTGCTTTTTCAAAAGGCAACTGGACTTTTTTTGTTTTACCTTGAAGATGTTTTGCTTCTCATCCCAGAAGCTTCTTCAGTTCTGATTGTCAGAAGGAAAACAAAGGAAAAACAAAGAAAGTCCAGTTGCCTTTTGAAAAGGACCTTTGGGACAACTGTATAATAGCTCATATGTTAATTAACATTTTGATAATAAAGTTAAAGTTTATTGGGTGGGAAAAGCTCTCACCTGCACACCCACACACCCTCATGCACTGCACACCTTCATTTTTTCATGGTGAACAGTATGGCAGGGGAGTTTTGAAAAATTCAGCAGAAATGCAATGCAGAAGTAACTAAAAAGCCATCAACATTGAATTAAAATATCCTAAGGGAACCATTTGCTGTACCTTCATAAGTTCTTCGGCAAATGTACTTTTCACCCCTTTCACCTGCTTTTTGCTAAAGAAATGTTTTGGCAGATATATCAGGTATTATATGCGTATGGGAAAAGTACAAACAATTTTAATAGCTTACCTAGAAATTCCTAAAGGAGACCCATTTTTTTTTTTTTGTTAAGAGCATTGCAACATATAAATAAGTGATGTTTTAACAACAATTTCTACCTACAGGGTAAGCCTGTAAGATCTCCGCTCCCAAGAGAGTCATTTACCTGGAGAAACAGACCTGACACAATATCAGACTGCTGATCGTTTCGGAAAGTGGAGGAGAGAGAAGAAATTAGAATCAGGAGCCAGACCTGCTGTATAGCAGTCTATTGCTATCAATTTGCAGTTCATATACAGAGATATTTGGCTTTCCTGACCTTAGCCCATTAGCTCTGTTACTTTGAAGACAGATTTAATTAACAAAAGTGATGGGGGGAGTGACCTTTTGGAGACTTGCTGTTCTATCCTTGATTCAATAGTAAATTCTGCTGGAATGGGAGGAAAGATGGTTCTTTCTTTAATCAATATGGAAGCAATGAATAAAAATTCCCCAGTTGCTATTGGAGAAGACAAGGATCTTTCTTCTCAGAAATTATACTTATAGAAGGAACAAAAACGAGGGCCAAAGAGTGGATCACGTGTACCTTTTAAAAATGGGGGAAGCATTTTGAAGATCAGGGAGTTGGTGGCAATGATTTTGTTTGTGAAAATGATTGGACTTATTAAGATAAAATTTAGTGTTGGATTATTTCCCTCACATAAGAGAGCTCAGAAGCACCCTAGTCAACAAATCCAATGACATTTGTTTGTTGAAAAATGATAAAGTCTTAGGAAATAGAAAGTGTGAGTGCAAGTATTTAACCCAGCTTTAGTGCGAAGCTATATCAGACTGTACTATCTGATTGAACTGTTTACTGTCAGCCAACTCTAAGCCTGCAGCACTTCAGGCTGAGATCATATGGTACAAAATCACTACAGATTGCTCTTCAGAAATTTGGCATCCAATAGATATATTGAACTTCTTTTCTCAGGAACTCCAGCCAGGATGGTCAATACCCATGTTGTTTTTTGTTGTGCTTCTTGCAAGTAAAGGGAAAGTAAAGAGGGCTTTGAAGTACATGTGGAAGAAGAAAAAATAATAATCTGGTTGAAGGAACTTTTGCCAATTGGGGCTCTTTCTCAGGCTGACTTTCCTAATATAGGTAGTCCTCAACTTATGACCACAATTGAGGGCAAAATTTCTGTTGCTAAGTGAAACATTTGTTAAGTGAATTTTGCCCCATTTTGATGACCTTTCTTGTCACAGTTGTTAAGTGAATCACTGCAGTTGTTAAGTTAGTACTGTAACACGGTTGTTAAGTGAATCTGGTTTCCCCATTGACTTTGCTTGTCAGAAGGTCACAGAAACTGACCACAGGACCCCAAGGCACTGCAACCATCAGAAATGTGAGTCAGGTGCCAAGCATCTGAATTTTTATCATGTGATCATGGGGATGCTGCAATGGTCATAAGTGTGAAAAACGGTTGTAAGTCACTTTTTTCAGTGCCGTTGTAACTTTGAATGGTCACTAAATGAACTGTGGTGTTGCCTTGAGGCCATCTTTTTCTTTGGATCTTGGAACTTTGAGGAACTTCTAGCCTCTGAGTCTTCTTTCGTTGGGGCTGTTGCTTGGAACCCTGACAGGTGCCATGCCCCAACATATAATCTTTATATACTGTTGTTGCTCTCTAGCCTCATCTAGTGGCCAGAGGGACAAATGACAGTTGTATTGTTTGAAGCTGCCCCAACCCTTTTACCCACTCTCAAAACAAGTGCACGCTGGGAAGCCAGACTTCATTTTCATTTAGCATTTGGAGGAGGCAGCAGCACAAAGAAGAATCCATTTTAATCTGTGGCACATGGTCATCCAAGAACAAACCCACATCCCACACACAGAGCATCACTGGTGAGATTTAGGTTACTTGTATTTATTAATTGTTATGTTCAGCAGTAACTCAACACTGCCTATCTTGTATTTGGTTCTCATTGTATGTATTCCTCTTTTCCCCAGTTTCACCATATCCTGTTCTTTCAATAAAGCATCCAGATCTATGCACACGGTCTGTTTTATTGGAGAATAGGTGGGTTTAGCTGCATGCCGAGCTGCACACAGACTAACCTGTAGTGAGGACAGAACACAAGGGCTACCTGTAAAGTAATATAATTTATTGTATAAAATAAGTCAATTCATCTTTTTTTAATCCCATCTTTATTATTATTTTTTTAATCAATAACTCAAGGTGGCAAACATACCAAAAATACTCCTTCATCCTCCAATTTTCCTCACACAACAACCCTGTGAGCTGGGTTGGACTGAGAGAGTGTGACTGGCCCAAAGTCACCCAGCTGGTTTTCATGGCTAAGGCACGACTTGAACTCATGGCCTCTTACTTTCTAGCCTGGTGCCTCAGCCACTATACCAAACTGTGTGATTTTTTTAAAAAAAAGTAAATTAAAATAGCTGGGAAATAGAGGGATTGTAAGGGAAAACCAAAGGCTAGATCAGAACTTCCCTGCACTCTGTTCATGCATTATTCAGCTTTTGAATTTCCATCAGTATTAAATATGACATATAAAGGATATTGTCAGGGTTCTGACCGATGCCCTAATTAAATCATGAGCCTCAAGCAAAGCTTCAAAAGAAATCCAGTTATTTATTAGGAGCTTCATGTCGGCACGAACCAAGTGAAGCCAACTGTGACCTCACTTAATTCGTGCCTTGGCTCTGACCATGTTTCCCACCACCCCCAAGGTGTGTCATCAGTCACATTCCCCAATGAAGCAATTTCGCGGGTTGTAGAAGTCACTCCCTCTGGCCACTGTGGGACTCCATGGAGATGACCTTGATGTTGCTGGCTGGAATGTGTTTTGTTTTGACTGAAATGCAAGTTCCTCAATGCAGCTGAGAGGCTCGATTCCCCATCCCCCTGCCTATGGCAACTTGAGAGCAGGTCAGGAATACTTCGCAAGTTGACATTCGGCTTCCCTCACTTCCTGAAGGTGAACTGTGCAAAGCAAAAACAGTTTGAGTACAGTTGTAGATTTTAGGGGTCCTCTTGCCTCAGCCTCCAGGTGCCCCTTGCCACCAGATTGTAGGGCCCCACTTGTCTAGACAAGAGACCCCCAGTATGACTGCGTCTGTCATTCTGGGGGCTATTATGAATTGAATTGCTTCCCAGTGGTCCGCTAGCTGTAGCCTCACTGGTTCGGTCAGGTGGGTGGCGTAGGCTCCCCCCAATAGGGACCCATCGACCTGTTCAAATCTGATGGGGTGGGCCAGTCTCTTTGCTCTAATCCTCAGTTTCAGGACCATGGTTAGGTTAATCAAGCATCTAGTACAGCCTGAGTCTATTAGGGCTTGAAAAGTACCCATGGTCCCTGTTTTTGGGGCTGTGAGGCATATTGGGAGGATGAAGGGGTGGATCGGTTCACTCACCATCGGGTCATTTTCACCTTCATCCTCACTGTCATAGAGCTCTGGCGATTGGTCGTCGTTGGCTGGAGTCCCCCCCCTTCGGCTGGGAGGGGAGGCACCTCTACAGCCTGGAGGCCTTTTTGGGACATGTCGGCGGCACACCTGGGGCCTCGTTCCAGTCATGCCCTGGGTGGTGGCTCTGGCTTGGGTTTCGGAGCTGGGGACGTGCATGCTGATGCAATGTGGCCCATCCCTCCACATCTGTAGCATTTCAAATGACTTCGTGGGAGGGTTGGCCTTGGGGCCAGCTGTGCTGCTGCGGCCTCCCATCGGCCAGATGGCCTCTGATCTGGTTGTCCTCTCTCCTTGGTATTCAGTTGCTTCTGCATGTCGTTGGTGCGCAATCCACAGTCAACTTTTAGGGCTACTCGGAACCATTCAGAGAGTCGGTTTGGAATGTCCCGATAGGTGGTTACTTGGGCAATTTGCTTGACCTGGCTCATTTTGAAAAAGGTAACTAATAGGGGCTCCTACAAAGGGGGTAGCTTCCCCACGATTCTCCTGAATTCATGGATATATTTCTTAATGGGTTGCCCTCTTTGCTTTAGGTTTCGAAGCTCATCCTCCGCATACTGATCCTCCTCCACGTCCTCAAATCTGGCTTCTAGCTCTTGTAGAAAGTTGTCGATGTCTTGCAGCTGGGGGGCTCTCCTCTTATGGAGGGCTGCTAGCCATTCCTTTGCTTCTCCCTCTAGCCCCCTGGTGATGGTATTCACCAGGGCTATGTGCGATGGGTAAAGGTGTCCATAGCATTCTAGGTGGACTCTAGCAGAGTCAAGGAATAGAGCCAGTTGATGTGAATCCCCATCGAATTTCCTCCTGAATCGGGGCAGTTTGTTCATCACTGCTCCTTCCTCATCATGTTGGCTCCTGTATGCCTGCACTTGGTGTGTTTGGCGGTCTCCCTTGACTCTAGTTTGTAGAGGGGGGTCCCTGCCTTGGGCGGCTTGCCTGTTGCACAGAGGAGCCACCGGCAGCAGCTTCAGGCTCATTCTACTTCTGGTGGGTGGAGAAGGGGGGCTGCGTTCCCGTCTGCATCTCCTCACTTCAAAGGGCTCAGTTGCAACCCCCCTCTCTTTTGGGCAGCACGACGGCCCCTCATCATGAAGGGTGGTTTGGTCAAATTTCTCCCTCAGCTGTTCTAAGGATCCCTCCAAGGGTTCCATCAGAGTTTTTGGGAGCCTGGCCTGTTCCCAGTCCCTCATCCATTCCACTCTTCCTAGCTCACTCAGGGGTTTTCCACAGCCCCAGGTGCTAGGGTGGGGCAGCTCAACCTCAGCCACTTTAGGGACTTTTTCCAACCAATACTCATCCCTTTTCATTTCGGTCGCTGGGGTGGGCATCTCAGCTGTCTCAGCTTTGATGTCCAGAGAGGGATGCAACTTGGTTCCTATTGGGCTGCTGGCTCCTGGAGTTCCTTGAGTGGGGGCAAGTTCTTCCCCGCTCTGGGTTGCCTGGAGCAGGCTCTCTTCGGATAGTCCGCCCTCTGCCATGGTAGCCTGAGTTTCTCTCCACGTACCCCAGGTTTTGGGGAGCGAATGGAGAGCCTGGGACTCAGGAATCCCAGTCGTTTTAATTAGTTTTTTGGGAGACTTGGCTTGCTGTCAAGGTTCTGACCGATGCCCTAATTAAATCATGAACCTCAAGCCAAGCTTCAAAAGAAATCTAGTCATTTATTAGGAGCTTCATGTCGACACGAACCAAGTGAAGCCAACTCTGACCTCACTTAATTGGCTCTGACCCTGTTTCCTCCTCCTCCCAAGGTGTGTCATCAGTCACATTCCCCAACGAAGCAATTTCGTGGGTTGTAGAAGTTACTCCCTCTCCCAATGTGGGACTTCATGGAGATGACCTTGATGTTGCTGGCTGGAATGTGCTTTGTTTTGACTGAAATGCAAGTTCGTCGATGCAGCTGCAAGGCAAGATTCCCAATCCCCCTGCCTATGGCAACTCAAGACCAGGTCAGGAATACTTCGCGAGTTGACAGATATATGAGTTTGGAAAGACTATAGTTTCCCTACAATGTTTGGGCACTTCCCTACAGGTTAGGAAAATAAGTAGCAATGAGGGAGGTTTTCATAGATAAAGGGAGAACAAAACAAAAAGATCTCTTCAACAATGAAACCATCTAGAGAAGTCTCTGATTCTGTGAGAGCCCAGGCCTGGTCACATAGCCAATCTTAAGGACTTTCAAAAGACCTAATTTGGAGGGAAGAATAAGGCCACATAATAAATAAATAAATAAATAAATAAATAAATAAATAAATAAATAAATAAACAAACAAACAAACAAACAAATAAATAAATAAATAAATAAATAAATAAATAAATAAATAAATAAAATTCATACATACAAGAGGACAGCTTAATTTTGCTGCTAGAAACCTTCCTCCACTAAAATAACTGGATTTCTGGACATCAAAGCCAGACTATGATGACTATAAACCTGTGGTCACCAAATGATCTTCATGATTGCTACCAATATGCCTGGCTGATTTGTGAAGCAAAACTCTCCTGCTTCAGAAAACATATCTTACCTAGTTAAACACCTTGAGCCAGGTAAATGCTCTCATTGCTTTCTTAATGCAGATAATATGGGCTAGAAGGAAGTCATCTGGGCTGTGCTTTTCTTAAAAGATGTTGCTGGCTTGGCGCTGAGAAAGGACACTTTACATGATAAATACATGTGCATCAGGGGTGGGTTCTAATTTTTTTTACTACCGGTTCTGTGGGCGTGGCTTATTTTGTGGGTGTGGCTGGGTGGTCAGGTGACCGGGTGGGCGTGGCCAACTTGTAAAATGTGCTGAAACTCACTTAACAACGCTCTTGCTTAGCAACCAAACTTTTGGGCTCAATTGTGGTAATAAGTTTTTCTTTCTTTCTTTCTTTCTTTCTTTCTTTCTTTCTTTCTTTCTTTCTTTCTTTCTTTCTTTCTTTCTTTCTTTCTTTCTTTCTTTCTTTCTTTCTTTCTTTTTTTCTTTTTTTTTTTTTTTTTTTTTTTGTTTCTTTTTTTTTCTTTTTTCCTTTCCTTCTTTCCTTTCCTTTCTTTCCTTTCTTCCTTTCCTTTCCTTTCCTTTCCTTTCCTTTCCTTTCCTTTCTCTCTCTCTCTTTCTTTCTTTTTCTTTCTTGTCTCTCTCTCCCTCTTTTTTTCTTTCTTTCTCTTTCTCTCTTCTCGGCGGCGGGAGAAGGAAGAAAGCGCTCTGGGACTGGGAGGGCGGGCTGCCCGGCCAGGCAGTGGCACGTCCCCTGTCATGTGCCATCCTGGAGCGCTGTTGCCGCCACCGCTGCCCCTCTCTCCTTCCTGGTTTCGGCTCCGGGACCAGCAAAGAAGCGCGGTTGAGCGGGGCCAAGGTGTTATTGCAGGAGCGGCGAGAGGTGGCAGTTCATCTTCATGCGTGGAGGGCTGGCGAGGGGAGGGCAGGGAGTCCCCCGCCCCCGGCACCCCTCCTCCATGCAACCTGCTGCTACCGAGCGGTCTCCTTCACGCCACCCGCTGAGCTCGTGGAGCGGATGGGCTGGAACTTCCGCGCTTCTTTGCTGGTGTGGTTGAGGGGGGCCGGGGCCATTCCCCCCTTGCCCTGCCTGAACATACAGCCGCCGCGCCCGCCTCTCACCTGTCACAGCTCCAACGGCGGCGGCTTTGGGAGACGCGGGCTCGTCTGGAGCTGCTCCCCTGCAGCTGAGCCCGCGGCTTGTCCCTGCTGTCCCCGGGTGCAAGGGAGCATGGCAGGCAACAGGTGGGCATGGCAGCTGTATGTTCGGGCAGGGCGAGAGGGGGAATGGCTCATCTGGAGCATTTTGATTGCTGTGGGCGTGGGTGCGAGGGAGCTGCTCCAGACGAGCCATTCCCCCCTCGCCCTGCCCGGAAATACAGCTGCCGTGCCCGCCTCTTGCCTGCCCCGCTCCCTCGCACCCGGGGGCAGCAGGGACAAGCCGCGGGCTCAGCTGCAGGGGAGCAGCTCTAGACGAGCCCGCGTCTCCCGAAGCCACCGCCGTTGGAGCCGCAACAGGCGAGAGGCGGCCACGGCAGCTGTATGTTCAGGCAGGGCAAGGGGGGAATGGCTCATCTGGAGCTGGTCCCCTGCAGCTGAGCCCGTGGCTTGTCTCTGCTGCCCCCGGGTGCGAGGGAGCAGGGCAGGCAAGAGGCGGGCACGGCAGCTGTATTTTTGGGCAGGGCGAGGGGGGGAATGGCTCGTGTGGGGCAGCTCCCTCGCACCCACGCCCACAGCAATCAAAAAATAGCTTCTGCACATGCGCAGAAGCAAAAATTAGCAAAAAAAAAAAAAGCAAAAAAATCCAAGATGGCGGCGCCCACTGAGACACCGACAGAACTGGCTCCGTGACGTCATTGCCGAGTTACTAACAGTTAGTAAAGAACTGGTTAGAACCAGTAGGAACCCACCTCTGATGTGCATGCACACTAAACCACATACATAGATGTGACAGAATTTAACTATGATGAATAGTAGCCCAGAAAAAAATAATCAAAGAACATAAAACATGGTTTACATTTCTTTAGTTCATGCATGTTTCCTTCTAATTTTTCTCCTTTGCACACAAAAGGGAGCAAGTGAAAAATACTGCAGTTTCCTATTAGGTCCCAAGCGAGAGCACAGTACTTTATCCTAAGTCTAGTTAAACAAAACAAAGTAAAAAAACCTGAGGATATCAAAACACAGCATGATCCTGTTTCATTTCAGTTAACGAAAAATATAAACTACAATTCCTTAAGGTACACAGATTGATATTTGCTTAAACACTACAGTGGAAAAGAGAAGAGGAAGGGAAACCACGTGAAGCCATGCGTTGATGGAATTGATTCAAATAACTTAAAGTGCAGCTCAAATTGGGTTGGAAAATGAGCAGCTCTACAAACCTTGGTGAATGCTAACTTCTATCCTTCATATATATATTTATGTTAGCTGCTGGAACTGGCATTATCCAGATCTAACAATAAATACATAAAATAAATGAAATATACAATGTATTCAATAGAGAGGCATTATAACAGCCACCATTAAATAACATTTGGTAAGGTACACAGAGCTGTGGTGATGCAGTGATTAGAATGCAGTATTGCAGGCTAATTCTGCCAACTACCAACAGTTCGACCCTGATGGGCCTCAAGGTTGACTCAGCCTTCCATCCTTCTGAGGTCGGTAAAATGAGGCCCCAGATGGTTGGGGGCCATATGCTGACTTGGTAAACTGCTTAGAGAGGGCTGTAAAGCACTATGAAACAGTATATAAGTCTTAAGTGCTATTGATACCCCTGCAAATTACAAATTGTTATGGATTGTTCATGGTAACATCTAGATTTGATCACCTCCTAAGCCTCTATCACTGGTGCATACTAAGATCATGAGCTGAAAACTTAAATGTTGGCTGGTTTAAACTGAAATAACTAGGGACATTGAAATGCTGATCCTTACACAGTTCAAATAGCATTATCTACAAATAAAAGAGAAATATTAATAGATTAATGCTGATCCTTATGCAGTTCAAGTTGCATTATCTACAATGAAAGAGAAATATTAATAGACTGGGGGAATCCCAATATTTGGTGTTTAATATTCTTTGAGGGGGAGAAACACAAAAGTGTGCAAGGAGGAGACAACAATTGTTGGATCAGAACTGATCATATTGAAATAACATGGATGCTGATTGGAATTCTAAACAGGATCACTGCATGCCGCAAGTTGTCGCCCACGTACTGGATCCTTTATTTATGCTCAGTGCTCAGCTTAACTATTGTTCATCAAGATAGTTTTTAAGACCAATCTTATAATGGAGATTTTGCTGATATGATTTCTAGCATAGATCTGTTTTGCTGTTGTTGTTTTGACAGAAACTCTAGGCTTTCCTGCATAACTTATTGAAGTGTAGATTAAAAGTGACATGTTGATTTGCTGCAGACTTTGAAGTTTTCTTTTTATACTTTCTGCCTCTAGCATTATACAGTCCACTGAACAAATAGCTTGTATATGAATCTGCTCCTCCTATACTTCCCCCCGCCCCTTTTCTAATCTGGGAACTTTGTGATTTTCATTCTAATGCCGTGCATGGTGAATTCAACCAACAAAACAGAGAAAAAAAGTGATGGAACTAATGCCAACAAGACTTGCTCATGCTCCAGAGGCAAAGCATTTAATCGATTTAAAATGGTCATTGACTTCGCATGCAATGTACGATATGGGTACCTTCTCTGCATATGCTATGACATTACTGATAAACTGAGCTCAGATAGAAGCCTTAACCTCATTGGTGGATGAAAAGATGAATCAGCCCTTTCCATACTAACTTCTCTTTTCATATTGAGCTCTTTTGTACAGGGGTGGATTCTGGCTTACCTCGCTGCTGGTTTGCTTCCTCACGCGCTGCATGCATGCGCGTGCATGTGCAGTGCTAAAAACCCAGCTTCTGCGCATGCGGAGAAGCAAAAAACAGCTTCTGTGCATGCGCAGAAGCAAAAAACAAGATGGCAGCGCCTATGGCGCCGCCGAGAGAGCCAGTTCGGCGGCGTCTCCAGCTGGCCATTGCTGCCAGTTTGGCGAGCGGGGGCAAATTCCCGCTACCGGTTCTATAGAGCCGGTCCGAACCAGCAGGAACCCACCTCTGCTTTTGTAACCTTATAGAATTAGAATATATAGAAGGGAAGAGGGCCATAGTTCAGGGTAGAACACTTATTTTGCCTGCAACAGATTATAGGTTATATAGATGCATCCCTCTCTTCAGGCTAACACTGATCTCCTAAAAACTTTATACATGATTAGCTCATTGACAACACTGAATGAGCAAAGTTTGTTGATCTCATGCTCTTCAAGCATTAAAAAATGTAAGTACAGGTAATCATTGACTTACAACAGTTCATTTAGTGACCATTTGAAGTTACAATGGCACTGAAAAAAGTGACTTATGAGCATTTTTCACATGACCATTGCAGCATCCCCATGGTTACATGATCAAAATTGGGATGCTTGGCAACTGACTCATATTTATGACGGTTGCAGTGTCCCGGGGGTCGTGTCATCACCTTTTGCAACCTTCTGACAAGCAAAGTCGATGGGGAAGCCAGATTCACTTAACAACTGCAGTAGTTCACTTAACAATTGTGGCAAGAAAGGTCATAAAATGGGGCAAAACTCACTTAACAAATGTTTCTCTTAACAACAGAAATGTTGGCTCAATTGTGGTCGTAAGTCAAGAACCACTCACAATAGCAGATATCAAGTGTCCAGTTCAGACATTTTATTTCTAGTTCTGTCTCTAATATGTAAATAAATGGTAATTGTAAGGAACCCAATTCATTATTTAATTAGGTGTTCTCCCTACATGTAGTATTTTATTGTAATAATCAGACTGAAGCATATTGCTCTAGCTAAACAATAATATTAAAAATTTCCATCTGATAGCCCAATAGCCATGGCCCTCAATGGTACTTTAAAATGTTTTAATGGCATCCCTTATTATTATTTTGATCTTGATACTTCACTAATGGTCACCTCGGAGCCTGGCAAATAATCTCATTTGGATTCAATGCATATCCAAAAATCTTTTCCTTTATTAAAATGAGAGCTACTGTTGAAGCACTTGGAGACACCTTCAATTTTCTTAATATTTGCTTTGTATTCCTGCCATTTGCTTTTCAGTTATTTCTTTCAACCAGGGCAAGTTCTTTTTTAAAGAATCAACAAATAAAAAGGTAGCCAGATGGAAAGGAGACTTTTAAAAACAAAACAGTTAGGTTTTCTCCCAGTATAAGCACACTAAATTCATATGTTTACATTTGGTATCCCATTTACTTTCCTGTATCGATAAAATTTGTGAAATTTTTTTATTATAATTTATAAGTTGTAAATCACTTTCAATGCTGTTGTATCTGTGAATGGTCACTAAATGAATGGTTGTAAGTGAAGAACTACGTATATTCTTAAGTAAAAACATTCCATGGCAAAGCTTATACAGCTCCTGATCTTGCTGTAAATATCCCAATGCTTCATCAAGCTTTCTGGAAATGCTCAGAGTACATAGTAGTTCTATAATTATATCATACCTGGGCTGCAAAAATCAGGACAACCACTAGTCATCAACAAATTTGCAGCCATGCTGCAATTGTCTGATTGTTTCATCCAAGAGACAATATGCCCAATTTTACACTTAAAAGTTTGACTGTGGGCCAGAACAGTTGGAGACATTTCATTTCAAGAGCCGAGGTGGCGCAGTGGTTAGAGTGCAGCACTGCAGGCTACTTCAGCTGACCGCTAGCTGCAGTTCAGCAGTTCAAATCTCACCAGGCTCAAGGGTGACTCAGCCTTCCATCCTTCTGAGGTGGATAAAATGAGGACCCAGATTGTTGGGGGCAATATGCTAGCTCTGTAAACCGCTTAGAGAGGGCTGTAAAGCACTATGAAGCGGTATATAAGTCTAACTGCTATTGCTATTAACGTCAAACCAGCCTGTTTTAAGCCCAAGATAGTGGCAATGAATCCAGCACCATTTCTTCTTGTCCTTATTCACAAGAATATGTTTTTGGACATTAAAAGATGCTTATCTCTACTTTAATAATTTATTTAAGGACCCAACTGAACATAATATCAGCTGACTTTTCTTTTTTACCCGGTCGCTATTAGGATCATAAATAGACATAGATTGCAGAGGTCTCCCTCTACCTGATTTGCTGCAGAATTACTCTCACACAAATAAATGGAATTGAGGGAAAAGTAAGATCAGTGATGCCACGATGAAAGAACTTTATTTTTTCAGTTTATACAAAAATGAATGAAGTGGCCAAAGGGTCTACAATCTATGTATAATGTTCCAAATAGGGATCAGGGCATTGATTTTATTTATTTATTTATTTATTTATTTTATAAAATTTATATGCCGCCCAACTCCCGAAGGACTCTGGGCGGCTTACATCATAAAAAAATAAAACATATAAAAACAATTTAAAAAAGAAAGGGGAAAAAAAACCCAACTATATTTAAAATATAGTTTTAAACCTACTTACAGTAGGTTTAAAAAGAAACAAACAAAAACCACACCAGAAAGTCATCAGATTGGTGTATAGCATGTAACAATTGAATATTAAAACAAATTTTATATGGTGTGAAAAATACAAACATGTCAAAGATATACAGACTTTGGGAATGGACAACTTGAGACTCCAAGGGAGACAGTCTGGTCAAAATAACAAAAACATCGGTGATATGGGCTTTTGACATTTTGATGGTGAAAACAGAAGAAAATTTTAGTTTTAGTATTATAATGAGATTGAGTATGCATGTGTGTGCCTTAGAGTTATTGTTGACTCCTATAGAGTATATAGATTAGTCTCTGCAGGTTTCTTGGCAAAATTTCTAAACTGGTTTCCCCTTGTTTTGATCCCAGAGAGTGTGACTGGCCCAAGTTACTTTTTCTGTCCATGAAAAAAAAGTAAGTTGGCCTGTGTGTGATATTACTTCTGGCACTGTCATCTCTTCCTCCCAATCAGATAGGAACCTGACTGAAAAGCTTATTGTTAAATATATGAAAACATTAAAATAAAGCTACAACATGCAGCTATATTTGGTGGAAATTATTCCTATTCAAGCTTTCATATAATCACATTTTATATGACATTTCTCAGAAGTTATTTCTGGGTCAGCTGTTGATCAACATCTTCAGTAATGAGGTTGAAGTTTTCAAGTGGAGTGGAAAACACTGATTCTGCAAACTTTTTGAAGCAAATATGAAATACTAAAAATGAACTCCAGAAATGACTGACCTAAGGTGAAGAAGCTCAAAAATGCATATAAGGAGAACAAACTTAAATAACTAGTTTGGAAAAAAAATAAAATGCACAAGAAAATGACTACTGGGCATAAAGTATCATGAAGAGCAGAGCTGAAATAACAAAAAGTTGATCCTTTGAAGGTTATTGCAATGATAGAATGCCATCTTAAAATTCTTATTGCTATAGGTGTGAAGGATTGGCTAAACCTGGACTTCTAAGGACAGCAAAAATACCTCCATTCATTTTAAAGACTGTAATTTCTGACCAGAGAAACTGATAACTTCAATACTGCATCTAAAATAGGGAATAGAAATATTCCAGACAAACAAGTGACATGCTGAACTTTTCCACACACACACACCCCTTTACTGCTACTTAATGTGCTTTTTAATGAGTGAATATAGATTAAAAAAGTAAAGGTAAAGGTTTTCCTGTCAGTTATGTCCAACTCTAGGACATGGTGCTCATCTCTGTTTCTTGGCCAAGGGAGCCAGCATTGTCCGGAGACAATTTCCATGGTCATGTGACCAACATGGCTATACCCCCAAAGGCGCACGGAATGCCAAAATGGTACCTAATAATCTATTTGCATTTGCATGCTTTCAAACTGCTGGGTGGGCAGGAACTGGTGTAAGTAATGAGAGCTGACCCTGTTGTGTGGACCTCAGGTCTCGAACCTGGGCTGTCGTCTGACAAGCTCAGCATCTTTAACCATTAAGCCATCGTGTGGCCATAAATAAACAGACAAATAATGAGATAAACAAGACAAATAATAATAGTTTGGAGAAACCTCACAGCTGAGGGTTCATTTTCAAGGCTGAATATTTACTTCCAAAAATGGAAAAAAAACATTGTTTTGTTGTTTTTCATGCAGTCTCTCTCTTTGTGTATGTATGTGTTTGCGTGTTGCATGCACACACGTGTGTGTGTGTGTGCATGTGTGTCTTGGGGGGATTAGAACAAAGGTGTTATCACCAAACTTCTGACATCATAGTGATTCACATGGTGTGAATGATGTGTCACATTATGGCAATATTCCCGTGTTTTCCGGTACAAGAATATTTTTTATATAATTGATCACTAAACTATTTTATTTTATCAATAATATCTACGATGATTTCTTCTGCTGCTTAAAGAATTCTTTCTCTTGTAAAATTTCATTTATGTAATCAATTTTTGAAAGAAACTTGTACAAGAAGATAGCCAACAAAAGACATGTAGTAAATGATGTGAAGTACCATTTCGATGCTTCTAGATGTGGCAACTTTAAATTAATTAAAGAACACATTCCAGTGTCTTCCAGAATACCTGGAACATTGTGAGTAGATGGGCTAACAGTGGTGTAAACTGTCATAGGTCTAACAAAAAAAAAACCCCTACAAAAAATTGCTGCAGAGACCAACAGTTTCAGTGTTTAAGGTATGTTGCTGTAGCATTAACACCTACAAGATATCATTAGTACAAGGAGAACTCAGAGCAAATATATTTCTGGAAATAATGCAGGCTGAATATCTTCTATTTTTTTCTGACATTTTGAAGCCATTACCAAGCCTTGATCTCTGCAGTCATCAAGAAAAATGCTATGGTTTTTTTTCCAAGCTGATAATTAGCATTTCAGTTATGTGTTCTCCAGTTTAATTTCAAATGCTGTACAGTTTTTCTTTCATGATAAATGTATGCATACCTTTGTTATAACTTACAAATAGACACATGTTGTTCTTGATCGAAGTAGGATGAACTGATAGAATAATAAAGGGCTTTTTCTCTTTATCTCTGGTAGAATGGCCTTCTGCATACTCCTACCACAATTCAATAAATTCATCCTGACTTTCCCATGAGAGACCATGGACTTCTATTTGCATTCTGTTTGTTTTTATTTTGCTTTGACCAAATCACCATGAATGATTCTGTTAAAATGAGCTATTAATGCAAACATTTAAAAAAAAATGTCAATGTGTAGGTCATCAAGCAGATTATTATCACCTTGAAATGATAAAACTTTTCAACAAATAACAAATATTTTAAACATTTCTTTCCAGCTTGTTGCTTCTGTTAGGTTTTGTTCTTGAGCACAGTCGTAAGGCATTAAGTTGCTCAGGAAGGAAAAACATGGTTCCCAGGCTAGACTGAACAGCTGGGTCAGGTGCTTCCCAAGGACATTAAGGCAATGGCCAAGTATTCATTAAAAAGTTGGAAGGAAGAATTTAAACCCTGGAGTACAGATCTTTATAAAAGATTTCACTTCTGTGCAGTGGGCAAATCAGTGCATATACACCTTCATTCTTGTTTGAAAGAAGCAAAATAAGGTGAAACTGAAAGCCTTCTGCTGAATAAAACAAGTCCTGAGCAGGGGGTTAAGTGTCTGGAGAGCTGGAATTCAGAACCAAGTCTGGTAAGGACCCTGATACTGTCTACATCTATCTGATATTGTTTACCATAGGTTTGGCTCTAGGGGTAGCAAATTTCATACCCTATATTCTTTTCATGCTTAGGAAACCTTATGCCTTTGTTTTTGAATACTTAAGATGAGTGGACTTCAACTCCCAGAATTCCGCAGCCCACATGCCAATAAAATTAAGTGTGTATTCCATGCTGGCTGGGGAATTCTGAGAATTGAGGTCCACACATTTTAAAGATGCCAAGGTTGAGAAACATTGGCTTATGCCATTTATTGACACTTAATCCTTAGCATTCCTTTCTGCCACCAAAGAGCCTTGTTTTTGTCTTCCCTTAGAAAACAACTGATATAGGAAATAAAACAGAAATGGACTGATAAGACATTTGGTAATAGTTCTCCATTGGAAGTCTATGTTTGAGAATTCACGAATGATGCCCATCAAAATCTTTGGAATATAATTTGTTCCAACATCAGGATATTAGATAGAACAATTTTTGTAGGACAGATTCTGCAGTCAGTTTAGATTATGACTTTTTTAAAAAAAAACAACAACAGGAATTAAATAGTATGTGGTTATCCTACCCTATAATCTCCCCTCCTCACCCCATTGTTCTTTTGCATGTGCTGAGATGGTAATGTTAATAATTGAAAACACCATAAATGGTGAAAACACAATTTTCTTGAAAACACCATAAATACAGTGGTACTTTTGTACTCAACTACTTTGAAACATATTTTGATGCAAAAAGTTTGTCCCAGTACTCATCGTTTGTTTGGTACTCAATGCACAAGCTAGAACTTATCAGTGCCGGCTGCCTTGTGATTCACTACATTATTCCTTATGGGAAAAATTTGTTTGGTACTCATCATGCTTCCCACAACCAATTAATAATGAGTACCAAGGTACCACTGTATGTTATATAACAAAAAATAAGTGTGCTTGTTACAATTTTGAATTTTGTTTTTCCTTAGAACTTGATGTTTCTAGATACAGTAGTCTGGCTTTCACTTTCTATCACATCCTCCAACATCTCAAAAAAGATCATTATCTCTCATTGGATAGTCCTTACTTATAACTCTATATCACTCTATACCACTTTTTCTGTTTTAATGCAGATGAATCTTTAGTAACACGGACAGCTCTCATGGACAGAGAATAATCTCCATCGCAAAGAATTAACAATAACATCTTTAAGAGGATGCAAGCAGCAAAGCTAATAGACTTGTTTCTCCCTCAATGTGTATAGGAGTAATGCGGTATGTTGCTAGTAATATCAATAATATGTTTATATAGTGCATGAAAAAAGCTCTTATTCAAACCAGCAACTAAATAAATTAGGAAGACTTCAAATCCCAAATAATAATTTTCTATGCAATTGAAGGTGTAAAATCATTTTAATACTGAAAATAACCCATTCTAACTATGATAAACGTTTATAACACTAAAAATAATTTGACTTTTATCTTAAAATACATAGATATATATGGACAGACTCCTTGGCAGATCTGTTTTCTACTTAAAGTTAGATTGGGATTATACATTTAATTTCACTTCCACTTCATTTGATAATAGAACATCCATTCCATGTGGTTATTTCCATTTTATTTGTATTTGCTATTGTAATTTCAAGTTTTTTCTTATACTTTGACCCAGAGTTTAATAAATGATGAAATTTACATTGTGGAAATTAAGCCTTTCAGAAACGTTACACACAAATATTTTTTATAGGTATGTGAGTCATAAAATGCAATATTGTGAATATTGAAATAATAAAATGAAAACATGCACACAATGCTGGCAAAGAAAAGCACTACATGGTCAATTTTACAAAAGATCAAGGGGAAAGGGAATAAAATTAAAATTTGGCAATGGCTTATAAAGAATAGTTTGTGCAAAGAAGCAGAAGAAACAGTAGATTATGTGCTCAGCTCATGCAAGAAGATTACACAAACTGATTATTAATAATAACTTAATACCATTGTCAAAATGACTCACTGGAACCTCTGTAAAAATTATCATGTACCAGGAATAAAAAAAAACTGGTTAAAATATATCTTTTAAAAAGTAATTGAAAATGGGCAGGTGAAAATATTCAGGGCAAAGGCAAGTTACTATATATAAATAGGGAGCAGATCCCACACTCATTAATATTAATGAATTATCTAATTAGGTAATGAAATCATTCTCCACACATGTATTATTCACTATAGAAGAAATATTTTTATTTTTTTGTTGTTTATAATACTTTGTATTATATTATTTTTTTTAAAGAGGTAGTACACTTATGCATGTTTAGACATCTTTCTTAAGTAAACAAACTTGAAATATATTCACAGATCCAAAAGTCAATCTGGAAAAAAATATTCATCAGCTAATGGGGAAAACTAATGTGCCTACTTCATTGCTAAAGCCTAATGATTTCATTGGGGTGGGGGTGTATATGGGGCAGGGTGTATGCAGCATGGGCCAGAAATCCCATTCGAAGTTAGAAAATAGCTTCCTTTGCAATAATGGATAACATGCAGACTAGAAGTTGGGAATGTATGCCCTCCAGATATTTTTGATTTTTTTTTAAATCCAGCCAGTATGGTCAGTGGTATAGGAAAAAAAGAAAATTAAATAAATGAAAAAAAGAAAAACCACACAAACTACAACAGACAGCACAATAAATGCAGTTTTACTTAATTTTTTAGGATTTTCCCTACTCCCCAAATGAATTTGACAACAAAGTGATATGATATAATTTCTTGAGGAAAGTCTCCATGTGCCATAAAAGCTGTTACACAAAATGTTGCTTTCTCTTCTTTTTGTTTTTACCAAAGTGCTCTAACTTTGTAGTCACTTCTGGAAGAAGTCACAAACCTCAGGAGGCTCAGCCAGTTACACCATAAGCTTCATCCAGACAGTAGCTCAAGTTCAAGAAGGGAAACAGCACATATAAATCAAAGGATCATTTGGGACACACATAGCATATACTTTTATGGGCAGAGTTCCCAGCCAACTGCCAAAATTTTAGCAGCATTGATAATCTAGAATAGATATGTATCCTTTACCTTATATTCTGACAGTCTCTTCCCACAATCCCTCTTTTCATCCTCAGAGCCCTTCTGCCATTTGGAAGGCAGTTTTTCCTCCATTTTGAGGGAATAAAAACCAAAACAAAACAAAAGTTCACCATCACAATCACTCTGAAAATAGAAAAAGAAAAGAATATCTCAGCCCCACCTACATAAACAACCATTTCCCTTCTTCTTTATTTCATTGTCCTACATCATTCTAGTATTAAGACTAGTTCTCATCTTGTCCCTCAAAGTCGTTCCCCCCCCCTTTTTTTTAGACATGCAGACAAAGAGCTGCCCTGTTTTTCATGGCTCTTTGGAGTTTTAAGTTTCAGCATCTACTATTTTAGATGACCCCAATGCACAGAAATACAACAGGCTAAAATATTTATCAGAGAGGAAAACATTTTTGTATATTAGAATCTCATATATAATATGATTTATGTTTGGAGGTAGGTATGAGGTAACTAATCCAAGAAAGGACTGATGTTCTTTATCTCCTCCTGAAGATCCCCTCCATTATTACATAACTATTACATATTAAATGTCAGGGAATTGCGCAGCTGGTATCCAAATGAAGCCAGAGACGCTGGCACGAACTTGTAGTTTTATATAAATAAATATATTTACAGCAAATAAGTTAGTCAAATAGGAGCATTGTCAGGTAAATCAACACAGCAGGAACATCTTGAGGTAAATTAGAAAGCACAGAGGAAAAAGGTGGGAAACAAGGAAACTCCCCCTTTACCCTAAGCAACCAATCACAGCTCAGATTCCCTCATGCAGTGGCCAGCTCTCTTCAACAAATTAGCTATAACTGTGTGTTCTTATTCATTGTCCAACCCTTCACTGCTCCCGCTATTAAATTAAATATCTTAACATTAAATAAACATTATTGTTAATAACCTGCTCTTTGATGTTTTAAGAAAAGCTCTCTTTTTTGTAGGTAGACAAATAACCCTTTATTATGGTCTTTGACTAACATGTGTATGCATATCAGTAGTGGGTTCTACTTACCTTTGCTACCGGTTTGGGAACGGGAGCGCACGGGCGGGCGGGAGCACTTTGCACGCATGCAATGCTTCTGTGCAGAGCGTTTTTGATGACATCTGGGTGGGTGGGCGGAGCCTTCTGCTGCTGCCGCTACCAGTTTGCCCGAACTGGTGAGAACCAGTAGCAACCCACCACTGATGCATACATACAGTATGCACATACATAAAACATATAACGTGTGTATTTAGGATGGAAATTAAATAAGATATATGAGTTAAAAAGGAAGGAAGGAAGGAAGGAAGGAAGGAAGGAAGGAAGGAAGGAAAGAAGGAAAGGAAGGAAGGAAGGAGGGAAGGAAGGAAGGAAGGGAGGAAGGAAGGAAGAGAGAAGAAGAGAGAGGTGGAGGACAATATTTGTTGCCTGAAGCTTGTAGCAGTGAGGCAAAATTTGGCAACATTATGGTGATAGTGCTTTTATGGTCTGATAAAAGATAGGAGGTATACTATTGTTCTCTCTCCCTGGGAATTCCTTTATGACTGGCTGGATGAATACCTCAAGTTCAAGTAGAAAATGCAGTAAAACAGCAGATGCTGAACATCTTGTTTGGTGTGGGAGTCACAGGGGCAAAGTCATTTGTGAAAGGGTTTTTGGATATTTACCATCAATAACTGCTGAAGGGAGTGCATAGCCAGAGCAAATTCAGTGTCTATATTTTATTAGAGATTTGCAATAATCAGATGGCTTGATGGTAAAAGACAGTCTCCAAGATTTATGCAGAAATTATGTAGAGAATTTTAATTAATTGTTTGCTTGCTTGCTTGTTTGCTTATAGTTGTCAATATTTGAATTCTTTGAAGGTCTGTCTTTTCTGGTTACATCTACCTGACCCACCAGAGTGGGGAGGCTGGGAATACTATGGGTCCCCTCTCCAAAGTTGGTCCCTCTAGCAGGACCAAGAAGAAGGGCCTCCTCTGGGGTGGCTCTCTCCCTGTGGAACATCATCCATGCAGAGGTAAGATTGGCCCCCACTTTGAAACTCTTTCACAAGGACCTGAAGAACTGGTTTTGCCAACTGTCCTGGGGACTCCAGAATGGGATGGAACCCATCAAATGGCCTGTTTGATTGTTGTTGCCAGGGAGGGTTTTTTAAAAATTGTTTTTATATTTTGTTTTTATTGTTGTAAGCCACCCAGAGTCATTGAGAGTGATTTGGACAGCCATATAAATTTTCTTAAATAAAATAAAATATGTGCATGAATTTACCTCTGGACATGAAGTAATTAAAGTAAATGGAAAACATGAAGGTCTTCAGCTTTTCCTTTCTATCTCCTTTTGTGCCACCATTGCTCCATGTCATTTCTTTACTTACTTACTGCCTGCCTGCCTTCAGCTTTCAGCTGCCACCACTCCATCTTACATGTCCACACGTAGCTTTGGCATGGCTGGACAGTTTGTGGTTCATAGGATCTTCATAGTAAAGGTCATCTTAAATTGAGATAAAATTGTATCCAGAAACAAAACAATGTTTATAAATTTAGTCCTTGATATATATTCTACTTTATTGCCTCAGGTTTCTAATAAAGCAACTGTTCTCATTTTGTTGCATTTTAATAAAACGTATTGCAATATACAATAGGAGTTAAGGGCATCCCAACTATAGACATTTTTCAATAAGCAAGATGTTTCTAACCATCACAGTGCAGAATGTCATTGTTTCATTGCAAAATAAAATACTTCCTTGGAAAAGTTCTTTCCTTTTGGCAGGTTTTCAAGATAAGAATAGAGATCCAACAGAAAACCATGTGGATCAAAGGAAGAGCATTAATTCTATATTTTGCTCTGAAAAGTCTGTAGAGGTTAAAATATTGATTTTTAACAGGGAAAGCACAGTTCAAGTCTATCTTCAGTGATAGAAGCTCAGCCACTTTGGATCTGTGACTCACTCTTTACAAAACACATATTTTTTGTGCATCTTCATGTATGCTTCTTAACTATTTAACTATCTGGAAACATAGTTCTCATCAATTTATTGAAACTGTCATTCACTGCAAATAGAAAATCCTATTAGAGTGGAGAAAATGTTAATCTGCATTTACTGTCCTGTCTCTTGTAGTGCTATGTGGATTGGGCCAAGAGTTCCTCAAAAGAATCTTAAACTCATCATGCTTGGCAATTTCCATATTTTCCATTATGAATCCCACTGCATAATGGTGAGAAGTCATGGCAACATGGTTTGCAGCAAGGCATACAAATTGCCTTTTCTGGAGAGCTTTCTGGATTTCCCCTGCCCTCTGAAAAGTAGAAGGATTTTAAAGAAGTTTCACAATTTAGCTCTCAATAATGCTATATAGCCTGCAAGTTGCCAATCTGTTCTTGAGTCAAAATAGCTTCTTTCTACTCAGAGCACAAATGTTGTGCTCTGATGGGATGTGTTGATGGGAATTGATTTGCAAATATTTCTTCTAGGAAAAAGTCTGCACAAAACGTGGAATGACTGCAAGGCTGAATTTCTGTAGAGCTTCCTTCTGCATCCAGTCCATTCAACATCCATATTTATTCCATGAGATGTACATAGAACAAAGCTTTGGCCTCACTTAGGAGTTGCTTCAAATTTGTAGTATTAGTGTTGAACATTTCCAAATTATAGCATCCAGCTAGACACCATGCACATGGATTTCCCCCTGCCCCCCCAGTCCATGTATAATACCAATCTTTTATAGATATTCCTTTTCTGTGAAAACTACACAAAGCAAATGGAATTTCATTAGAGCAGAAGATAGTAGAATTTCTGTTGTGCAAAGATAATTTTCTATATCCAAATTTATTACTTTTCATTTCATATACATTTGAATGCTGTCTGTATATCAATACAATTTTGCTCTGTTTGAAAGATTGAATTATCTAAATATGCCAGGCAAACTACTTAAGCAAGTTAGGTCATGACTTTGCTTCTAAACAATGCACTACATATCGTAGCTATAATTATTTTGAGAATATAAAATCTGTTTGTGTCTTTTAGTTCACCTTGCCATCTAATCTGTCAGAAAATGTTTGCTTTATGATGCAAATAATGTATATTATTATCTGCAAATGCAAATACTATAATCATATGCACTATGAAAAGGAACAGAATTTAAAATGGAGCATGTTTTCAGGAACTATGAGGCAGGTACATTCAAGATGCCCCCAATAAATTAATTTAATTTTATAGGTTATTTTGTGGCTGTCCATAGTTAATAATTGCAGTGTTTGCTACAAAGCCAGCCTGCAATACCATTTTTTTAGGATACGGATAGGTCCATCATTATGGGGAACATTGTGTTAGGTTTGCAACCTCCTCTGTCATCACAGCTCCTATGAAAAATGTAATCAAGATAACATGAAATGTTAATATTGCTTTATAATGCTTTGGTAAGGCCACACTTGGAATACTGCATCCAGTGTTGGTTGCCACAATATAGAAAATGATGTTGATACTCTAGAAAGAATCCAGAGAACAGAAACAAAGATGATTAGGGGACTGGAGGGTAAAACATGAAGAACAGTTGCAGGGATTGGGTATGTCTAGTTTTATGAAAAGCAGTGTTCCAATATCTAAGATGCTGCAACAAAGAAGAGAGGATCAACCTATTTTTCAAAGCACCCGAAGGCAGGACAAGAAGCAATGCTTGGAAACTAACTAAGGAGAGAAGCAACCAGAACGAAGGAGAAATTTCCTGACAGTTAGAACAATTAATCAATGGAACGACTTACCTCCAGAAATTGTGGGTGCTGCAACACTGGAGGTTTTTAAGAAGAGATTGGACAACTGTTTGTCTGAAATGATATAGAGTTTCCTGCTTGAGCAGGGGGTTGGACTAAAAGACCTTCAAGGTCCCTTCCAATTCTGTCATTCTGTTATTCTGTATACATTAAAAAGCATTAAATCAGCCTGGTTACAATATCATGTGACAATTTCAACAAACATGAAATTGAGAGTGAATGACAACTGGTAAGAATCCTTCCCATCCCATCCCTTTCAGCTCGGGGTAAAAGTCCTGATTTATTATTTCTTTTATAATATAGTTTCCTGTGAGATCCAGAAATTGCATTTGATGTGCTATTTACAGATCAGGAACACACACCCTGATACATAGGAATGGCAGTCTTATGATCTTTGTTGCACAGGCTATTTTCAGTTTACACTCATGATTATGTGAATACATTTTCGAATACAAATTATCCAGGTGGATGGCCTTTTATAAGTGGTTTTTCCCCAAAGCAAAGAATATTATTTATTATTATTTATTATTCATTCATTAGCATTACATCCTATCTTTCTTAAAGAGGACAAGCTGGCAAATATGATAAGGCTGTGCCAAGCTTCAAAAGAGTGCTTCAATTTTACAAAGTTTTAATTAAATCATCCCATTATGGCAGATTTGCAAATCAAAGTGGGGACTGGTATTCAGGCAGGGAATTGAATCAGTGGCTGTGAAACACAATTGATTCAATGGCTTTTCTTCTGCTTCTGAGGTTATTACTGGTAATAGAAAATGTTGTATATTAGAGATGCTATATAATGTCACATGCATATATGAAGAAAACGGAGACGGTTTTAATGCGGCAATAGGTTCTCTGATTGACACGAGTAGCCAGCCAATGAGTTTTACCACCTCATTAAGCTAGCCAATTCTTTCAGATAACTTGGTTAACCTTCTTTTGGGCTTCATTCACTTTCTTGGCGTTCAGCATTTGTAATGTGGTGAGCACAAGCCTTAACTTCTCTCTCTGTCATATTAATGGCATGTTTCACTTCTGGCCTGGTTCTGTCATTACATTTGGGAGTTCAACACAGCTTCCAGCACTCTGTGCATAGCCTTAAGGCTGATCAGTCCAGTAAGCATTCTTGGGTCAACGTAGTACATACTTTTGAATCAGTCTGAACTTTTAAATTCTGCATGAGAGCAGAAGGTTCAAGATTTTCAAGAATGAGTAAAAAAAAAAAAACACCTAGCTAACAAAGGTATTTAAAATCAGTTGTTAAGAATCAAGGTCCCAAGGTGATCAAGGCCATTTTTGCCATCTGGACTCTTTCTTTGTGATCTCCCTTTATCAGTGGCTTTGTTTCTCATAGAATTAGCCTATTCTTGCTGTCTCTAATAACTAAACAACAGTGATTGTGAATAACAATAGTGAATAACAACCATGACAGTTGCAGTATCCAATCTAGGTTGATAACCAAGACCAGAGGTTTAGTCTGCCGAGCTTTCAGACTCATGCTGAAGTCCATCCTCAGGAAACTTCTCTGTCATCAGATTGTATGAGAGACATTTTGGTGAGAGAAATGGGCTCCAGCACAAGTCCAAAAGCTCAGAAGACTAAACCTCTGGTCCCAGTGATCGACCCAGAGTGGATCCTGCAACATTATCCTGGGACATGGATATTTGCCTTCAACCATGGCAGTGTTTGTTGAATAACAATAGTGAATAACAACCATGACTTTAATGATGAGGCTGTCTTTACAGAGTTGCCAAGCTTCCAACCAGTTACACTAACTCTCCTAATACTCTATTAAACCCAGTGGTGTGTGTGTGTGTGTGTGTGTGTGTGTGTGTGTGTGTGTGTGTGTGCGCCTTTGAGTCTGTTGAGACCTGGCGACTATTTGGACAAGTCCCTGCAATTTTCATGGCAAGATTTTTGGAAGTCAATCAATCAGAATATAGCTGGAAGGGACCTTGGAGGTCTTCTAGTCCAACCGACAGCTTAAGCAGGAGACCCTACACCATTTCAGACAAGTGGCTATCTAGTCTCTTCTTTAAAATCTCCAAAGATAAAGCACCCACAACTTCTGAAGGTAAGCTGTTCCACTGGTTAATTGTTCTCACTGCTAGGAAGTTTCTCCTTAATTCCAGGTTGCTTCTCTCCTTGATTAGTTTCCATCCATTGTTTCTTGTCTTGCCTTCTCGTGCTTTGTAAAATAAGTTGACTCCCTCTTCTTTGTGTCAGCCACCCAATTATCAGAATACTGCTATAATGTCATCCTTAGTCCTTCTTTTCTCTAGACCAGGGCTGTCAAACTCCTGGCCCACAGGCCGGATGCGTCACACGCTGGCCACGCCCACGCCTGGTTTAGCGAAGGGGGGAAAAAGTCCTAATATGTCACATGATGCCGCCATGATGACGTGAGTTTGATAGCCCTGCTCTAGACTATCCATACCCAATTCCTGCAACCATTCTTCATATATTTTAGTCATATTAAAAAAAAAGTGATTTGCCATTGGCTTCCTTCTAGGACTGAGAAAGAATGATTGACTCAAGATCCTCCAGCTGGTTTTGGACTAGAATCCAGGGTCTCCCCATTTCTAGCCTGGTGCCTTAACCACTGTGCCAAACTGGGTCTCTTAAACCCAGTGATTACAGATAGCAAAATCACTCTCCTTAAGAGCAAATAATGATCATTCTTCAGTATTATTGTCCCAAAGGTGCTTTTTTCTTCAAGAGGCAACTGGAATTTCTGGATCCAGAAAGTCCAGTTGCCTCTTGAAATTAACAAAAAGCACCTTTGGGACAACCATGACCTGGATGACTGAGAACCTCCATAGACCTTCAGTATCATTCCATGCCTGGCATCTCAGAAAAGCAAATAGAAAAATGAAGAGTCTATTTTTTTAAACAATTGTGGAAGTTTTTATTTTTAAGTTAATGGGACAGTTTCTTCATTGATTTAGTATATTTTTTTTCTCTTTGCTGGACTATCTGTAGGCTGTTGTATGCTTGCTATATTAATTCTTATAATAAATCGTTCCTATACTGAAGACATGCAGGCCTAACAGCAATTGTTAAAGAAGCCTAATTAATTAGATTATTGTATGACTGAAAGTAAAGCAGTATGCCTGCAAACTTATCACAAACCCATAATTAAATACCTTTCTTGTGGATTATTATTTTGGATGCAGGGTATACTTGCATTCTGACAAAAATGCAGTTTTCTGAAATCTATCTCACATGCATTTTGCTTATTAGAATTATCCCCAATTCAATAATGACATATCAGCAAGCTTAGGGTTCTCCAAAATTTGCATCATAATTCCAATGACTTCAACTAATTTAGCTAATGTTAAAGGTTGTGAGAGTTGCAGTCCCAACTAGCTAGAGAGCAATCTCTTGACTTCCTTTATCTTAATTCTAAATGGCTTGAACCACGTTTGCTGAAATAAGAAGAGAAAGAAATGCATAATAAATTGGAGAAAATACTAGCAAAAAAGAAAAGAAAATACTGCATGGTAATATTATTATAGATATGGGAGCCTATCTGCCATGCCAGGTGCCATACAGTGTTATTAAGAGCAATGGCAGGATCTAAGGAAGAAAAAATGTCCTTACCTTTCCTTTCCCACATTTTAACTTCTTTATCATCTCTCCAAGAGTATGCAAGAATAGCAAGAATCAGGTGGATTTAAGAAATTGAGCAAAATGTGGCATAACAGACTTTTCTGAAATTCTCCACCATAATTTAAGGGTAGGACAAACAGGTGGATAACATCCCCAAATTCTTGCAAGATAATAAGAAACTGTCCAATGATACTCTCCTTGGCAGTCAAAAAATTTTTAACCATTTTTTAATCATCATTAGTGAAGCTAGTGAAAAACATTCCTTATGATGCCTAGATCTTCCTTTCTGTTCACTGTTCTTTTAACTCAACCTTTCTATCTTCACTGCTCAACTTAGTGCCATGATACCTGCAAAATACACATAATCTATTAAGTATACCATAATACCATTGTTTATATTCTCTGCTTATTTCTTTGGTAAGCTGTGACTGGTAAACTCTTCAGTGATCACCATTATTTTTCTACTACCAGATCTAGATGCATACGTGATATCTATCAGTAGCCTATTGTAAATAAATGACTCTTCATTCCTTCCCACAGTTGGTGGCCTACAGTGAATGTACGGCAATCAATGAAGTATAATTTGTTCCTAACACCTGAGAAAACATAATAAAGATATAGAGTAATTTGGTTAACACTCTAACACTCTTTGCCATGTTTTTCTGTTTCCTGCTGAAGAAATAACTGATCACTATAATATATTTGTGCTAGATGGTTGAAATTATTTTAGAGTCTGGATAGCAGTGCCAATGTTCTAGGTCTTTAAAATTAATAAAAGTTATATGTCATTAAAGAAAATAGTGTAGTTAATTGTTTATTGATTAGGCTAATAACCATGTCAAATAAAAGAGATCAAATGATCTTCTATTTGCTCATATTGCGTTGAGAACCATGAGTAATTGTACAGTGTGGAAAGCCTTTGAGATGCTAATGACTTAATCTAGAAGAATGAACATGAAGAGGCCGAGCCAATTATTTCCCTTTGCGCAATATGTCAGTCAAGGACAAGAGTGATTATGTCCTTTCAAGGTAATCATGAGCCTTGAGTCATTTCTTCTAACAGCAACTTTGGTCTAATGCAGATTCTAATCACTGGCAGAATGTTTGCCTAGGGACATAAAAGTGTCCCAACACAGATTCCCTTGGAAAGAAACTCTGATGTCTCAAATCTACCAACTTTAAGACTACTCAATCTCAGCTGACAAAACCCGGATGACAACTAAAGGGCAGGAAATAGTTAGTGTTTTCTACATCACTTGCAGGCCCTTGACTGTTTGGATGGATTATTTACAATTCAGATCTGGCAGCTCTAGTTAGACATGAATGTCAGTACCAAACAAACAAAATCTGTTAGAAAGCAGCTGGCCCTGATCAAAAATTCATGAGTTCACATGCACATGCACTCATACACACATACATGCATAAAAACTGGAGAAAAAAAAATCTACTAAAAGTCACATGGAAATCTCCATCGTGCAATATGATATCAAAGAATGAAAGTAAGGTACCCTGAATAAAACCGGGTAGATAGGGAAAGCATGCATAACACGCTTTTTAGAATTTCCAGTTCTCCAGCTAATGTGACTAGGAGTGCACAGCTTAAAATGGAGCAATCATAAGTATTTAAAGTTGTTATCCCTATTATAAGGATATATTGGGGATTCTGTTTTCTCTATTATTCCTGGCTACATCTGGCTTATATCCAACTTGATCTTTCTTTTGCCGGTTTCTCTTATCATGTCAGAACTGATCCCATTCCATTCTGTTTTCAGAGAGTTACTTTCTGCTAAAGAGAGGCAGATAGCCAAATGAATCGTAAACCCTTTTATACAATTTCTGACTCAAATTCTGTTGGATTGGAAAGAATAAAAAAGAATTACAGCGATGTCAAATGAAAAAAGGTACATGCAAATGACAAATGGCATTATTAATCGTATCATTCTACTGATGCTCTCCTAGGAACATGCCTTAACTGTGGATTCTTAAGAAGGGAGTGTGACCTGAAGATTGATAACAAAATGAATAGGTTTTTTAAAACTGATTTGATTTCCTCAATTGTTTAATTCTTTTTCTTTCTCCTTCTCCGTCTCCTCCATCTTCTCTAGAGTATGGAAAAAGCTTGGTACTTGGTTTATAAAAATTTTAGCTTTTTTTAGCTGGTGAGTATTTTGATTTCTGGCACTGCTATTGTTTTGCTTGGTTTATTTGTAGGTAGTATCTTCAAGCTTAATCTACTTAAGGTTACTCATGTTATTTAAGCTACACCAAAGGTTCACTAGTTTGAAGGACAAAGTTGGCTTCTAAGTGGTAAATGCCAAGTCTGTTTGGGTGATACTAGAACAAAACTACAACAAAAATTGCGTAGAGTCCAATTTATCTAATTATATAAAGCTAATATGATTGTTCTCATGTATTTAATAAGCTTTATCTCTCTGGCATTAAAAACTACAATTTGGAGAGGCTATGCATCTCTGAGCTAAATTCTATTGGTTGGTTTGGCATAACAAATAATTAACAAGTATAAATAAAATGACTCACTATTATGTCTGAAATCAGTAATTATTCTCTCATCTCCACTAGAACCAGGTACAGGCAAGGGGAAGAAAATCAGCATCACGCACATTATCAAATTATCCTGCAAATCACATAATTTATTACAGATATCTGCCAGGAAGTGGTATCAACGATGCCATGTTTTAAGTAAGAAATCTCTTGCTTTATAGGAAAGGTGTACAGGAAGGCAGCTGTAAGATCAAAATTGGTATAATTATAGTCTTAATAAAGAACAAGTAGAGTGACATATTTCATTACAGCTTGGACAGGAGCATTAAGGAGGATAGAGAAAACTAGATATATAACCTGAGAAATGCCAGTCTGATATTAGCAAGATCCCCAGAGTTTCTCCAGTTCTCAACAAGATGTGTAGCAGTATTGGCATTTTAGAAACAATTGGTAGGTTACAATGATGAATGACAAATCAGTGGGTGCATGCCGCAGCACACCTTTTTACCAACAATTGAAGTTAAAAACCAAATGTTTAGACAAAACAAAAACACACTTTGAAAAGTATGATAAGATTTGTGCATGTTAATTCATCACAATATGTTAGTCTATACTTGTGTAAACCTATTTTCAATATTAATTATAGTTGGAAATATCTTTATTTCTTCTGTCAGAATAAAATGCTTTGTCTTTCTGAAAAAAAAAAAACCCCACCTGCTTTGCACCTATGCACCAATGTTTGGTAAGCCATTAAACCAATAAACAGAGCAAGCAAATAAATATAGCAAACTATTTCATTTAAAATATTCTGGAATCCAAAAAAGGCTTGGATAGTGAGCATTTTTAATATCATTGTATAATTGATATTTTATGTATTTAGATTTATACCCCATTTTTCTATCTGGCAGATAGTCAAGGCAGCTAACAAAACAAAAGAAACATATGAAAAAAAATATAAATAAACATGTACTGAAAACTAAAATCAATACTGAAATGATGTCGATATGAAATGCCTGGTAAAAGAGAATTTTTTTAAAGCTGACAAAGTGGGGGCCAATTCAGCTCCTGAGAGAGTGTGGTTCATAGGTTGAAGGCAATGCAGGAGAACCCTATTCCAACCTGTGAGAAAAATGGGTCAATGACAGGAAAGGCAATTTCAAATGGGCTTTAGTCAGGTCTGTTTTAATACACAAAGTATTTTAGATACAATCCTCTCCCCCTTTCTTTTATTCATATATTTTGGCAAATTTGAAAAACAGGACCTTTCTATCAAGGGATGACTCTTAAGAACAGCAAATCACCCTTCCTTCTGATAGCTGAGTTGTCTTCACTCAAAGAATGTTTTGGATATTTGGAGATCTTAGTTGTATGCCACCCCAAGTCACTTGTTTGTGAGATAACTATATAAATTAGATACTGTAGCACTTAGCAATAGCACTTAGACTTATGGTATATACCACTTCATAGTGCTTTACAGCCCTCCCTAAGTGGTTTACAGAGTCAGCATATTGCCCCCAACAATCTGGGTCCTCATTTTACCGACTTTGGAAGGATGGAAGGCTGAGGCAACCTTGAGCTGGTCAGGATCAAACTGTTGGCAGTTGGCAGAGTTAGCCTGCAATACCGCATTCTACCACTGTGCAACCACAGATAAATAAATGTTTTCTATAGCTTCTCATCAAAGTTCCTTTAAACTATGAAGTGTTTCAGAGCTTAAGAAGTTAACTTTGGAACATTAGAAGCACAATATTTTCCTTAGTCCAAATATTCCATACCAGATCTCCAAATTCTTAGGTATGAGAGGGAAAAATGATAAAACATATAGCAACGGCACGATAGAAACTCTGCCTCTATGTTGGAACACAAGTATAAATGGGAAGAACTTGCACTGAGATATCACAAAACATGTTTTGTCATTTTAGCATCATTGTTGTTTGAAACAGATGCCTATATCTGGATTATCAATATGCAATCCAGTGGATTGCAGTAAAGTTGATACAAGTCAAGAAAGGTTTAGGTTTCATAGTTCTGGATATTGATTTCTCTAAAATGGGCAAGTAATTTGAGATATAGTTGGTGGGAAGGAACAGGGAAGTTCTTCCTCTTTATAGGAACTGCTGAATCCGGGTTATAGCTTACGGCCGAGGGAAGGAAGTGATTTTGGAAATGGCAGAGAGAAAGCTTAGATACATATATAAGACCTCAAGAAGAAAGAGAAAAAGCAAAATAAGAAAGTAAGGGCATTTGAAACTAACTGGGTAGGTGACTTCCAGAGGAAGAATGATGAACTGTGAAGATGGCTCCATAAAAAGTGGCGCTCACCACCATTGTGAAAAACAACTATGACCTCATTGGACAAGGATAGGATGAGAAATTGCCTACAAATGCTCCAGAGAGTTGTTTACAAGGAGGCTGCAAGATAGCAGTCTTCAGCTGGAGCGCTGAGAGACAAGGAAATATTCATCTTGTTCAAACCATGGACAGTACCTTTAAAAGGACTCTAAGTTTGCATACTTTCTTTTCTAATCACAATTGGAAATTGCTTATTAACTACTTTTCAGCTACCAGGAAACTTTGGGTCAACAATTTTGAAAGCACCAGGTGAGTTTGCCTTCAACCCTTAGCAAAAGAAAGTTTTAACTACAAGCTTAAAAACTTTATTAAAAAAATAAATAAACAGGAAAAGGTTGATAAAAAATTGATTTTAGAAAGCTACAAATGGAATGAGGATCCAGATAAATCTGAAAAAGACTTTAGAATTAATTTTAAAGAATCCTCCAGATGGGATAATGTTTTTGTTTTTATGTTTTTTTTTAATATGCAATAAGATAAGATTTTAAAAGCTAGACATTAGAGGGAACTAACAAAATCAACTAATGGAGAAAAACACATAAACTTGATTAAGAGTTTCAATGGTGCAAAATATTCTAAACCAAGAGAGTGAGTGACCTGAATATTTTTTCTATATTTGACTTAAAAACGTTTTTAAAGCTTTGAAAAATCTTATGGGAAAGAACAAAGAAGAAATGAAAGGAAATCAAGTTCTAGAATATTATTTAAATGGATTAAAGATTAAGATTGTTAGAAGTAAAAAGAAGGAATGTTGCTTTATTGGATCAAGGTTATAAAAGATATAGTTATTTTGGGGAACCCTTTATGGGCTTTTGCTAATACCAGGACAGAAATGGCAATGCTTTATGGGTTTATTTATAAATAAGAAATGGGATATGGAAAAAAGAAATTTGTTGTAATTTAAGAGGAGGTAAAAAGTTGCTAAAATTGCTTATACTTGTGATGGAGGTTGGAAACTACTTCTTTATATATTTATTTTTCTTTACTATATTCTTAGTTTTCTTTTTTTATTTCTATTCTTTACATCTTTCCTATTTTCCCCCTTTAAATTCTTTCTGTTTTTCTATCATTCTTTTCATTCACAATAGTTTTTAAGATTATAATTATAATCTTTAATAAAATTATTTGGGAAAAATAATGGAACTAAGAGGTAGAGAGCCTTGGCACAAAGATTACTCATGACCAAGATGTAAAGAAAAAGAGGTACAAGTCTTTGTGCAAAAAACACATAGCAATGGGTGGCTATCGAGTCAATTTGGACTGTGAAAGAGTTGGAAGTTTTACACGTAAGGAGACAAGCTGAGAAGCACCTGAAGACCTAGCTCAAGAGGATGAAGTGGCATGGAGATTAGAAGAATTGAAGGACTAACCTAGGAGGAGAGAAGTGAGCAGCCAGGTATATGAAACTCTGGAAGAGACAATTAGAGGGAACACATTATGGAAGGACCAAGGAAGAGGTTTTTGGTTAACAGACCGTTCATTTAATACCTTAATATTATTTAAAGTTATCTGTGAGCATAATGTTCATATATTTACTTGTTGTTTTTAGAGATACAGGTTAAAATTGATTTATCAGACTTTCAGAACAGAATATTTAAATAGTAATACTTTGAAGACAGTGAATGTCTCTTATTTAACCCTCTACTTTGCACAGGTTCGCATGGTGCACCAATTGCGACCCTACTTGGATCAAGAGGCTCTCCTCACAGTCACCCATGCCCTTGTCACCTCACGGTTAGATTATTGCAACGCGCTCTACATGGGGCTACCCTTGAAGAGTGTTCGGAGACTACAATTGGTCCAGAATGCAGCTGCGTGAGCTGTCGTGGGTGCACCTAGGTACACCCATATTACACCTATACTCTGCCAGCTGCACTGGCTTCCTATTGGTCTCCGGGCACAATTCAAGGTGTTGGTTATTACTTTTAAAGCCATATATGGCTCAGGACCAGGTTATCTTCGAGACCGCCTTCTGCCACATAGCTCCCAGAGACCGGTAAGATCCCACAGGGTTGGGCTCCTCCAGGTCCCGTCAGCTAAACAATGCCGGCTGGCGGGCCCACGGGGGAGGGCCTTCTCTGTGGCTGCTCCGGCCCTCTGGAACCAGTTACCTCCTGAGATCCGGACCACCCCCACCCTGCTGGCCTTCCGGAAAGCGGTGAAGACCTGGCTCT